>OY997590.1:78844698-79327081 GCA_963921825.1 Erodium maritimum
GCTATCTACCTGTGTTTGTTTCTATGACATCATCGTATTCAAAACTTCCTTTTGAATAAAAAACCTCTCTCTAAAAACTTCTCTCTGCCTTCTCTCTAAAACTACTTCTTCTTCGAGCCCTCTTCTTCGCCGTCGGCGACGGTCTGTTTCAGGGACGTCGTCGGTGGCAATCCTTCCGCTTCCTTTTCTTTTGGTCTCCTCTCCCTTTTCCTCTGGTCTGGTTCGGTTTCCTTCAGTTTCCTTCTCTTCCTTTTCAGATCTGAAACCCTAGGTCCTCTTCTTGGACAAATCTCTCCCTTTTGGTCATCTGGTGTGTGTTGGCCACCGATAAGAGCTCGGATTTCGGTGGCTATGTGACCGAGGTTCGTTTCTCTGAGAGGGGGTTTTCAGATCTGAGCCCTTTTGTTCTCTTTGGTTCCTCCTCAACTCCCCTTTGTCAGATCTACTTCCCGGAGTCCTTCTGGTGCTCCCTCTAACTTGGTTTAGTTGTCGGGTAGGTGTTGGCCGCCGGCGGGGTCATGTTTCCTCCCGGCTCTGAGAGAGGGGGGCAGATCTACGCGGTGGGGAGTTTCTCCGCCCCACACCCGCTCCCTCCTGGTTCCTGACTGCCTTTGGGCAGTCTCTCTTTCCTATATGGCCGACTGGTTGGTGTTGGCCACCGTCGGGATCTCGGTTTCGAGATCTGAGAGTTGGGTTTCAGGGTCTCTAGGTCGGACTCTCTAATGTCTTCTTCCTTCTTCTCCAGGTTTCGTTCTCGGAACCTTTCCCCACTTTGCCTTCTTTCCCGACTTCGGTGGTGGAGTCCGGGGCTCACGGCGGCCGTTTACCGTCGTGGGTTGTTTTGCCTTCGGGCTCGTTGGGGCATTTGGGGGTTGGGTTTTGTAGAGTGACCTCTGGATTGGTTGGTTGTCCAGGGCCTTGGGTTCCTCCTGGTTTCGTTTGGGTCAGAAGTTTGAGTCTTCTGGTGTCGGGGTTCCTTCACAGGTTCCTTGTTGGGTGTGGGGGATTTGGGGGTACGGGTTTGGAGTTGAGAGGGAGGTCGGTTTTCGGTTCTCTTTCCTTCCTTGTCGTTGACTGGTTCTTGGGTTTTTTTTCTCCTCTTCTGGTTTGTTTTGGATCGGTTGTGATCATGGTTTTCCGGCGGGTTTGGTCGGAGGTGCTTTATTGCTGAGGAGGGAGATCTGTTGACTGGTCAGTGATTTCGCTGGCGTAGGACTCGAGGTGGCCTCTTTATGCTTCGTTAGTTTACGATGGGTGCTGGTCTCGAGAAGGGTTTGCTGAGGTTTCTTTACTGATCTTCTGTTTTGTTTTTTTAGGCTTTTGTTGGTTGGGCTTTATTGCCTTAGTTTACCCTTGTTGGGCCTGGTTCTGGTGTAATAGGTTTGGCTTTGGTTCTTTGTTGGGCTATGACCGTGTAGTTGATGTAATAGGTTGTTGTTTTGTTGTATTAGGGTCTGAGACCTTTGTTCTTGTTGTTAACCCATGTTGGGTGTCGGTTTGTGGTTGAGCCATGTTGGCCAATTACTTGTTTGTAGTACTGTTTGAGGGCTTTGCCCTTGGACTTCAGCTACACTTTGTAGCTGTTGGTTTCTATAAAAAAAATCTGCTGATAAAAAAAAAAGTATGCCGTGGATGAGACACTATGGCCACTACCGAAATCAAGGTGCTCCGTTGAGCCGTACATGCCATGGGTTTGTGTATCCTTGATTCCTGTTGTGGATGTAGGGATGGAAATGGTAGAGTATGGGTCGGGTTTTGTGATACCCGTATCTTATCCGATTTTCATATCCAATATCCGTACCCTATCCATACCCGGTCAATACCCAGTCAATACCCTACCCGATCTCTATCCGTTCGGGTCGGGTATTACCCTACCCGACTTGTTCATATGATATGTGGATTATAAGACAAAAAAATTGGGAAATACAACAATCCTAAAATCAAGTAGCAACCAAGCAAAAGTAATCATTTTTCAAGTTTTTCTTTTCGATGATCAACAAACCCAAATGGGTTGTATAGTATTATGGACTTATGAGTTATAACCGTACAACTTTTTAATTGTAATTGACTTATTATTAGGTTTATAATTGTAAACTTATATATATATATATATATATATATATATAATAGGGTAGCTATCCAGTAAAAAACACCCTTATTGTGCAAACTACGAACCAATCTAAGCCACAGGATGCGGTCAAAGTGACGTCAGCAGAGCGCGCGCGATGCTGACACGTGGCCGCTTCGCGCGCGCCTCTGCCCGCGCGCATGCGCGTGTTGACCACACGTGCGCGCGGGTGCTGATAGTTTGCGCGCACGGTGCTAATAGTTTAGCACAAATGCAAACTATCAGCATTGTGCACGCAAACTATCAGCACCGTGCTACGCAAACTATCAGTACTGTGCGCGCGCGCACCAGTAGCGCGCGCGCCCACGTGTCAGCACCTGGTGAGTTCGTAGTTTGCACAATAAGGGTCGGTGTTTTATATATTTATTGTCCACGTGTCAACATCTGGTGCGCTCTGTTGACATCACTTTGGGGGATCCTATGGCCCAGATTGGTTCGTAGTTTGCATAATAAGGGGTGGTTTGTACCTGATACCATATATATATATATATATATATAAGATTGGGTAGGGTTCGGGGCGGGTAAGGCCAAACCCGAACCCTACCCGTACCTGGTCAATGTACCCGGTCAACGGGTAATACCCTACCCGGTTAAAAAAAATACCCGATCAATACCCTACCCGATCGGGTAGAATATGTCGTGTACCCGTCGGGTTCGGGTTATTTTTCCATCCCTATGTGGATGGGTTATATGGGCTTGAGAGCCCAAAGGACCCGTATTTCGTTGGGCTTGTTTGTTCAAATGGTCTAAATAACCGGGTCTTGCTTGGGTTTCTTTGTTCAATAAGCAGTGCCTCTTCGTACTTGCGTGGGCTTCTTTGCTCTATTTGTCATTCGGTACTAACGGCGATATTGTTTGTATACCGTGGGAATTGAGAAGTATCTTCTTATTAGATGCACATTTCCTTTCCTGGTCCTGCAACCTATACCTATATATATTCGAATTATTATGTAATCGGAAGGTTGTAAATCATGTTAGGCGTTAGTTAGACAGAAAGTGGTCTTAAACGTTAGATGGAGATTAATCCGATTATTATTTTGTAATTTTTTTGTACCAACTAAAAGATTTTATTAATGTAATAGAAAAAGGGTTGAGTTAACCGTACATAAATGGAAAGAACTGAAAAGGACGAAGTACAGTTTCGGTGACATTCGAAACACTAGTCATATAACTAAAAACCTGGTGTAAACCAGGGAGAGATTAGGGTGTTAGGGTTGTGTGGAGACTTCCTATTTTATTTAGGAAAAGTCTAGTCTTCCTAATAGATTTAGGGAAGAGACTTGAGTAGGCAATTATAGGAGATTTCCTATTAGGATTAGAAAACCTAATTCCTACCTTATTTACTCATTGTCTTCTCCTATAAATTCCATGTACTTGTAAACCCAAATCATTCATTCATTGTGAGAGCAATAAGAAGAGAGTAGTGAGACCGTGGACGTAGCCAACTTGCCGAACCACGTAAATTCTTGTGTTCTTGTGTGATTGCTAATTTTCTCTTGGTTTCTTCTTGCTTGAATATTGCTCCACGTTGTTCTACCCCAACATAGAGGGTGGTTCCCTATTCCAATTGTGCTTGGCGTTGTATATCCATGAGTCATTCCTCGTCTCGACTTGCCCATATATGTTGTGTCGTAACTTCCGGGAACGGAGTATGTTTTGGAAAAGAGGAGATTGGGAATTAGTAGAGGTCTAATTCATGCAAATTTGGGTGTGTTCCCTCATTGACACCCCGAGGGTCCCAATTTAGTTAATGTGACCCGCGAGGCAGTCTAGCGTGTCTCGATATTCCTTCATTTGGATAAACGTCCTCAGTCATGTCCGCGTCCGTGGAGTACGAACTGTCTTGGTCAAACGTTCTTGAGTCACTTGAAGCTTGAGATGAGAAGTCCCAATGGGGGTCCACCACCCGGTGGATAGGGTTATGAGAATCATCCAACCTTGGTGATGATGAGACCTAGTTGGGGCCCTGACGTTGCCTGTCATAGTGGTCCTAGGCTGGCGATGCGAGTCGTTGGTCTGGAGCATGTGTTTCTCCTAAGGACTGTCATAGTTCCTTCTCCGGGGTGCATACATCCACCGCAACACGAAGCCTAATCAGCCTTCTCCGAGGTGCATACATCCACCGCGACACGAAGCCTAATCAGCATGCCACATCCCCTCATTATTAGGTGGGAGCCTTGTTCAAAGGGGTTAGTGGTGAGTGGATCGGTAACGATTCGTTCATAGTGGTGGATCATCGTCCATGGATAGAGTTCACCATTTCGGGGCAAACAATCATGTTTGGGGCGTGGACATGACCCAGAGATTTCTTCCCAAGTTTAGATAGGGTTCCTGGTGTCCTGGCCATCATTTGGGTCTTGCTTGGATGTCGATGTCTCATGATAGAGTTGTGGGGGGGACATCGACCATCGATATTGCCCTAGTAGAGCCCTCTGGGCCTTTTCCTCTCAATTTGACAGGCATCGAAAGATCGATTCAATCATCTCTTCCTCGTTTCTTGAAGTCTTGCTTGGTGGCAATCGGCAAGAGTCTGCATAGTTGGACGGTTCTTAATCTGGTTGCAGATCATTTCATGGGGGATCTTGTGGCGTGATTGTGACTTCTTCCCGTGGGAGGATCCATAGTCCCCACCTTGCTGGTCGAATGATGGTAGGGTGACGAGTTGGAAGACGGGAGGCAAGAGGTGTTAAAGGGCATAATGGTTGTGGTTTCATGCTAGGTTTCACCGAAGCGGAGGTGAGTTGATTGGATAATGAGGCAAAATTGGAGGCGGCAGATCACAAAGTTGAGAGAGTTTGAGAGAAACCCTGTATTTCAGTTTTTTATGTTTTAATTTTTTCATTAAATATATTATCAAATTTTACATTATATCATATAAAAATATATATTAATAATATTAAACATTGAATATATATAAAAACATACCTTATAAGTATGGCTATATAAACTCAATTAATACAAGTTTGAGCAACTTTTTATTGAGCAACTTTTTATGTTTTGAAAGTAGTGAACAAATAAGATTAATAGCGTGAATCAAGCCTAAGATGTAACACTTGAATAAAGTGGATTCTACCAACTCAAGTAACACAATTTTATGGTCTCACTTAATTTGTAAAAGACTAGAAGCTATTTTTTTATTACGAATCCGACACGACGCCTTGACGACTAGCCCGATTAATTGGCTGGGCCGGATTAATCGACTCATATTCCGCCCGAACGGCCTGAAGCGTCATATGAGGAAAAATTGGTTCCCTAGAGCCCATCTCAACTCATTCAGGCGGGGATTTTTGCATCCTTAACTCTTTCAATCATTACATTAAGCATGCTCGGGGACTCATGATACCGCTACGCGATTGGGCTTACATTTAGCGGGCAATTTGTGATTTTTCTCGGTGGTCCGAACTCATTGAATGCAAAAAAATTGGAGAGTAAATATCATTTTTGTTAACCAACTATTCTAAATCCTTTTTTTTTCAAGAACATGGGCACATGGTACCCAGTCATTGGTTCAACGCATTAAATTCGTTGGGGTTTCGTCCAGGCGTTGTCCAGTTCACCCACATTTATGCTTTCTTTTGTTTAGCTCAGGCTTTCGGCCATGTATACCGATTTTGTCCAAACGAAACCTTCAAAATTCATTATTCACCAACATGAATCGTCTTCATTATAATTGCTCTAAGAGCATACACATCGGCAGTCAAAGTTGGTGGTGCTGAGTCCGTTCCGCCGCCTGCTGATCTGGATTTGCAGGTTGTGTTGATTCCTTCACGTAAATTAGGTCGGTGTCGGAGTCGCATCGGTAAGCCTATTTGTTTAATTGAAAGAGAAACTGAGCTGTTCGTTCGGAACTTACCGTACGAATCGTCAGAGGAGTGGTTCAGGGGGATGTTCTCACCCTTTGGTGAGATCGTCTCTTGTTCTATTCTGAAACGACCAAATCGACAATCATAATTTTTCGGATTTGTCTGATTCTCGTCACAGGAGGAAGCTTCGTAGGGGATCACGACCTTACACGGGTGTAAAGTGAATGGTTACATGTTGTTCGTCGCATTTTCGAGGCATCGAACACACTTGCCTGAGCCTTTACCAGGGGTTTCAGTATAACAGAGCACATGCTTTGTTCCGCTTGTTCCACGGTTATCGCTCTCCAGGTCTATTCGGGCTGGTGAGGACAGTAAGCCAAGGTCTGATGATGTTTTGTTGGGTGTTCCTGCTGTATTGTCTGGTTTGGAAGAGTTACATGTGCAATGTCCTGTTTCTCCGTCGCTGGCCTCCAGCGAGTCCACTCGAGGTGACTCCGGTGATGCTTCTACGTCCCTCGGTATTCCGTCTGATTTGGTTTCGAATTTGAATCAGCGTGTATCAAGGGATTGTGAGGTGGCGGTGGATTCGGTGGAGTCGTTACCGATAGAGAAGAAGCACATTAATGTTCTTTTGGGCCAAGGCTTGATTGTTGGGCCTGCGACTGAACTGGGCCCTTCTCTCTTGGGCACGGTTGGTGATCTAGGCCAGGATGAGTTACAAGGCTCGTTTTAGACTAATTCTGGGCATGTTGTTGGCCTTTCGGGCATTGTAGACGCAAATGGATTTTGCGGTGACGGGGTTGAGGCGATCTCTGTAGTTGAGGGTTCTTTGGCCATTGATCAAGGTCTAGAAGCGTCAATTTTATTTGATAAGGGAAAGGGGACCACTTGAAAGGATGCCTTACTTCAATAGTCTTCTCGTGTGGGCCATGTAGTTAAGAAGCCTTCGTCAGGTATCACTGTTTATCATAGGCCGGTGACTCGATCTTTTAGTCGTGAACGTGCTGCCTAAACTGCTCCTTCAGCTACAAAGATGTGGAATCAGGCGGCCGCCAAAGCCCGTGAGGACCTAAAGGCATTACCGAGTCGTCAGTAGGGTTGGTTTCTTTCGTGTTTGTTGTTGTCTTGTGTTTTTTTTCAAAGGGTTATGCCCTTTAGCTCTATTGTTGAAGTTCTTTATGTAATGGTGGTTTCTGGTCTTTGACTTGTGGATGCTTCTTCCTCCGAAAGTGTATTTTACTAAAATAAAATTTTCGAGCTGATAAAATATAAAAAAACAAAAATAAAATAGTGAATCGGAATCGCGAGTCGTACGATGTGATGCCGGTTTCGCTCGATTCTGAATCACTATTAAGTGAATCGGAATCTCATAAAATCGACGCATTTTACAATTCACAATTTAGTGAATCATAAGTCGGAACCGCACACGGTTTACATGCTTTAAGGACTATTTTCACCTTAATATTCCCCAACTAACTCATCCCAAACAAATTAAGATTAAAGCAAACAACTAGGCCACCTTTAGCCATTAAACTTCAATTATTTCCAAAATGAATCAGGCATAGTACCAAGACCAACAAATTTTATTTGTATCAAGACAATTTGTCACACGGCCTATCCAAAAATACAAAGATTCTACATCCATACAAAAATTTATCGGTGTAATGAATTGGAAATGGAATTAAACAAGTTGTTTATCATTTGACAGTTACATATGTACTAGATCTCAATTCTGTACTTTCTTGCCTTTTCTTTCCACTTTCCTCAGCATCCTTTTCAGTTTACTCCTCCCCTCTGCTCCTTAAAGCCTATGAATGAGGAAAACAAAGTTACTGTTAAAACAACAGGGCTAACACTCATCTGCACTACTGAGCAAAACAGGACACTAAAAGAGCAATTCATACCTCTAAAGGTACACTTGCTTCATGGGGTCATGTTCTAGAAGCGGTTCATCCCTACCGTCACGGAGCTCGAAAAAGGGTCGTTCATTGTCAAACTGAACCATAAAATTGATGCCCACCAGCTTCCGATCTCTGGGTTTGAGACTCCTAGTCAAGGCTTTATTAAGTACCAACTCTGGACTAACCCCAAATTTATCTTTCAAACGCTCGTGCAACTCTTCTATGGTCATGGCCGGGCGTTCCTTCTTCCATTCTTTTCTACCAGGGGACGAAGATCAGCGAGGATATTATCTGATGCAGTGATCGCGTCACTAAAGTACTAACTATGCCCTTTGAGTAGCATCACCCATGCTTTGTGAATGTGTATCGGTGATAAGTAGCACCTGAATCCTTTGGGCTGCTGGTTCGCTTCAAATACGGCCATTTCACTCTTGGCTTCGTGTCCCGGTGGTGCCTCGATGTCTTCTTTGTGTTTGTTGAGGCAGCCGAAGTAGTGAAGTACATAGAGTTTGTCCTTGTAGTCCTTCTGATCCTGAGGGTTGGCATAATCAAAGTGAACGATTGAGTTCAAGGCTACCACCATATATTTGACTTCCTTATCTTGATCCTCCTCCAACTGAGACAGCCCAATATCTTTTGGCGAGCCGGAAGTTGAATATAAACAAGAGACCTCTATAAAAACAAACAACCACCAGTGTCGGCCCAATGATTATTGGGGCCTAAAGCGATAATTGATCGATGTCTTTTTTTCTTTATGAATATATATATATATATATATATATATATATATAAAATAAGTAAACATGTTCGTATAGAAAGATTATACTAGATGATATTGAACAAATGAGCTTGAACATCTACTTATAACACTCAAAATCTAAAATGAATGATGACGATTAATTTTTAACAAAACAACCTCCATGGATAATATGTACCGTTTAGTATTCTATACAAAAATCTAAAAGCTTAAGAATTCACATTTATTTATAAACATGATACATTCATGTCAAGTTAAAATATGACAGGTTCAAGAAAATTCTAGACAGCTACACAAAATTATGCTAGCTTATATGTGACGTCGTGTATGGCTAGCAATTATCATCAACTTCTACATATTTCATTACTTCAAATCTTTTCTAGACAATTTATAGTGTATATTAGTATCCCTGATCTTCAATATTGTCAAACACACCGAGACTTATGCTTTTAGTTCATGAACTCCATGGATTATTCTTCGATAAATGATATTTTTTACTAAACATATTCGTACAAAAACCATGCATTCTAGCACCGGTTGTTAATAAGTGCATGTCTTGTTCCCTTTTTAGTAAGAGAATATTGATATTCTTTAATATTCATCTTTAGATGCATAGTTTCATTATTTGAATGTCTAAGAAACTGGTTTATAAAATACTAAGAGAAGTATGAGATATCATATCAAACATTAATGGATTTCTCATATGTTTGTTTTGCATTCTTTCTCGTCTGATCAAACATCTACATCCAATATTGGATTTTTTTTTCTAATTCTGATAGCTTACTTTTTCATATTATTTTTGTTTGAGCATTTTCGTAATAAAGTTGATAAATTGATTGTGATTCCTCAAACAAGTACTATATTATATTGATATATAAATATCCGCGCATCTTTTTTGGATGTGTTCCATTGTTTTTTTTATCCCTATTTTTAATTTATTGATCACTGATAAATGGAACTTGCATGTTTTGTTTCGTTAACGATAATTTTTCACTGCGAAATAAACATCCGTAGAGTTGTTAGAATGTTCAACCATCAAGAAAAATTGTCTTTCATTTGATGGAAAATTGCTTTTCTAGAAAACAAATTTGAATAGAGATCAAAATTAGGCATAACTAGTATTAAATTTTAATTTCAAGATAAGGCTAATATTTTCACTTGATTAAGTTTGATCAAATAATAATTGATCTTTAATTTTATGGGGTATTTTCACCTGATGCCTAAAACAACTTCTTGTTTATTATACGGGGCCTTTTCTGATCGATGGCCTTAAACGATTGCTTAACTCGCTTAAAGCTTAAGCTGGCCCTCCTCTCTCAACTCCCTCGTCCCAACCCTAGCCGCCACCCACCCACCTCTTTCATTTCCACCGGCGACGGACTTGGCTCCGGCTAAGGACATTGCCGGTGGGCACGCTTGGCTTACCCTTTCCTATGCTTTCCCAGTCCTTCCCTTCCTACTTCTTATTCCTTCCCTTTCCCCTACTCTGTTCCACTTCTTCTTCTCCGACCTTCTGTTCCGACAGTTTTCTCCAATCGATTGCTGCGGATTGTGGAGCACGTGGGTTCGTCTGTAGGAGATCTGCCCAAGTCCCATGTCAAATCTCATTCTGGTGTGGCTCTAGGCCTCCTCTAGGTTGTGGGAGCTCTCGCCGGAGGGTTTGAGTTTGGGTGCTGGGCTGCGGGCGCGTGTGGTGGCGTTGGCGGTCCTGCTCGTTTTGCAGCTCAGGTGGCTTCACAGCGGTTGGTGGTCGGCCTTGTTCGGCGGCTATTCTTCTCCTCTGCTTTGGTGGCCTGCTTCCGGAGCTCGGGGTTCGGCTTCTGAAGGTCGGCTGGCCTGTTTTGGGTTCGTCCCCGGAGCCCCGAAGCTCTTTGGCAGATCCTGGGCCTTCCGAACTCCTCGCCAGAGCAGCTGGATCCTCGCCGGATTCATCTTGGTTCTTTTTTCTAAGGCGGAGGAATGGCCTGGCTTGGTTCGGGTAGGGCTCAACCAGGTCAGTCTTTGGTCTAGGTCCGGGTCTGGGCGTGGGCCTGGGTCTGGGCGTGGGCCTGTCTGGTCTGGGCCTGACTGGTCTGAGAATGACTGTTCTGGGCCTGACTGGTCTTGGCCTGGTCTGGGTCTGCCCTTGGGCTCTCGCTTGGTTTTCGCCAGACTTTGAGCTCGTTCTCGGTAGAAATACCGGTCCTCCTCTTTTTCCCGTCTCGGTGTTGTCTGATTTAGGTTTTGGAGGGCTGAGTACGGGCTCCATTGTCTGATCCGTCATGCACGAACTCAAGGGTGGTGCGTATTTCAGATCATTGGAGGTTTCTAGTTCCGGCTCTGGTCGTGGGACGCGCTTCTTCATCCTCCCGGGTGGGGATCGTTGCAGAGATGCTCTTCCTGCTTTTGGTGGTTCGTCTGCTTGCCTAATGTTTCACTCCAGATCCGGTCGTGGGACGCGCTTCTTCATCCTCCCGGGTGATGATCATTGTGGGTCTAGCGGTTCATCGTGATATTTATACTGGTATATCCCTCTATGCAGCTTAAGTTATGTGTCCCCGCTTTGCCCCTTTATCGATTTCAGTTTGATATGCATCTGCTTCCTTCCACTTTTGTTGTTAGGTCTCGCCGGTTTAAGGTTTTGGCCGCCGGTGAGGGTTTAGGCCTTTGTGCCTTTCAATTGTTTTCTTACCCGATTCGTTTTAGGGGTTTATGTGTTCTGGTGGGTATTTCTCATCGGGACTTTTTTATTGCTCGCGGTGTTGACCGTCGATGTGTTAGTGCTCTTCTTCCAGTCTGTGTGACTGGTTGATGATACTAATGAGACAGGGTGCTATACTTGCTTAGGCCGTTTTTTGGTTGTATATCAGTATCGCTTGTGCTTAATGGTTGACAAATCATTGTTAAAGACCTTTTCCTTTTTTGAGCGCTTCATGGTTGTAAAATCCGGGTGTTAAGACCTTTTGCCTTTTTTTCGATTGTTAGCTTTAGGGTCTGTGTACCCTTTCATTGATTTAGGGTCTGCGTGCCCATTCTTAGCTTCAGGGTCTGCGTACCCATTCATAGCTTCTGGGTCTGCGTACCCATTCATTGCTTCAGGGTCTGCGTACCCATTCTTGGTGGTTGTTGGTCTTCCCCGGTGTGGGGCTTCAGGGTCGGCGTACCCATTCTTAGCTTTTGGGTCTGCGTACTCATTCATTGCTTCCGGGTCTTCGTACCCTTTCATAGCTCCAGGATTTGCGTACCCATTCATAACTTCAAAATTTGTCTTTTTTGTGGTGGTCTGTTTTTGTTGTGGAGTATGTACCCAAACTCTCTTGATTGTACTCCTCTTCATTCTTGAGAGATGTTTAATTTAAATTTGCAATTCGCTTATCACAAAAAAGATCATCCTTTATGCATTTAATGAGACTATATTTTTATTACTTGATCAAATAAAAGTCCATAGAGATCAAAATTTTGCGCGTTACTATATAGAAGCAAGATGATAATGTGAAAATCGGATACCGTCCAGACAAGTTTTATAACTATATGTAATTAATCCTTGATTTTGTATCTGATAGTGTCTTAGTGATAATCCTGTTTGGGTTCTCTTCTGATTGTGGCCCACGAACAAACAACTCCTACGTACGCTAGTGGTTCACAATGCCTTTGCTTTTTCTTTGTTCTTTAGAAAAGCAAAACAAGGAGAAGAAAGAACCAATTTAGGGCAGCAAGCAACATTGGCTTCGCTTTATTCTATCAACTTGTTTTAATCGAGTAAACAGTGTGAATGATGCTAGGAAAATGGAATGCAGAATCACTTGGAGTTTCCCATCTTGCCGACCCCCATGTGTTAGGAACTTATACCATAATATATATTTCCAAACTCAACAGATATCGACCTGGACAAATAGAAAGATATTTTGTGAATAGATAAAGAGATAAAAAAAAAAAGGCCATAAGTATTATTTTTTGGACAAATTATGTTTTTTTTTTATCAGCAAATTTATTAAGAGACCCATTCTTTGAAGTAAAGAATAGGCCAAGAGATACAAGGAACTCTCCAAGAAACCATACACAATTGTATCAAAATAACCCAACCCTTTTGAAAACAAACTAGGTCAACCTGTTACTTGTGCTTCAAGGCACAAGCCCAAACTGAATTCCTAACTTTCCAGCCTAACTTGTGTCGCAAGTCTGAACCCAAAACCAGATAAAAGAGTTTCAAAACTGTCCAAACCTGTGTACATCAGTACACTCTTCAGTATTTGAACCAAATCTGAGTAAGAGCCACTTCTGTTTTTTGATCCAGTCCTCTCCAATCTTCCAAATGTGTAAGGTATAAGGTTGAAGAGCTTCAGTGGTGTAGAAGGAAGTCATTGAGGTAAAATACAGGGAATTATGCAGCATAGGGAATTATGCAGCACCATATCCCTCAGTATATAAAAAAAAACTACACCACCAATAAAAACACTCCACCAAAACCTGCATTCTTCCACCAGTGTCTTCAAACTCTGTGCTGAGAACTCCACAGCCAATATAGATGAGTGTAGCACCCCAAAAGACAAGTGTTCTGTGCAAAAAGGAGCTTACAACCCTCCAAACCAAAATCTGTGATACATGACAGATTAAAAGATCTAAAAACAAGACTTGAAACTCTCCCTAGGACTTACCCACACTCCAAAATGGGACTGAAAAAACCCAGACAAGTGCTTAATGTAAACTAAACCCACACTCCAACTGAGACACAACCCAATTCACTCCTACCTCACAATCCTAAAAAAATCACCACCAAACCACCCTTAATTCCCAGCCCCCCAACCCCCAAACCAATCAGAAAAAAACCTGAATCTCCACAGGCCACCATAAGCCCAAAGGAAACCCCATTAATTGCTGATCTTCCTCCTAACACAAGAGGAAGGGCAAGCTCTCCACTGGCTGAAAGGAAAGGCTTTAGACTTGGAGAAGAGAGACTATTCCAAATTAAAACTGTAGCTCATAATTTGGTTGAGGATCTCAGTGTGTGAGGATGCTTTGTTGTTAAAGACTACTGCATTCCTAGCCAACCAGATAAACCAAAGTGTGATGAAACATAAATTTTTCCATTGCTTTAGGGAAGAGAGACTGCAGAAAGAATCCCAAGAGTAGATAAATGAGATAATATCATTACTGAACTGACCAGAGAACCCCCACCATTTTAAGACTTCAGTCCAAACTAACCAGGCTCTAGGACAAGAGAGGAGTAGGTGATTCACTTCTTCAAAATCATTGTTACACATGGGGCAGAGAGTGTCATTGAAATTAAACTTGAGACCCCTACTCTCTAAGAATAATTTTGTTGGTACAGCATTATGGCAAGAAAGCCATGAAAAGGCAGCAATTTTTGGAGGGAGGAAGGGATTCCAGAGCTGTCTAGCCCAAGGTTTTTGTTGCACATCATTCTCCTCCAAGTAAGAGTACACATTCATAATCTTAAGTCCTCACTCAAAGCCTTTCAGTTGGCTTCTGGGCTAAAGATCAATTATAACAAATCTAAGGTGGTTCTTCTCAATCCCTCTTCTTTGACAGTTGATGAGGTTGCTCATATCCTAGGCTGTGAACCCTCAGTATTGCCTCTTGATTACCTTGGTTTCAAATTAGGGGCAAATCCTAGAAGGTACAACACTTGGCTTCCCATTATAGCTAAGTTCAAGAAAAAGCTGAGTATTTGGCAGGCAAATAATTTGAATTTTGGGGGTAGAATAACTTTGATTAAGTCCTCCTTATCATCTCTCCCTCTATATTACATGTCCCTATTCAAAGTTCCAAAAAAAGTCCTTAAAGAAATGGAGATGTGGCAAAGGAAGAAATTATGTTGACATATCTCGTACTATACGCGTTTAATGGATAAATACATTAAAGTTATTTCGTAACGAAAACATATCCCGAACGAACACTTAGTAACAATATGTCTTCTTTCATCCATTTTCCAGCTATTTTTTAGGTTAGATTTAAGTTTGGAGAGAGATTTAGGGTTGGATTTAGGGATGAAGTTGGTTTTAGGATTGTAACACTATGGATAGTTTCATGATTTCTGAAAAAATGGACGGAAAAATGGATAAAATGGGGGATGTTGTTACTAAGTGTTAGTTCGGGGTATATTTTTGTTACGAAATAACCTTGGAGTACTTATCCGTTAAACGCGTATAGTACAAGATATGTCAACGTAATTTATCCTTTCTTTTTTACAATATCATGATAGATTAATATCGATCTTTGGTCAAGCAATACCCAAAAGAAAAAAGAACAAAAATTTCCATCATGCGTTTTTAGTTCTTACAGGCAAAGGCCGTTTGTGAGTTTGGACGTAAACTTGTAAGGATAGGATAGTACATTAAGATATAGGTAGAAAATATATAATGTGTTTTGTAGGGAAATAAAGATATTATCTCTTCAAAACCTCTCTAACAAAACAGGCTCTTAAGACCATCCACAATGGGATTAGATAGAATTAGTCTAATCCCGGTTTAATTGAACGATTTTGAGTAAAAAAAAATCAGAATTAGATCTTGAATAGACCCGAAAAAGACCATGATATGTTGTCTAATCTTTTTTGTGTCACAGTGGCAATTAGACCCTAATGAGACCACGTATAGATCCGTGTAGCGTGGTGCATGTTTTTATTCAAATATTGACAGGGATAATGTAAAAATATTTGTCGACTATAAAATTGTTCATATAAATTACAACTAGAAAAAAATCTTCGACTAAAAAAGCTCAATTAATTCCTCTTCCGCTTCCCTAATGTAGTCGTTATTTGTTGGTACAAATCAAGTGGATTGTCGTACGGTTGTTGTAATTCTCAGGTGGAATGTTGTTAATTAGCATTGTGCGATAAAATGATAAACCTCCCCAACATCCTGAAACATAAATAGTAACGCGTATTAACATTAAAAGGGCCGAGTAAAATATCACATTTGTGTATTACCAAAAACCACTGAACCGACTATCATACCAACCCTAAAATCTTCTTGGTCATTCCCTGAAGAAAAAGTTGATGGGTTGCCAAATCCTCGGGGTCCATGCCAAAGGTATCCTGCTCCTAAAGTAACCGGAACTCCCGCATAAGGGACTCATGGGCCAGTACTTGCGCCAACCACTCTTTCTCAATGTCCCTCAAAATATCGGCCAATGCGACGTGGTCTGGACTAGCAACCCTCTCCTTGACCTTCCCTTTTCAAGCCTTTACGGTATTCCGGCCCATAGGGCGGCGACAACGGACTGGTCTTGGGCGTGCACCATCGACATATTCTGCAGCGGCAACGAGCATGTCCATCTGAGACATTGGGGTGCTCAAGCCGGGAATTCTGGGTGTGCGCCGATCCTCAGTCCCAATGAAATCACCGGTTGTCGTCGCGAAATCGTTATCAAAGGGATGTTCCCAACATGGCTTACTTTGCACGAGCTACCACCAATGCTTCCAAACGAAGAAGTGGTTGTATCTCTCCAGGTAGTCTCTCTCTGCATCCTCCGTGATCTGGTCATCAGATCTACCAGATTGGTAAATGTGTTTGAATTTAAACCAACAACATTCGAACATCTTGACCTTTCGGTTAGTGACGCTATAATGCTGCTTGCATTTCTTCGGCGTCTGGTCCTGTGTATGTGTTAGGACAATCGCTGGGATGAACTCTTGGGAGATAGCGGCCCAAAATGTAACCGCCCACTGATCAGCCTAATGCTCCAAGTTCTTGAAGTTGTTCAGTCATGTAGAGATCAATGCCCCTTCTTCCTCTCGAGTCCATTTCCGGTAGACATGGGCAGACGCCAGTTGGTCAGCCTCCGGCTGTGATGATGGAGGTGGTGGAACACGAACAAGGTATATGGGTCTTGGACGTTGTACCATGGGGACTGCCATCCCGGTATAGCCCGAGCGCGTCTCGGTATAGCCCGAGCCAGTCCCGTTATAGCCCGAGCCCATCCTGGCTTCCCAGGTCATTGGGACATCGTACGTCATCCCACTCAAGAACAGAGATGATGAACCCAAGTTTTTGTTGTATCGGTTGAACATAGGGTTGACCGGTAATTTTCGTTGCTCCGGCGGAAAAGGGACGTACTCATCCGTCTCATGGGCCCAGTACCGCTCCTCCTCGTCGTCGGAGTAATTCTATGAATCGGGCACGTAGTGCCACTCCCGGATCCCCCCACAAAGGTAGTCGTCATGGTCATCCTCGACACGACTTTGGGGTGGTGATGCGTCGGAGGCCACGCTGAATCCCATCGAGCATCTCGAGTTTCTAGAGTCGGCCATTATACCACCTGGTACGAAGGAGACGAAGAAGCAGTGATGCAACAATAACTCGGAGAATCGTCAGCGAAGTGTGAAATAAACGGTGAAATAGTGTCCAGAGTGAACGATCGGAGAAACGCCGTTGGCGGAAGATGTGGTCGGAGAAACGGGTGGTTCAGGTTTGCTGGGTGGCTGACTCGCCGATAAACGGAAAAAGAAGCTTGGAGACATAGAGGTGTGGAAGGTGCAGAGGAATCGTGAATAAGAAACTTTGGTGGTTGCTTATTTAAGCCGAAATTCAATTTCATGCGACAGTTTCGCTGCAACGAGTCGAGTGGGGATTCGCTAAAGCCGATTCATCTGGGCCCAAATCAGCCGAAATGATTGTACGTCAGAGTCTTTGAATTCTTCAACGCCGAATCTTCGGTTTCGAATATTCGACGGATCGACTCTACGCACTAGATTTGACGTCAAGATTCTATAGCCCGTACGATTCGACGGTGCGTTTTGATGCCGTTTCGACGCCATTGTGGGTGGTATAACCCTAACACTTGTCCTCGCCATTGTCTTCGACGGCTTTGAACACCGCTGGCCCACCTTTCCTATATTTTGTACGCCTAATCGTTTTATTGTTTATAGTTAGGAAGTTCATCGAATGTATTTTATCTTGTCTCATACTCGCCTATTCACTTGTTTTGTCTACTACTCGGAGTCCATTGTGCTAGGTACTTATGGAACTTCTGTGACCGGTCTCATTCTCTTGTGGTGGTGTTGTGTTGAGAGATGAGACTGTTTGTCGGTCTTGGCCCGAATAGTTTGTTTCAGTAGTTTCGACTGTTTCTTAAAGATATCCGGGTCGTACCGCCATGTAAGTTCTTTGTTGTTGATTTTTCAAGATGAGGTTTTCTTGGTCACCTCAATATAGTTTTAAATTTTTAGCTGCCTCAGTTTTCCATATATTTTTTTTAGTTTGGTCTTCTACTGTTTCTTTCCATTTCAGTGGTTAGGATTCGTTGGTATATTGGTATTTGCTATCAACGAGTGTTTTAGGCATTTTTTCCCTAGTTTAAAGAGTTTCAGAGTTAGTTTTTTAGGGTTAGTGTGTTTCGGTGAACTCACGGTCACCGGATCTAACTATATCGTTGTGTGGTGTTGGTTTCCGGGTAGTTAGTAGCCACCCTCTTTTGTGAGGGTTTGGTGGCCCTAATAAGTCAAGGTTTTTACAAGTTCTGACAGGGGGTTGGTTTGTTTTGAGTGTTGGCTGCCTTGCATTTTTCTGAGTTTCATGGTTGTGAAATTGAGGTATTGGACTTGTTTTTCTCTTGTTTGATTTTGTTTTAACCAAGGCTTTATCGCCTGTTTTGTTGTTTATTGGTTGTAAAATCTAGTACTTAGACCATATGTCTGTTTCTTTCCCTGGTTGGGATTGCTATGAGGCTGTGCATTGATGTTACTGCTCTTGTATGTCATGAGGGGTTAACCCTTGCCTTTTCTTTTACTTCAAAGGAGAAGGTCGTAATACAAAATTTTGATGATAAAGAAAATATGTAAGAAGCTCCTTGAGAAAAGATTTGAGGAGGATAATTCATTAAGAGATACTGAAGAGACTTGAAGATAACCCATTAAAAGATAGATGGAGAGCCTATAGAGAAAAATGTTTGAAGATAGTCCATTTAGATGAAAGACAAAGATTTTTAGAGATAAGACGTCGGTTAGGATAAATTAGATAAATAAAGATGAAATTAGTATGGTGTTGGTCTGATTTTTCTGTGTGGTGGTTGTTAGAGTTTGTTTTGGTTGGTTGGTTACTCTTGGTTACTTCTGATGGGGTTTTCACTGAAGCATTGGCTGGTTTCTCTTTCTGCTGTGGTTACAGGTTCCATCAGTTGGAGTAGTAGTGTTCTTTTTTGTCTGGGTATTACTGTTCTGAAGTTTATTTGGGTTGGATTAGTTGGGAGATTTGTTTGTTATTGTTGCTGGGAACTCAAGCATTTTATTGTTTGGGTAGATTATAGGTTCTTCCTTGGTTGGGTTTATGGTTTGAGGTTGTAATCTTTTTTGTACTTGAGAGTTTTATACTCTTGGTCTTTTCTTTATTTCAAACAATTGGTCCCTCAATAAAACATTTGCCGATCAATTTTTTTTAGTATTTTTATAGGTAGTTGGATTCGAACTCCTGTCTATGAGGTGTCAGACTCTGATATCATATTAGATGATCAACTCAACTAAAAACTTGAGCTAATAGTTGAAGGCTTAATTATAGATATATATTCTAACAATGAGACCATAGGTAAGATAAAAATATATCCGATGAACTACCTAAATGTGGCGGGACAAGCTTGATTCACTGACTTGAAAGAAAAATTTCGATGTAATCGTGGTGGAGAACAACAATGCCGTGGGAACACAAAATGCATACCTAGTGTTGAATTGTGAGTCCCACATCGAAAGTGTGTGGATAAATGACCTATTGATATACATCTTGATGCCTCCACCCATCAGTTCGAGCTTTTGGGTTGGATTGGGCTTTAACATGGTATCAGAGCTTGGCACCTCACGGACCCGGGTTCAAACCCCACTCTCTACAAAAAATTCTATTTCTTCTCTATTTATCAAATTTTCCCAAAATGGGCCAGCCCTTAACATTCTTCTCAATGGGCTCATATATTCTTCTAAATAATTCACCTCCAAACCCGTAAACGGGCTTGTCCGTGAGGGCACGTGTTAGATATATATAATTGGGCCTTCAACTATCAGCTTGAGCTTTTAGTTGAGTTGGTTCTCTTACATGGTATCAGAGCCTGGTTCGGCCCACGGCCCATTTGTCACCTCCACCCTGTGGTCTCCGGTCCATATGCAGATGTCTAGTCCTGCTATGGCCCACGTGTAGATGTCCAATCCTACACGTGAGGGGGAGTGTTGAAGTATAAACCCACGTCGGGAAAATATAAGGATAAAATACTACTTATAAAGGCTAAGGCCACACCCAACTAACAAGGTTGACCTTTTAGTTGTGGAAGCCCGACCCGATATAAGTAGCCCGTTTTAAACAAAATTTACATGGTATCAGAGCTGGTTCGGCCCATGGCCTGTTTATCGCCTCCACCCTGTGGTCTCCGGCCCATATGCAGATGTCCAGTCCTGCTATGGCCCACGTGTAGATGTCCAGTCCTACACGTGAGGGGGAGTGTTGAATTGTGAGTCCCACATCGAAAGTGTGTGGATAAATGACCTATTGATATACATCTTGATGCCTCCACCCATCAGTTCGAGCTTTTGGGTTGGATTGGGCTTTAACACCTAGGTTCAACAATATCTTCCCTTTACCAACAATGTTATCAACGAAGTAGTTTTCTATATGAACATCTTCGCAAGGAGCAACTTCTTGAAACTCGTAAAATAACTCCTTAATTTTGTAAGATGTCTAGCAGAAGCAAAGTCCAATACCCAATCAACGATGTTATTACTAGATTTTCCTCTTCAATTATAACGTTGTCATCCTCAACAATATAGACACTTGTAGATGGCTTTTGAGGTCCATGACGTTTTTTTTTATCAGCAAAACATTATATTAAAATAAAACCTCCTTTGAGGTAAAAGAGGAGTTACAAGTGTGATGAATTAGATACAAGATATTTTCTTGTATGAACTGAAATGAACAATTGAGAAGATAACTTGCAAAACAAGAACCAGATAAAAATCAGAACCAGAACTTCAAAATAAGATGAGCTAAGTGATGGGAATCTTGAGAAGGAGTGCTTGAAGTAGTGTATGAACTCATTGAGATGGAAATGCATTCTTAATATGTTGATCCGAATGGATGAAAATATGCAGCAAAATGCCAAGTATGAGTGAGCATGTTCGGTTTCTAAATCAAGTATGAGTGCTTAGGCTCAGTCTTAAACCTGTTGATATGAGATGATCTACCAAATTTGACAATATTGACTTTTACCGTAAGGGATGGTAAATTGTTCGATTTGGCCTTCAGCCTATTTTCCATTTGATGTTCATGTGACTGATGAGTTCTTGAAGCATCAGATATTTCTTCTTATACTTGAGATGGTTTTGGTAATCAATTATTGACGGTGGAAAATCTCCAACAAAAAATTTGCCAAGACAACCTCACACTTCTTCATCTTCTCGTTGACAACAACGAAAGACAAGTTCTCGTAAAAATGCTCACGGTCCATAATGTGCACATTGTCAACCATTTAAAAATAAAGAAACTTTCCTACCACATATTTCTTTTACCTAGCTTCATCAGTTCCACATTTCTTCTCATATGACTCCTAGATAAAATTAACTGACTTGTGGACGTAATAAAGATCAAAAAAATTGTGGGTAAGGAAACTAAGAATATAAATGTTAGAATATAATTATAATTGGGTCTTCAACTAAATGCTCAAGCTGATAGTTGAAAGCCCAATTATAGTTATATTCTAATATAAATGTTACTTATATCGGGTCGGGCTTCCACAACTAAAAGGTCAACCTTATTAATAAAAACACAAACAAAGAGAACAACAAGATGTATGTCACTTGACTGCTTCTCTCACTAACTTTTCCATTCTCTCTAAACCCTAACTTTTTTATTCGTGTTTTCGCCGCCGACAACGTTTCCCTTCCAGGACGTCGTTGGTGGCTATTGTTCCTTTTCCTTGCTTTCTCCTCCTTCTTCCTCCTTACTTTTTTACTGGTCGATTTTGGTTTTCTGACTCAGTTTCCATCCCTCTTCTTTACCTCACTCGTTATATCTTCTGCCCGACGACTAACTTCTCTAAAGAGGACTTGGAGTTGGTTTGCACCCTCGTTGGTCACTAGGTTGGTGTTGGCTGCCAACGGGAGATCGGATTTTCGAGATCTGAGAGGTGGATACCAAATATACGAGGCGGAGCTGTCACTTTCCTTCCACCCCAACATTACCATGTACTACACTCATGGACCCCTACATTTTTAGTCTTCCTTCCTCGACTCTGTTGGCATGGTCAAGGCCTCACGGTCGGCATTGACCATTGTGGGCTGTTTCGCCTTAAGGCCTTATTGAAGTTATTATAGGTTTGAATTTTGTGGGGTGATTTTGGGGTTGTGAGTGGTTGGTGGTTGGATTCTGGTCTCCTTAGTTTTGGGTCATCATCTAGCAACGGGTTACCAAGTTTGGAATCGTGGGTCGGTTGTGATGGAGGGTGGAGTTGGTCTTTCGTAGTGTTTCGTTGGGGACCGGCTCCGGTGGTCTTCTACGGTAACTACCCGTTGCGGCGTCATAGAGGAGATGGTGCTCTCTCTCGCGATGGTTCTCCTTGGTGGTTTGGTTCCACTAGCACTATAGGATTTTGAGACAACTGGCTTGTGAGCGGCTCGAGGCGCTTGTTTCTAGGCTCGAGGTTGGAGCATGGCTTGAATTCCATCACAAGGCACACGGTGATTTTGTGTGTGGCTCATTTTTCTGTCGGGTTAGAGTGCCGACTGGTTTTGGGAGGTTTATTTTACTGTTATTTTTTTTATTTGGGCCTCAAGCTTTCAGGTTTTTCTAATTTGGGCTTAATGTTTGCTAAAGTTAGGTTTTAGACCCATTGTTATTTTATAGTAGCCCTTTACTTGTTTGAGCTTCATGTTGGTCAAATCTAGGTTATAGACCTTTGAATTTTATTTGCTTCCTTCAAAATTGGTAAATATAAATATAAGGATTGTTAGACCCATTATAGTTGTTTGGCTTTTAGGCCTTGTTCTGTTCAGGTTGAAGTGTGTCTCAGACATGTGGTTCGTTGTTCACTTGAGATGAATCCTTCCTCTTGTCCCTCTTTTTTATTTCAAATCAAGGATATAACATATCATTTGCATATAAAAAACGAAACTACGAATATGATACATATTTGTTTTATTATCCTTTTCATATTTAAGCATAGCAGTTTTATTGTTCCTATCTATCAGATGACCAACTCAACTAACAGCTCAAGATAAAAAACAATTACTACTTGTTCTCCGAAATATTTTAAAATCTGAAATCGGCTTAGGGAGAGTGGAATAAACGTTTATCATGTCGGTAGCGGCCGGAGAAAACACGACGGTGGTGCGGTGCCATCATGGAACAATGATAGCAGTTCCTATTGGTCCAAACAACTAGGCGAGGTCTGTTTTGCAACCATAGAGCTCATAGAGAAAAGGGCCTACTACCTATATTTTCCAATCATGAAGCTCAAAAAGACAGCCACCCACCTCTTAGAGCACCCCCTGACCTTACCGTACTTGGAGAAAACTTTGAATCTCATCGGAGCCCCAATTCGGAGAGTTGTTAGACGCCGACACACCGACGGTCAACACCGCTGAACGATAGAGATAAAGCGGTAACCAAAATAACTGATACTCAGGAGCTTTAGAAACAGAAACACCTCAATTTCCAATAGAGGACCGAAGACCTAAAACAATCTGTTAGAGGTCAACACCTAACTAAATTGACGGGCCCCCACCAACACTAGTTAAGGGAAACAAAGGAAATCGAAACGAGACTAAATCTAAGGTATAGACAGAGCTCCATAAGAAACCGATAAAGCAAATGGTGAAGCGAGATCCTTACCATCCGCAACGACGAGAATCCAGAACCACAAAAAATCAATGACCCGATAGGTCAAGAAACGCTTCCCACGGTAGAGTTGGAACAAATCGTCGAAGAAGGAGAAGACATGAATCTAACTCGAACTAAGACCCGATGTCATCATTGTTCGGAGACCGGAGCACCCAAGAGACAACTACCAGATTTTCGACTTCGAGGAGGACCCGACCACTCGTCGAAGGAACAGACACCACCAGCCGTGACAAGAACCACAACGCGAGCAACCCACCGAGCTCCAACGACCTGGAGCAGATTTGGATCTACAGATACAAAGTCACCATGACTGCTAACAGCCTGGAGACAAGAAGATCGAACACCTAACTGCCACCAACCACACCAAAGCCTCAATATGACACCAAAACCAATAGCTCCAGCCCACCTTCCTCGTCGTTGGATTACCTACCACCACTAAACACACCAACCAACACCAAAAAAAAGCTCCACCACAAGGAGAAAACAGGGAAGAAGGGGAAAAGCTACAGGCGGAGATAAAAAGAGACTTCACTGAAACAAGCCCGGGGAGAAGCCTCAACCATGACCACGAAAACACCATCGCCAACATGAAAGTGAACCAAACCATTTTCGGACTTCCCACGAGGACTCTGGATACGAGACGAGATAGTAGCAGAGCATTTAAAGCAAAGCACGAGAGGGATCCCACAAGTCGTTGTCGGAACAACACAATCGAGGCTCGAAAGCATGCCATGAACGCCTCTTTGCCTCAACTTCACAGATCAGGCCAAAGGCATGGCCCACGAACCGATGATCTCCAGCAACTGTACCCTGAGAAAGAAGAGAAGCTTACGAGAGGACCATCACTGGAACGGTGAAGCACACCGAGACAACAAACGTCAGCAACAGATCTCCGACCAATAAGCACATCCACTCTGCAACTCCTCAGCCCGGTGTCGAGCTCTGGCAATGCACAAGTACAGGTCCGAAAAATCTGAGAACTCTAAACCAGGTCCGGACGGCTTGGAAAGACCAGTAACTATCGATGCTCGGGGAGGACAAGAAACGCCTCACTTTTGATTTGAACAAAGTCTTCCGGAAAGGCACGTTTGAGAAGGTCGGAGGCACGACCACGAAGGACGTTGAGAACGAAGAACCAGGGAAAAGGGTCTGTGCGGAAGTAAACTAAAGAGGTCGGTTTCCGCCCACAACAACTAAAGCCGGAGCCTTGACCATCACCGATGGAGAAGAACCGAAAGCGGGGATGGCAGGTTGAGAGAGTAGGGTTTCTTAGAGAGAGTTAAGGTTCTGACAAGTAATTTCTTTAGCTCTACCTCTGTTATCCCATATTCTTCATATTCTCCCTACGAGAGATGCAGGCCAAAACACAAAAAAAAAGTACTTTTACAGGCCTTTTTCCAATACCACGTATGAGTAAAAAGAACATGAGAAGGTTAGTCCCCACCCCAATCCAATAAGAGATTGCTAACGTCTTTTATGCTCCCAATTCTGATTCTTTGGAGAGCCACTCACCACCAACTACTTCTCTTACATGATTCTTCAACCTTTTGAGACGCCACGAAGTAAAGTAAAGGTGAACCCGTGGGTTGAGAGGTTATTTCGAGATAGAACACGAATTTGGTATGAATATGGGCCAACGATAAAGAGAAATTTGGTATGACGACGTGAATTAGCACACTATATCCTGACGAAATTGTCGTTAACACGATAGGAAACTCGGCGTTTTTAATGGCGATTAAAGAGTTAATAGTCAAGTATGATAAGTATCACTTTGAATACTTTAAAATGTAAAAGAATGACATTGTCTAATAAGTCTTGTAATGTCACATTCAGTCTTCGTTTAATTGTCACTCCATATTTCACCACTTAATGGGACGATACAATGGAGTAACAACCCTGAAGTCACCATTTGACAATTGAGTAACGAAAATAAATTCTATACTAGCTCGTATGTGGGCATAAATAATTGTTTGATTACAAAGTTTTCACACCCATCGACATTTATGTAATTTTTCCTACATTATGAACGTACTATTTCTTTTTATGTTCTCACTTATCAAAAAAAACTATTTCTTTTTATGTCTAAATAAGGTCTTTACTTTACTATTTTTACACTAAAACAAACACTCTCCTCGCCCTGTTGAGACCTCTAAACCCTAACCTAATGTGTTCTCGGATTTCTGCATTTTTCGCTGACCAGGCTGCGCGTTCCGCCTCCCCACCGGCGCCTCTCCCCTCGCCTCCTCCGATGTCCACACCCTCTTCCCAGCCTTCCTCTCCGAAGGTTCTCGCTTTGAACCCTTTTCCATCGACTGGTGGTGTGGGTGCGATCGCAGGAGACCTCGCCCCATTAGCCGCCGGCGTGGGTGCGGAACCGGGGGTTGTCCCTCCCCCTTTCCCGTCGCACGATGTGGTGCGGCCTAAGAGGACCCGACGGAAGAAGAAGGTGGCGCCGCCGCCATCGACTTTGTTCTGGGACCTGGTGCAGGCCCCGTCCTCGAACCCTTCTGTGATGCCCCCGCTGATAGAGAATGCACCACGGGAGCAATCCCCGTTGTCCAAACCACTGCATGTGCGCCTGGGACGTCCTCCAAAACAGACGAATATTGTGCCATCACCCCAGCTTTCGGCTAGGGTTTTGGAGGGCCACCGCCTGCAGATGGCGGAAGGGCTGGAGGCGGCGAATGGGGAAACTCACGTTTTCCCTTTGGCTGATCATATCACCCCTGCCCAGAAGGGGCAACCCTTGTTGACAGAATTGGCGGGGGCCTACTCGCAGCCTCGCCCTCGTATCCCGCCTCCACCAGTGGAGCCTGATAATCCCCTACATGCTCTTCAACACAGCTTCTCCGACTGCTCCCTAGGGTTTGAGGAACCATTGGACGTTAATGTCGTGAACGGGGTGCTTGATTCGGCCGCACTTTCCCGCCAACAATATGGGATGGTGGGTCGTCTCCTCAGGGAGGTCCAACCTCGTAGGGATACTCTCCTCCGTATCCTTACTAATGCATGGGGCAAATCGGTTGTTGGTCTGGTCATAAAGGACGCCGCCCCTGGTGTCTTCGGGTTCCATTTTTCCATAAAGGATGATAGAGATTGGGTTCGTCTAAACGAACCATGGTGCTTTGAAGGCAAACCATTGATGCTGACGGAGAGGGATCCATTCGCCCAAGACCTTCCGACCATAGACAGGATGCAACTTTGGGTTCATGCCCATGGTATCCCCCAGATAGTTAGCATTAAGATTACGGATGCTAGAATTGGGGAGGCGTTAGGTAGGACGGTGGATGTCCCGTGTGATGAATTCGGACAGTGTGGGGGGGGGGGGGGGGGGACGGTGAAGGTCCGCTACTGGCATTCTCTTGACCGACCCCTATGTCGCCATATGCGCATTCGATTCCCTGAATTCAAGGACCCGATCACATGCTCTCTTACATATGTTTAGCTGCCAACTTTATGTGGTAATTGTGGGTGTATAGGTCATTCACCCACGGCCCGTGAAAAGGAGATCCCGGTCATCCATGCTTTTGATAAGTCATTGAAGCACTTTCCCAAGACCCGGAAGGATAAAGGGTATGCCACGACTTGGGCACAGACTGCTAGGGTGCCGCCGGGCTTTGCTCCACTGTTGAGTGGGTCAACCCCTCCACGACCTGGCCCTCGTGAGGGGGTGGGGGAGGCACCTTGGGGAACCGGGGGTGGATCGGTAGAGGGAGGATCATCAGGGACCTCGTGGGCCGGACTGTTTGAGGAACCTTCAGCGGCTCCAAGAGTGGAGAGGGGTTCGGTGGGAGAACCTCGGGAAGATCAGGCGAGGGTTGGGAAACAGCCTCATCAG
This sequence comes from Erodium maritimum, assembly GCA_963921825.1. Taxonomy (NCBI): domain Eukaryota; kingdom Viridiplantae; phylum Streptophyta; class Magnoliopsida; order Geraniales; family Geraniaceae; genus Erodium; species Erodium maritimum. The sequence continues at coordinate 78,871,936 of OY997590.1, forward strand.
GAGCCATGAGTCGTACATTGGGGCTCGAGAGAGTTTGGGTACTCCCACTGAGGTCACCATGTTCTCAACCCGGTACTCGTGGTCATATGCTCGGTTTTATAGCGAATGAAGAGTGTCGCCTTTGGGTGACCCAGCGGTCTGTAGACCCTACCTTGAGCTGTGGCCGCCAGTATTATCATAGTTTTATGGTTTTATATTTTCAGTTCTACCTAGTCTGGTTTTGGTTATACTTAGCTCTTCTGGCTTCTTCAATGCGTCCTGAACGCAAAAGTTGTTAAAGGGTTTTTGTGTTTGCCCAATCAGGATTGTCAAACATGTATTGACCCTTTTAATGGAATGAAACATTGGTTACTCAGAAAAAAAGGTCTTTACTTTACATGGAAAAAAAATGGTTACTTTCAAGTCATTAGAGGGTACACCAAACATTGTTTTGTGAAAAGGGTGCTATATTTTGATCAATTTCTATAGGGTAAATTACGTTGACATATCCCGTATTATACGCGTTTAATGGATAAATGCCCTAAAGTTAGTTCGTAACGAAAACATACCCCGAACTAACACTTAGTAACAACATCCCTCATTTATCCATTTTTTAGGGTTAGAGTTAGGTTTAGAGAGAGATTTAGGGTTGAAGTTTGTTTTAGAATTGTAACACAATGGATAGTTTCAGAATTTCTGAAAAACATGAACAATAAATGGACGGAAAAATGGATGAAATGGAGGATGTTTTTTTTTATCAGCAGATTTTTTTTATAAAGACAAAGCCTTCAAAATGAAGAGCAAGGCTAAGGGAAACCCTCGAAACCGAACACATACAAACAAAGGACACCTTGTATAAGGGTCCTAGATTAACAGAGTATGTATCTGAAACCAACCCAACAAAGGGCTAACAAGTGGTCTCAGTACCAAATTTAACTACCTTGAAGTAAACCCTATGCCAACAAGGGAAACTAACAGATCCAAAGATAAGGAACAACAACATGTACATAAAAAAAAACAATACTAGAAAAGGTCTTCAACACCCTGATTTTCCCAACTTGAGGTCCAGAACAGAAAAAACCCAACTGCAGCTCGACTCCGGCATAGAATCAGCATCAAACTCCACACCCAAAAGCTACCAAACAGTACACAACCACTCCGGAAAACAAAACAAACCAAGTCTCTCATATCCCTAACTCAAAACTGATTAAACAACCCCAAACAAGGCACAAAGCCAACAACAGCTTACGGCGGCCAACACCTCAAAACCGTGAGCCCAACCAACAATAGTGGTTGGGGGGGGGGGGGGGGTATAGAAAATCGAGTTGAAAGGAGTAGGAGAGATACCTGAATCTCCAATGACGAAGCCGAGTTCCAGCCACGTGAGCCTAGGAAACGAAATCCGAAGAGACCCGCAACCATCGAACTACAGGAGTTGAAAAGTTGACCCACTCCAGTTCTGCAACAATATGCGCCTGGGCAAGAACATTATAAGAATCGCCCCCGGTCGATCCCGGTCGAACCGGCGAATTCTGGCGAAAGTTGACTTTTTGCCGGAAAAGTCAACCAATGACTTCGGGAGTCATTCGGGACCTTTTCGGGGCCCAAAAAGCTTAGCCGTCGTTACGGTTAGCTTAATTAGGCCGTTTCCTTTCAAATGGATCTTTTTGCGAAAAGGTCAAACTCGGGTCAAACTTCGCTTATTTAAGGACTAAAATAAATTAAACCTTTTGTGCTGGATTTTCTTAAGAAGAGAGGAGGTCCCCACATGGACAAGTGTCCATAGTGGCTTGAGTGAGAAGAAACAAGGTGGAAAGGACCATTATACTCCCAAACTTGAACTTGAGAGGCTTTTAGGCAAAAGGGACAATTGGGTAATTACCAAAGTAGGTTTTAAGGGTTGAGGAACAACAATTTCAGCCACTTTACCAAGCTTGGCCGAAAATTAGAGAGAGAGAGGGGAGAGAAAAAGCTATGGAAGCTTGAGGAGGAAGAAAGGAGGAAAAGGATTGGTTTTGGCATAGTTTATACTCAAATCTCATCAAAAAAAAACACTAGTTTCTTCTTCCATTCTCCATTCTGAAGGTAAATCTCCAAACCTTTTTCGTTTTTGTTGATTTTGGTTCATGGGTATTGAGGAAAAGGATGAACATGGTTGGGTTTTGAGGTTTTGGGTGCTGGATGATGATTTTTGGAGAGAAAATGGTGTTGGATTATTGTTTTTAATTGGATTGTTGTGGTTTTGATGAAGACCCATCTTGGGTGTTGAAGTAGAGACGTTTTTAGGACTGATTTGGAGATTGGGAAGGTCAAAAATGGAGGTTTTGAGAGTTAATTTCGTGAAAACCGAAGCTGGAGGAAGAAGAAGGCGGAACAGTGTCAGACTCGTCACGGATCCGTGACGGGCACCGTGACGGAACGCGTCACGGCTCCGTGATGGAGACCGTGACGGAACGCGTCACGGCTCCGTGACGGAGGCCGTGACGGTGACCCTCACGGCTCCGTGACCCGAACCGTCACGGAGTCCGTCAAGGCTCCGTGACCCGAACCGTCACGGAGTCCGTCAAGGCTCCGTGACCCGAATCGTGACAGACCAGAGTTGGGCCTTTTGGGCCCATTTTGTTGGATTTCGAGTAATTGGGACAATTAGCTATAACCGAGCTCTTTTGGGGTTAATTGGAAATGTTTATTTTTTCTTTAGACCATTTGTGAATTACTCTTAATTCTAGTATTTAATTGTGATCCTAGACTTTGGACCCGAGCTTGGCGGAGGAGGAGACTTTTGGACCTCGTGAAGTGACTAAGCGTTCGAGGTAGGGAAAGTAGCGAATACCGGTTTAATTACGGAAAGTTACTAGTATGCATATAGGCTGCGATTACTTGAATTAATTGTTAGAATTGCATGTTAGGATGTGAGGAACGAGTGAAATGAGGGATAGCTTACGAGCCATGTCGAGCCGTAAGTTTGGGAATTGTCGTGCTCTAGAAATGCATGCGGGCCATGTCGAGCCCTTAGGTTGTGTGTTGATTGTGATGTCATGATCTATGATTGTGATGTTTGATGTGTAGTTCATCCGTTGTTAGATTGAGAATCGTGTTATGATATGCTCGGTATAGCGCGTTGTTATGTTTGGGCAAGTGTGCCATGCTTGATATGACGTGAACCAATGGTTGTGATATGATCGGGTGATTGATAGACCGATGTGATGTGTTGTGGTAAGTTGACCCGGTTGGTATACCGTGGTTGAACTATGGCATTGTGATGCGTGAGACTTTCTTGATGCATGTTCTAAGAGGAGTTGTATTCCGGTATGGTACCTACAACGAGGGGGTACGCCGGTGTAGGGTAGTACCTAGGTCGACGGTGTGGTCCCACGTATGTGCGGTCCCCCGGAGTGTGGTTCCGGTACGATACTTACATCGAGGGGGTATGCCGGTGTAGAGTATCTAGGCCGACGGTTACGCGATCAGTATTGTGATTGTGCCCCGACGGATTCTCGGGAAGACATCTAGGTCGATGCTGTGTGGTCCGGTATGATGTATTGTGATTGTGCCCCAATGCGGTTCCGGGAAGATATCTAGGCCGATGCTGAATGTTCCGGTACGATATGATAGAGTCGGGTTGTGTACAGCCGGCGGAGTACGGGGACTGCGGTACGGGACGTGTGTTTGTTTTAATTTTTATTGTATGCTTGATGATCAGTTAAGTGATGTGAGTACAGGGTGATAGTGTTCATGTAAATGTGTTTGTGGTTTTGTGCTCTCCGTAGGTGTCATTAGTGTTGTGCTTTGCTAGTATGCCCTAATTGGACGATTACTCGTGGTGACGAGCGGACACTCATTACCTTAACTACTTTTCCTACTGAGCGAAATCTCACCCCTTTACTTTGTTGTTCTACAGGTCTTGAGCGGGATTTGGACTAGCGGGATTCTCGGAGCTTGGGAGCTAGTGAGGGTCTCAGACTAGTTTGTCTAGAGACGTACAATTTTACTTTTACTAAACTTATTTACTATCTACTTTTTGTCGAGCTGTTGACTCGTGATGTTACTTGGATCTTTTAACTGTTATTGGAGACTCGTTTGGTATTAAAATTGATTTATTTACTTATTTTCTCAGTTCACGTCTCGAGTCCGGTCAAAACCGGATTTGGGGCGTGACAAACATCTCTACGAGCTGTTGAATCTCAGGGACCGAACTGGTAGCAAAACAGCGGGTGAGTAGGATCGCAACAATCTCCACCCAAATCGATGGAGAAAGTCGTCCCACTCGACCTCGCACGACCCCGTTGAGGGAGGAAGACGAAACACCGAAACACCGCTCTACAAGAATCCTCTTCCACAACAACGAAGAACGGCAAATCAAACCCCATCGGAGGTCATTGTGAGGAGCCACCTGTGGCCAACACCACCAAAGGCGAGATTTGGAGCATATCTGAGTCCAGAGGACCAGATCCGCGCGTGTCGGTGTAGGAAACAAACAATGGAGAACCGTTCACCCCTCACCGGAGCACCACTCGCCACTCCTCACGCCGACAGACACCAAGGATCAGGATAAGCCATATCTGAGATGAAAGATAAAAAACGAGAAGAGGGGAAATCAAAAAAACCGGACCAGAGTAAGGAGAAGCAGGGGAAGGAGACGAAACAAAGGGGAAAAGGTTTATAAAGGATGGGAGGGGAAGGAGTAGCCGCCGGCCTCTTCCATGGCCAAAGGCCAGGCAAGATACCGGCGGTGAGACGAGAGCTAGGGTTGAAGGTGTCCCCGGTTAGAGAGAGGTGAGAGCGCAATTTTAGAGAGAGTGTGTTTCTTCTCGTTTTGCTCTGTCGATGGAGAATTCGAGACAATCTGTGCTATGGAGGATGTTGTTACTATTTATTAGTCCGGGGTATGTTTTTGTTACGAAATAACTTTAGGGTATTTATCCGTTAAACGCGTATAATACGGAATATGTCAACGTAATTTACCAATTTCTCTAAACATCGTTTAATAACTTCAACTTTGAGTTTCTTTTTCACAAATTACCACGTTTTTTTGGCCGTGCCCATGAACACAACATGGTAGGTGGAGTATAATATGATTAAGCTTTTGAATGTGACACCACAGTGTTACCAAACTCAGCTGTCCTAAGAAGATGAGGCATTGGGAGGAGAGGATTGAGGATAGTTAGGCCTTCTTTGTTGAAAAATACATCAGATCCCACTGAAACACCATTACATGATCATCTTCTTCTTGTCCACCATCATCTCTTTCCACTCCTAATTGTTTCTTCTCCGTGCACTACAAGTACTACTTTCAGTGTGTATATCTATCAAAAAAGACTAGTGAACTATTAGGTAGTTGCCAACTTGGAAATGAATCATGGATGAAAGTTGAAACCAATTATTTTGTTTTTTGAAAGGTAAATGAAAGTTCTATTATAAAAGTAGAAGACCCGTGTTTTTTTTTAAAAAAAAACAAAAATTAACGGGAAACCTCTATGATACAAACACCAGCATACTCAGAATGAAACTTCAAACCATAGAGTCAGACTTAATCAGAAGGTCAAAACATGTTTATAACCTAGATTTTACAACCATAAAACAAATCGGTACTACAAAACCAACGACGGGTTAAACAAAGATACCTAAAACGATCTAATAACTTGTTTTTCTAACCATGAAATTCGAAGGTAGAACAACAACCAGAACTCAATAAGGGGATACAAAAGAAAAACAAAACATATCTAAAACCTAGATATAACAACCATGAAAAACAAAACATGTCTAAAAACTTGGTGTGATTGTGGCTTGCTGCAGGGTTATTTTGGGTACTTTTCTGGTTGGTTCAAGGGGGTTTCTTTTTGTTGTTTGGCTGGGTTGTTACTGATTTTTTAGTCATGTTGTGGTTTTTACATATTCTGTTTAGTTCCCTTCGGGGTTTTTTGAGATTCCACTGTTGGGATGCTCGTGTCTGTTTGTTGTTGGCTGTTTAGAGGTTCCATGGAAGAACGCTCGAGTCTGTTTCAGTTCCCCCTTGTTGGGTTGAACTCTGGTTTTCTTCATGTTTGTAAAATCTCTGTATGAGCCCAATATTTATCTGGTTTTGAGGGGTCCTTGTTGACCGTCTCTTGTTGTAAGAGGGTTCATCCCTTGCCCTTGTTTTTCTTTTTTAAAAACTTGGGTTTTTAATATATATTTGTCTTTCAAAAAAAAAAAGACAACAACCACAACATCAATTTCCGACCTCCACTCGAACACCCGAAAACCTTACATGCACTTTAAGAAAACTCTCCATCTCATTGGGTCCATTAACTCAGAGAGTTGGGCACCGATACGTCGATGGCCAACACCACTAACTGGCAGAGATGAGTTGGTGGCCAAAAAACACCAGAACTCTATAACCCTTAGAAACAAAATCCTCTAGTCTTCAAACACAGACCCAAAAAACAATAACAACTCATCGAAGGCCAACACCTGAACTAATCGACGATCTCCAACCAACAAAATGGTTGGGAGACAGAGAAGACAAAAAAAGATCTAGATCTAAGGGACGAACAGTGCCTCCACAAGAGATTAAGTAAAGGAGGTGAAATGACAGACCTTACCAACCGATATAGAAGTGAAAGACGGAAGAAACACCCCCCTTCACCATGGCAGAGACATCTGTGTACGACATTGGAGAGTGACCGAGTCTGTCTCGGAGATGGTAACCACTACAGTGAAAAAGACACAACAAGAGCAAAATGCCAAACTTCATAACCAGCCACGACACAATCTGATCCCATTAAAAAAATCGGCCAAGAAGACCAAAACACAGCCAACACAATGGATCCTCGATGAGACTAGATCTGAAGCCTGAGACGACTAGATATGGAAGTGGTTCTCCAGATATAGGTCCTTGGAGACCACATGAAGGTTGAGATTGGAAAAGGGAAAGGAGAACGGACCAGGAAAGGCAACCCGGAAAAGTAAGGCGTCCAACGAGAGGAAATGAATAATAACGTAGGGAAAATGAGAGAAGAAGGAGGGAGGGAGAAGTCTCCCACCATCAACGTCCATGGCTGGAGGACACAACTATCGTCAGTAAAGAAGGAAAACAAAAACAGGAGGCGGCTAGAGTTTCTATAGAGAAGGTTTCAGTAGAGAGAGTTTCGAAAAGAGACTAAGAAGAAGATATCCCGATTAAACAACTCAATAGATGTGGATCGTTAACATTAATTATTAACTAGATCAGCTTTGTAATTTACTTATTGGAATTGGACTGATGGTTAAAGGAATCTCTCATCTTCTTAAGGCTAGAGATTTGAGCATTAGTGCGTTCGTCTACTTAAGAATCGATACGATAAAGATTAAATCATGAATTAATTTAAACTAGAATAATATTTATCTAAATCTTGTGATAAAGAAAAAAATCTTTTTAGTCGAATGAGTCATCACTTCTATTAGCGATCATAGATAGTATAATTATGTTAGTATTTCAAACACATGAATTTTTTAGCGACATTTTTTCCTTTCGTTATTGCAACGGTCTTCGGTTATGATTTACATGTGAGTCTGTACGTAAAATAAAGTTCTACGTAAGATAAGCGTGGAGTAAGTAAATGATTAACTTGAACTTTATATCATGGACTTTCACCTCGTTCGTAACTCACTAACCAGACTAATCTCTCAAAATTCTTTGATGGATGTCAAAGTCAAGTATTATTGTAGGTGATGAAATAAACTCATTGTATGATTAAAAAAAATCGTTGAAATAACTATATAAGAATATTAAGTTGTGATTTACATGCATGTAAATATAAATGGAATATTATCTATACTAGTGAGTTTAATATATGTGTGGAGATAAGAATATTATATTTTGAAGGTTTGTTGGAGATAAGAATCTAGTTGCTTTTACCAAGGTATAGAAAATGGATGACCTCTTGGGGTATGATTGGTTACAAGTGATTACATCACCAAGTATTTGAGGTCAACTGGAATTCCCAAGACAACACAAACTTTAATCTTGTGCCAATTACATGGAGAGCATGTGTTTAAAGAATCAATCACTTTTGTTTGCATATTAGGCTCAACTCTCAATCAGTATACCCTCTAAACTAATTTGCTTATCTATAAAGTTTATGGAAGTTGACAAGGTGTGGACTAAATATTAATCTTCCTTTTCTAGAAGCAATTATTGATCCCTTCTTTGTTTAATATTAATTACCAAACACTTCAAAACAATGATGATCACATCGTCTTGGTAATTACAAAAAAAAAAAAAAAAACTTACCAGCATTATCAAGACACTGTCATTCAAGACGGATTTAACTTTGTAACTAAGAAAAATCTCACACAAGTATACTAATCATCTTAAGAACACCTGCAACGGTCGTGGCAGGCGTGTCGGTGCAGGCGCTGCCACGACTCGTCGTTGCAGGGCGTCATTGCAGGGGCGTCGTGTCACTGTGTCGTGGCAGCCCCAACGGCTAGTCGACGGGCCAGTGAGAAGTCGACACGTGTCGGCGTTGATTTAAAAAAAATCAAAAATTTCTTATATATAGAGATTTACTCCAACCCAAAAAATCACTCATTCACTTGTTACACAAGCTCCCTTTCTCCTTCTATTATTCTCAAATTCTCTCGATTTTTTTTCCTTCGTTGTGTATTTTTTTCGGTGGAGAATTTTTCAACGCAAGAGAAAATGAAGCAAATGACTCCCAGTCAAATAGACGAAGCGATGAGTAGTATGGCTGCGGCAATGGTAAAAAAAAAATTGTGATCAAGTGATGTTAGGGATACTGCCAAGGGCAACAGATGACGATGAGGCCGAGGGATCAGGGTCGGCGCCGCGACCAAAGTGGAGAGTGATTGAGCGCAATCGAGACGATGCACACGAGGGGTTGATGCGTGTCTACTTCGCGCCTAGACCGGTGTATAGTGACCAACAATTTCGACGACGATTCCGGATGTCGAGGGAATGTTCATACGTATCATGAATGGTTTGAGTGACCGGTACGCCTACTTCCGTAACCAAAAGGATGCTACGGGTCCACACCAAAAGTGCACGGTAACACTTTGTCAACTTTGTTATGGAGGTCCTGCCGATGCCTGTGATTTGTGAATGGGGAGAGCACTGCTTTGGACTGCGTGAAGAAGTTTTGCTTGGGCGTCTTCAAGGTTTATGGGCGGACATATCTACGACGCCCGACCAAGGAAGATACAAGACGTTTGTAGCGAATCAACGAAGAATGCGACTTTCCGGGGATGATAGGGAGTCTGGACTGCATGCACTGGGATTGGAAGAACTGCCATGTGGCATGGTCTGCATAGTTCGAAAGTAGGGACCACGAGAACGTCCTCACAATCATGCTAGAAGTTGTTGCATCCCAAGACCTTTGGATTTGGCACTCTTTTTTCGAGACATCGGGCTCCAACAACGACATCAACGTGCTCAATGGGTCTACCTTGTTTCACCAGACAGTTCCAGGCTTCGCTCCAGATGTGAAGTTTAAGGTCAACAGTAGAGAATACGAACCCCGTATTACTTGACAGATTGAATGTATCCTGCTTGGGCAACATTTGTGAAGTCAGTAGCTGCTCCACAAACGCCGAAGCAAAGATGCTTTGCTAGATACCAAGAGGAGTGTAGGAAGGATATCGAACGAGTGTTTGGAGTTCTACAGGCTCGGTTTCACATCGTCACTCGCCCGCGCCAAATGTGGGATAGGAGCGCACTCTCAGTGATCATGACTGCTTGTGTTATCCTGCGCAACATGATCGTTGAGGATGAACAAAGGTCGTGGCCCACTGATCCGTTTGCAGATATTGGTGTCCCAGACCCAAACATCCGTAGAAGACCACCACCAGCGGTGAACGTGGACAGTAATGAGAAAACTTAAAAGTTGAGTACGGTTAAATAAGAAAATTCAAATGTTGGAGTAGTCGAATTAGATTAAAGATAAGAAACAAACACAACTAATAAGAAATAAACTCCCTTCTAATTTTTTTCTCTCTCTCTCTCTGAAACCGAATCCTAACCCTAGCCGCCTCCTTCCTTTGCCCCCTTCTCTACTGGCGACAATAAATGCTTCCGACTATAGAAGTCATCGGTGGGGGCCTCCCTCTCATCTACCTACTTCCTTTTCCCCTCACCCATTTCTCACCACTCCTTTGTTGGACGGTTTCTCTCCACTTGCGGTCTTGTTACTTTCTCCTATCACAATCTTCGACTTCTTCCGTGTCAGGTCTGTGGTCAGTTAAGACTGTTCGTTTAACGACTCCGTCTATTGGCCGAGATTGGGTCCACGCTGCTCATGGGTTGGATGGAGTTGCTCCTCCTTCGGGGTTCGCCAGTCCTTTTCTTTTCGGCTTCTCATTTATGGAAACGGTTACTAGGTGGCTGGTGAATTTTTTGGTACTTCCATGATTCGTGATCTATTGTGGTGGTCGTTCTTTCCGGTTTGGGTCTCCTTTCCGGTGTTTTTTCCCCAGATCTACAAAGTTTGCTGGATACTCGTCTCTCTTCCCGTCATCTGACCACCGGTGGTCGTTGGTTTTGTGGTGTTGGCCATCAACGATGGTGTTTTCAGAGTTGTAGGGTTTCTCCGCTCCGTTCGCACGTCGGCGTCGGCGTTGTCTCTGCCCTCCCCCAAGTCAGATCTTAGTCCACTAGCTTTCCTTTCTCCTCGGATCTTCCGTTTTCTCCCTTTCCCCCGCTTGCGATGGTGCAACGTTATCACTCAGGGCTCGTCATTGGTTTTGTTCGGTACGAGTTGGTTTCGGCCTTTAGGCTATGATTGGGAGTTCTTTGGGTTCTGGGTTTTGGTGGTTGCAATATTGGCTGGATCTAGTTTATGCTCTATCGTGGTTGGCGTTGGCTGCAGGCAACCGATACCTACCTTATTGGATGGTTCAGTGAGCTCTAGAGTATGGGTGGGTCTCTCGGTGGTTCTGATTAATTATTGTGTTTAATGGTAGTTAAATCTGAGTACTCTAGACCTGCGATGTTTTTCATGTAATTAATATGGGTTAAATTCGAGTATATTAGGCTTGTGTTTAGTTCCGAATTGTTTGATATTTTGGTTCGAGGCCCGCTATAACCCTGTGTGGGTCTGGGGTTGATGAGCCCCTGATGGTTGGAAGTCGTGTATTGTTGTCAAGGCTCTCGTGTGTATTTGAGGGTGCTCCGCCCCTACCCTTTCCTATGTCTCATAAGATTGGAGCTTTAATAATATATTATCGTTTTTAAAAAATGACAATAAGATTATGATTATCTCTTGTACTTATTTAGGTTTAGTGACTAAACAACTCGACCTAATATCATACTTTGGTATTCACATTCTACTTGCAAACTTAAATGTTTCATTGTCTTCTTATGACAATTTAATCATAAAGATAATGTTAAGGAGCAAAACAAAATCTGTCAGTTTCAGAGTCATAAGTCTCTTGGTTTCTTTTGTCAATCCACAATTTGGATTCAAGAGGATAACTATTATAATACATTTGTGAAAAAGACACAGCTTCACATGTGATTCAAATGTACACTACAAAAAACTACTATTAACAGACAACATATACAATAGGTTGATCATTTCCCAATACATCAATCTAAAGAAACCATACATTAGCTAAATTAAAGCTTGAAGATTTTTCCATACATGAAACCACTTTCATTACACCCATTAAATTAACTGATTATTCAAATATTAGTGTTTGATCCCTATATCATCCTGACCCAAAACACCAACCTAATCATGCTTTCTCTTTTTCTAATCCAGCTTTATAGTTCAGTAAGTATCAACCTCTGCAACTAATCATGACTTCCTTTTATGTTCCCTTTCTCTCTAAATATCCAATCAAATTCAGACCATAGGTTACTTTCAAATATATACTTATTATTAAATACAAACAGTCTCTTATTTTGTAAATTATGAATCAATAACAATATCCAATCAAATTCAGACCATAGGTTACTTTCAAATATATACTGATTATTAAATACAAACCGTCTCTTATTTTGTAAATTATGAATCAATAACAATCTTTAGATTGTGAGATTTGATAGTCCAATTGCTGACGGTGATGTGACAATTTTGTAAATAATGTAAATGTTCCTGTCTTGTTGACCGTTATTGTAGCGTATTTTGATCATGACGGTAGCACACAATAGTTTCAATGGTTTGCATTACAAGTTATAAGACTTTGTGTAAAACCCGCTTCAAAAAAAAAAAAAAAAACTTTGGGTCGGGCCGGGTCGGACCGGACCAGCAACCTGGCCAGGCCAGACCCGACTGCCACCCCTCACTTGGGCCGTGCGGCCCGGTACTGGTCAGAGCCCATTTTCTGGGCCCAAGCCCAGTCTGAACCCTTGGTATAAAGGGCCGAACCCTAGGGTTTACACCCATTCTCTTCTTTCCCCTCAACGCAGCCGCCCTCCCTTCCCTCGTCGATCTCACCCTCTCCCGATCTTCCTCTCTCCCTCTCTGGTTCCTCTCGACCTCGCCGGCCACGGCGTGTCCGGCCGCCACCCCCCTCTCTCCGTCCCGAACCTCCCTCACCGAGCCCGAGCTCGTTCTTCTCCGGCTCAAACCCCGACCTTCCTCGTCACCTCCTCAGCAACGGCCGACCACCACCCGTCCTCCTCACCTCCTCCGTCCAACCACGCCAGCGCCGACCGAGCCCGAGCTCGCCGTCCGACCCTCCTCCCTCACCAGATCCGTCCAACCACGCCGCCGTCAAGCCGCCGTCCCCGAGCTCCCCACGCCGTCTTCCTCTCCCGTGCTCGACTCCGGCGCGTTCGACAGATCCGGGACGAAGCCACCATGGCCGTCCGGATCTGAGCCGAGAAGGGTCCAGCCGTGCACCGCCATGCCCCGCCGTCGTGCACCGTCGTGCGCCGCCGCCGCCCTTGCCGTCCCTTCTCTACGGTTAGGCCCCGGCCGACGCCGCCCTCGCCGGCGGCCGACCGGTTCGAAACCGAACCTCTATTTTTCCCGTCTTCGAACTATTGTAAATCGGGTTTTGTTGTAACAAGCAAAGAAAATGAAATAAAACCTTTTTCGAGTTAGTTTGGATCTGTTTAGGGTTAAAAAATTTATTGAAATCGTTTAATATTTGGTTAAACCGTTAATGAATTTGGAACGGTTTTTGAATCGAAAAGGGAAACAATTGAATCAAAATCAGATTGGAGTAAAAGATGGATTTTGGATCTGCTTCGGTTGAAATCGAAATCACAGTTTTGGAAAGGAAAGGTTGTAAACCGAAAATCAAATTTAAGAAAAAGGGTTTTAAAATGAAAAGGAATTAAAGGCGTTCCGGTTTTAAAAACGGTTTAAATCGAGGAGTCGTGAATCTAAGTTGTGAACGGGATTTAGGGACGGTTGTTCAAAAAACCGAACCTAATTCATTTTGGGCTCAAAGATCGGAACAGAATCAGATTTGAAATAAAAAGGGAATTCGTTTTAAAATAAAAACCGTTCTGTTTTGAAAAAGGGTTATTAATCGGAGTTGGGAACGACTCGGGATTCTGGGTAAAATGGACTGCTATTGGGTTTAAAAAGGAACAAAAGCGGACCGCTGAATCGAACCTCGGGATTCGTGCATTGGGACCGTGCCTCGCATGCACCGGTTTCGGTGCTCGGGTACCCAAACCCGATTCGTTGTGACCCCGCTTTTATCCCGCTCGAGTTTAAGGGACAACTGTCGGTTCTAAACTAGACTAATCGTAACCTTTAGTTTAACGGTGGAACCGTTATTAATCTATGGCTTTCGTGTTCTCTTTAGAGTCCGGCTTCGATCGAAGTGAAGCTCGGAGGTAGCGAGCCAGAACGTCCGCAGCTAGGAAGCGTAGCGGTTGCTCTTCAGTTGAGGTAGGGAAAAGTAGCCGGATCTCGGCCCTGACTAGGGAAAGTTAATAGTAGAATTGCATGTGACACCGGGGTGTCGTGGGTTATTTAGGTTATCGAATATTAGAATGCATGATACGGGAACGTAGCGATTATTGGAAATGCATGTAACACTTAGTAGTGTCGTAGGAGCAGAGAACTTAGCGGTAATTGTTTTACTGGAGGCATGTGACCATGCCCGGAGGTTGATTGCGAACTGTTAATATTAGGAGTACTGGAGGCATATGATCATGCCCGGAGGTTGATTGTGAAACTAGTGATCTTAGGATTGTTGTAGGCATCGATTATGCCGGAGGTTGTTGTGTGTTATTTATTTACTGTTGTCGAGTCTTGGGTGGCCTTGAGAGCCCGTATTATTTATTGTTGAGTTTGGGTGGCCTTGAGAGCCCGTGTTATTTATTGCTGAGTCTTGGGTGGCCATGAGAGCCCGTGTTGTCGTTTCGGTGTCTTGAGTGGCAGTGAGTGCCGTGGGGTTGTTGAACCCGGGTCTTGTTTGTTGAGGTGTCTTGAGTGGCCTTGAGTTCCTGTGTTGTCGAACTTGCTTGTGATTGTGTTGGTGATTGTGACTGTGATTGTGGTTGCCTGAGTGAGAGAGGTGAGTGAGACAGGTCGACAGCCTGGCCTGAGTGGTTCGGCAAAGTGCGTGAGTGAGAGAGGTGAGTGAGACAGGTCGACAACCTGGCCTGAGTGGTTCGGCAAAGTGCGTGAGTGAGACAGGTCGACAGCCTGGCCTGAGTGGTTCGGCAAAGTGCGTGAGTGAGAGAGGTGAGTGAGACAGGTCGACAGCCTGGCCTGAGTGGTTCGGCAAAGTGCGTGAGTGAGACAGGTCGACAGCCTGGCCTGAGTGGTTCGGCAAAGTGCGTGAGTGAGACAGGTCGACCGCCTGGCCTGAGTGGTTCGGCAAAGCGCATGAGTGAGGGAGGTTACTGAGCAGCTGGTTTGCGATCCTTTGTGATCTTGTTTGGTGTGCGATCCTTTGTGATCTTGTTTGGTATTGCGTAGTTCCTTTGAGTCCTTGGAAGAGGTCGTGATCGTTGTGTCGTGTCTTTGGAGGAGGTCGTCGATCGTTGTGTTCGGGTCTACTTACGTGTTGAGTGTTGAGTCGTTCGAGGAAGGTCACCGTGGGTGTTGTCAGTCAGAGTACTTGGGTTGGGGACAGTGATCCCCGGGGGTTGAGCTTGTTGTTGGTGTTACCGGCATTGTCTGCTAATTATGCCGTAGTCAGTCTGTTATCCGTGGTGGTGAGCGAACGCTCACCCCTAGCTGCTTTTCCTACAGGTACTGTTCGTGGGACGGACCAGGTGAGCTCTCGAAGCTTGTGGAGCTGGGAGCGGAGTCCGGGTTTTTACTTTTGGTCTAGCGACGGATACCTCGCCTTTTTGTCCGCTTGTGGGACGTTTTATTTGAATTGTATTTATCCTTTTGTTGAACTAAACTGGTGTTGTAAAGTGTTTTAATGAATTTGTTTTCAAAGTGCTTTCTTAATTTAAACGTTCGCGTCCCGAGTTCGGTTTACTGAAATTGGGGCGTGACACTTTGCATTATAAGAGGTTCCAACGGTTTGTACTACAGGTTCCAACACTTAGTATTTTTGGAGGTTCCAACTCAGTGTTGCAAAGTTCCAACGGTCTGCATTACAGGTTCCAATACTTGGAATAAAGTCCAAACACAATGTTACAAAACTTCCAACGGTTTGTATTATAGGCTCCAACGATTTGCATTACAGGTTCCAACAAGATCATACTATGCAAACCGTTGGAACCTGTAGTATGTTACCGTTGGAACCTATAACACAAACCGTTGGAACTTCACAATAAAGTGTTGAAAAATGTTGAAACCCGTGATGCAAAGTGTTAGAAGTTGTAATGCAAACCGCTGGAACTATGTGTGCGCTACAATGGTCAACACGCACTATAGTATTGGTCAACAGTGTTATAATAACACGAAAAAGTAAAAAAAAAATCGTCTTTTGTCCATTTTTTAGATCTAACAACCTACAATAATGAGTAGTATGCAAAATTTTGTATGGAACAGTGCCCCTATATATAATACTTCACTTTCTCTTGCTTTTTCAAGAACTGACAAGGGTTTTAGGTTGAGCGATGTGGGGTTTGCGTAGGATTCACGAACCTGTACAAGGATTAGTTTAGCAGATATTGATATTGGTGGTTTCACATACAATCGTTGTTAACTATAGATCATGATTCTGTGTGTGACTGAGTGATGCTGTCTGGCCTAGGGAGAGACCTAGCAAAGCTGACGTTTCATTTGTATTTATTGGTATCACATTCTCTTGTCACCATAACATTTGCATGTTGGGAATACTTATTTTTCATCCATTGGCCCTTTCACTTTTTTTTTTTTCCTTTTTCTCTATCTTTTTGTTTATATATCTGTGAGCTTCACTTTGGATTTGGTTACAGAGCTCTCATGAGAATAGCATTCTGATTCTGATTCTGATTCTCATTTTGTTCTCTACTTTGTTGCTATATATTTATTCGCAGATTCGGGGTTTGTAGGAGTTATTGAGATCAGTACTAGCTTGAGACCTGAGAGTTTCTCAATCTTCTGGTATGATCTTGCTTGTTTCTTGTTTACACTTTCTGGTTTTGCAATCTGATATTATTCCTCATCAACTGTTGATATCATTTTTGTGTTTTGTTGTCGATTTCGGTCGTTTTTAAGCATTTTTTTCAGCCTTGTGGTTGATTTTGTAGCCTTTCTTAGAGGCTGGTTTCACTCTTTTCTT
Source organism: Erodium maritimum (assembly GCA_963921825.1). Taxonomy (NCBI): domain Eukaryota; kingdom Viridiplantae; phylum Streptophyta; class Magnoliopsida; order Geraniales; family Geraniaceae; genus Erodium; species Erodium maritimum. The sequence goes on from OY997590.1 coordinate 78,888,532, forward strand.
CAGTTAAAAGGACAAGTGGGATTATTTTACTCTGTTTGCTGTTTTGAGTCCATTTAGATAAGGATCAAGGACTTTATGATTAAACTAAGGGGTAACTATGGTAACACACCTTTGGTGACTTTTAGATTCTCCAAAACATATTGTACATGTGAAGGGTTATAACACATTGTTGCCTTTCGTTATTCATCAAAAACCCACTGAAAAGATGAGTTTTTGATGAGGAAATCATTGCCTATTTAGTGTGAATCCGTGGGTTTTTGGTGAATAATGAAAGGCGACAGTGTGTTACTGATAAACAAAGGTCGCCGAAGGAGTGTAAATAACGTTTTCTATAGTTGACCACTTCAAACTTGGGTCTTTCTTTTTGTTTAGGAGCCATTTCTGACTCAATGGGTTTTGTGCATACCAACATTGTACTTCACAAAACATTATTAATTGGCCAAAAACACAAAGATCTGAACATCTTCATGTTCAATGTTCCTCCTGAGGTGTTTGTACATAGGCATCTTCCATTTGCACCAACTACCACAGATTTAAAATTGGTACCCAATGCCAATTTTGTGATCACAAATTGATTCATGATCATGATCCATTGTTTTTTTGTCTCTTTAACTCCTGAAGGGGCAAAAAAAATAAAGATTGACCAAACATGAAGGTGGGAGATCTGCCATCACTTTGACTAGTAGTTGTGAAACTCAATTTGTTCATTACAAAAACACCCACTTGTCATTTACAGGTTTCCTGAAAACTTCTCCTTATCCTCAGATCATTGCTATCTATCTACCAATACTCAAATACAGATCAGACCCAAGTCATATCCATTCCTTGGATACCATAAACAACATATAGAAAATGTCCAGGCAATCTGCATGTGGGATAATCAATAATAAAGTCAACATCCCAGAGTCCACGGTGACATTTTCCCATTCCGGCCGCCACATATTGTGGATATGAATCATGTAATTGATTCTGACTGAACTGTATTTCTTCTGTTGATCATGAAACATGTGATATAATAGAGAACCCAATTGCATGTACTGTACATTCTTGTTTTGGTTAAGGTTTCAAGGCTTGTGTTCATGTTGTTTTTCCTTGGAATTGTGTTCATATAAAAACATGTTTTTCCTTGTACTAGTCATTGGTCAAACATAGATGGTAGATTTCACAAGAAACATGCTTATAGCTGGTTCTCTGTATAAGAGTTGTGTACTTTTAAAATATTCCAAAGCACATGCAAATTGGGTACATTTAATATCACCTATGAATGACTCTCAAGTCTTATATATACTGATAGTTTCTATCATTAAGAAACCAGTTCCAACTAATCACTTTTCTCTATCTTTTTGAATCCAAAAGTGAGATCTCACTTTGTTTGTATCTTCTGTCTGAAGCAGTAGTAGAGAAGAAGAAGAAGATCACCATGAATGCATTAGTAGCAACCAACAGAAACTTCAGGCTTGCAGCTCGGCTTCTGGGGCTGGACTCGAAGCTCGAAAAGAGCTTGCTCATTCCTTTCAGGGAAATCAAGGTGAATTGATGCTCTTCTCTTCCTTCCCCAATGTTCTTATCTGCATCAATCTTTGATCCACTTGCAGATCTTTATTCAGTACCTGTTTCCATAGCTAATAAGATCCAAACCCATGACTATTATACAACAGTTGACTTTAAATGATTTTTCAATGACTTTGCTGCCTATAGGTGGAGTGCACCATACCCAAAGACGATGGCTCATTGGCCTCTTTTGTTGGGTTCAGAGTTCAGCATGACAATGCCAGAGGCCCCATGAAGGGAGGGATCAGATACCATCCAGAGGTACTTTGTCTCTCAACTCTAATGCTTCACAACAATGCCAATTCAGATGATTCACAAAAAACGTTTGATAGGCCAGGGGAGGCCAGAGGGTCGAATCCCAATGGGTACATCTGCTTGGGAGCAGGTGTGGGTGGAGGGTAGGTTAGAAATAGACTAGACTAGAGTAGGATTTTCCTGTTTTCTTCCTTATCAAAACAAAAATTCCGATGATTCACAAAAATGTTTGATAGGTTGACCCAGATGAGGTTAATGCATTGGCACAACTCATGACATGGAAGACAGCAGTGGCTAACATCCCATATGGGGGTGCAAAAGGAGGAATAGGCTGCAACCCGGGCGAGCTCAGCATATCCGAGCTGGAGAGACTTACTCGAGTTTTCACTCAGAAGATACATGATCTCATTGGGATCCATACTGATGTTCCTGCTCCTGATATGGGAACTGGTCCACAGGTAATTGTAATTGATTGTGTCCACAGTTTGTACTTTAACTTCAAGCTTCAGTGTGTAACGCTTGTTATATCTTCTTGAGCAGACTATGGCTTGGATACTAGATGAGTACTCAAAGTTTCATGGTTACTCACCTGCAGTAGTCACAGGAAAGCCTATTGTAAGCACAACTAAACAAAGCACTCACCTCTCTAGTATCTATAGGTTTTGTCTGTGTAATGTAATGGTGTTGAGTCTTTATGTATAGGATCTTGGTGGATCTCTGGGAAGAGATGCAGCTACAGGGAGAGGAGTACTATTTGCAACAGAGGCGTTGCTCAATGAGCACGGGAAGAGCGTTGAAGGACAACGTTTTGTCATACAGGTGAGCTTCTGTACTTTGTACTATTCCAAATAAGTGCATATAAAACATAGAATGAGAGGGCTAAGTTTGTTGTTCTCTCAGGGATTTGGCAATGTGGGTTCATGGGCTGCACAGCTGATCAGTGAGAAAGGAGGGAAGATTGTTGCTGTGAGCGACATAAGTGGAGCCATAAAGAACAGCAAAGGAATCGACATACCAAGCCTCATGAAGCATGTCAAGGAAACCAGAGGCGTGAAGGGCTTCCAGGGAGCAGACCACATAGATGCAGACTCAATACTGGTTGAAGACTGTGACATCCTCATCCCAGCTGCTCTTGGGGGTGTCATCAACAAGGAAAATGCAAACCACATCAAGGCCAAGTTTATTATTGAAGCAGCGAATCACCCAACAGACCCAGAAGCTGATGAGGTTAGCATAATATGTCCTATAACAGTTTAGGAGATGTACTCACTGGGTTTCGAACCTCTGACCTCAAGGAGGCGTCGAGGCGAGAGAGTTCTCGAATCACCCAACAACCCATGATTGTTTGCTTCTTTTTTGCAGATACTGTCAAAGAAAGGGGTTGTGATACTACCAGACATATATGCAAACTCTGGAGGAGTTACTGTCAGCTACTTCGAGTGGGTTCAGGTAATCAAAACTCCTAACCTTAACCTTTTACAAAGCTAAGATGATGATGCACACATGGGTTTTAAAACTGGTGGTTTGGTGATGCAGAACATCCAAGGTTTCATGTGGGATGAGGAGAAAGTGAACAAAGAACTGAAAACATACATGACCAATGGGTTCAAAGATGTCAAGGAAATGTGCAGTACTCACAACTGTGATCTTCGAATGGGAGCCTTCACCTTGGGAGTCAACCGGGTCGCTCGAGCTACTGTGCTCAGAGGTTGGGAAGCCTAGAGTAATTGCCTGCAAATTCAATAAAAAAATGGCAAATAATAAGCTTCACCCTTTGAGGTTCCCTTGCTACCTTCATTTCATTTTTTTTGCTTCATCTTCTATTTGTGTTCTATAGAGATGATTTCCACCTTATGAGCATTATAAGATTACTATTAGATCACTGTTCAATGGTTGGAATCCATTGCAGAATAGATCTGAATCTTCATTACATGTCTATTAAGCTTTCAGAATTGAACAGAATTGTGTTATGTGGAGATGTTACACCATGCACCCACATCAATCCAATTTAACATCAAAATTGAATATTGAAACATTTGTCATCCTTTGATTGAAAAGTTGGATTAGTAAAATAAAATCTCGAAACCAGTGTGAAATGGAAATCACAATCTGATAAACTTCAAATCAGCTGCAGGTAGTACTAATATCACAAAAAATTGCAATAAGAACTACTCAATCCATTGACAACCATAAGTTAATATCAAAACTAGCATTGAAGTTTAAATTGTTGAGTACCCAAAGTGTCTTGGAATGACAACTGAAAAAGAGAAGAGCACTAGTAATATTACATAATCTTGATCTAGTATCTCCCCCCTCTGCCCCTAAAGCCACCGCGGCCTCTAGGAGGGCCACCTCTGCCTCCTCCCCTCGGGGCACCCCTTCCACGGAAACCACCACCTCCACCTCTGCCACCACGGAAGCCACTACCTCTGCCTCCTCCACGACCGCCTCCTCTACCACCTTGTGCTTGTCCCCTGTATCAGAAAGACATTACAACACTTCAATTGGAAGTTCGTGTGATATTAAGTATCCATATTCAAAGCTTGGACGCACATGTACCCATACAGACATACTTGCATTATGACATTGTTTGGACTTTGGACCAACTCAATATTATGCCCATGTTGAACAAATACCACATTCGCCAAAATAAAGAACACATGTTACAAACAATGATGCAACATAATGTACACTAAGTAGAGAACGATATCATTCACAAACCTAATGTCAATCTAACATTCAAAATGACCCAAGGAGCAAGACAGCTTCTTTTTCTTAGATATCATCACTAGTATAAGATATGTACATCACACATGAAACTTATTCATTTTTGGAGCATCTCAAAAATACAAATTTAGCAATTTATGTTTTGCATGATGAGTGAACCTTATACATTGAACAGAACATATCACTTATAAGCTGCAACTCTCCAAAATCTACTTATGCCTCTCAGTTAAAACTATTTAGCTTCCACACATCAGTGTTAGTTAGCCAATCATACATGGTATAAACATACATTATATCACATAAATACTATTAACCAAACAGAGCAATCAACATTGTATCAATAAGAGAGGGTGAGAAGCATACTTTGGCTGGGATAGAAACCTTGCAAGGGGCAAGAGTTTTGCTGGGTCTATGAAGAACTTATCACCAGCTGAATATGAAGTAGCTACAATGCCCTCCATCATTTTAATAGAGAAATACTATTCAAGTAGAAAGATTTAAAAAATCAGAGCACATCAATAACACCCCAAAAGTAAAATTACATAGAAAAAAAACGAAACTTACAGATTCATTGATGGGACCGAAGATTTCATCAACCTTTCCGATCTGGGTCTTGTTCTGGAGATAGATTGGTGCATTAAAGTATGGTATTTTCTCATTGGTGAGCTTCGTCACCGCTTCACCTTCACAAGCGTGAAGAAAAGACCCAACCTCTACACAGACAGACCCAATAAAAAATTCAGAAACATAAACACATAACAGCCAAAGGGGAAGAGAGGGAAGAAACGGACCGATGACTTCTTCCGGAGGGCCTTCATTGTAGCCTCCACCACCAAAACGGCCGCCGCCGCCGCCGAAACGACCGCCTCCGCCACCACGACCGCCGAAACCACCGCGACCGCGGCCACCGTCACGGCCACCTCTGAAACCGCCGCCTCTAGGAGGTCGCATGATTTGCTGAGTATCTGTGTGATAGAGTGAGCGCCTCTGTTGAGAAAGAGAGGCAGAGCACAATGAGGAAGCGGAGGAGGAGGTTTAGGGTTTTAGTTGATTTGGGCTTTAATTGGGTTAGGGTTTTGAGGGTACTTATATTGTCCAAAATAGCCCTGAGATTTACACAAAACTACAAGTGATCAAAGGCCCCATTGAAACGCTGCGTTTGGAGATGATCAAAAAAATTGTTCTTACGAGAATGTTTTTATTTTATTATTATTATTATAATAGTAGTTTATCTTTTGGGAAAACTTGAAGAAATCCTCTTGTTCTATGACTAACTCCCAATATTTTTTTCTCTCACGGAATTCCATAGAAGTATGAAAAGTTATCAATTTTAATTTTCAATTGAAAAAGCTGAAATACCCTTGAATTATTGAAAAGACGAAATTGCCCTTAACTTTAACTTACCTCACATGTGTGTTAACGCACCTTTTAAATCTTTGTTGCAGCTAGATCATAGAGGAGATTGATTATACTTGGTTTATCGTAATCTCAGAAGCCGTAGATTCAATTGGAATTTTTGTGTGTACATGATGCCTTTCATAAATATAAATAATTGGCTTTCGTTTATGGTTAAATGCTAAAATAAACATATGATGCTTTCCTGAATCAGAATGACTTGTTATCACAAATCAATCCAACATCTCCAATGAAGGAGCTGAGATCCAGATTAATGATGATTGTAATCTTTCAAATCTCACAAGGTCATGTTTGTTTTGATATCTAAACACAAGTGATATCAGAACACGTGATTTTGGAAAGGGTATTTTGGACATATAAATCTGACAAGTTTATGGTTAGTCTAATGTTTGTACAAAACTCAGCTGAAAATGGTTGGTTGCAAGAAATCTTGAATAACTAGAGCTCTGTATTCGAAACCCTCATCCTGCTTTCAAGAGTCTGAACTTGTTTAATTCCTAAAGCTATGGTGTTGAATGTCATTGTTTCTGCTCTCAGTGGTTCCCTTTTCCTCAAGCATTCCACCTATTGATAAGACAAATAAAGCCACTATTAAAAAGTGATCACTCTAGAGAACAAATATGCCTATGAGTGATCAATCTAGGGAACAGTAGTGAAACTGCAGAGCAAAGAAAGAGAATATGAAGTATTTTGGGTCATACCTTTACAGGTACACCACTGTGCTCGGCTCTTCTTTTCCAAGCTGCTCAGGCCTACCATCACAGACCTTATACGGGGGTCCGTTAGCTGTATACTCGACCACAAAATTGATCCCAACGAGTTTGCGCTTCCTCTGTTTCAATTTCCCACCGCGGTTCTTGTTCTTGTTCTTGCTCTTGCTCAACCTCAACTCGGGATAACCCCCTAAAATGTTTTTTAGTTCCTCGGACAGTTTCTCGTAAGTCATGGTCTTGTGTTTCATCTTCAGCTCGTTCATCACAGGGCGGAGATCATTAAGAATATAAGCAGATGTGTTTACTGCATCAGTGAAATACTCCTTTAGACCTCTTGGATAGCACCTACCGTGTTTCACGAAAGTATACTCGTGAAAGGTGGTGTCTGAATTTCCTTCGCCTTCGCTGTTTTCTCCGTAGATACGGCCATTTCTCCTTTACTGTTGAAGCTGGCTCCTCATAGCAAAGGTTGATTAAACCTGCTTTGTAATCTTCCCAAAATTCCGGTGGTGACTTGATTTCTATGAAGTCCTTATCCAGACATCCAAAGAAATGCATGACAAACATCTCATTCTCGTACTTGTCTTTATCTCTTTGTTCGGCATAGTTGAAATAGGTTGTAGAATTGAAACAAATTAGCATGTACTTTACTGCCTTTAATTGATCCTTCTCCCCAACACCATCACTCCCTTTATCGTCTATATCGTTTGTGTTAGAATAAGATCTTGTATGACTTGGATTCATCAACATGGATCCCTGCAGAATAAAAAAATAGCAGTGAGCTTCAGGATTGCATCTATGTGTAAATACTAAAAAACAAAACATGCCTTGAGCTTAGCGAACAAACTGTCTGGTTGAAATCTTGGTGGCCCATCATTTCCAGCTCCTGAAGCAAAGAGGTTCCATTTAAAGAGTCAGAATATATTGTGTTTTTCTCTAGCTATAAATTTCTAGAGTAGCTCCAACAATTGTTGGTAGTTGTGTCCTAACAAGTATCTAATATTAAAGTCTCCAAAACAAGTGGGGGTTTAGTTAAGGGCAATTTATCAAAGCCAGAACCAACTTAGCCAAAATGTAAGTAGCCACTTAAGCCAAACTTAGCCATTTTTGACAATTTGTACTAATTTGTAGATTAGCCTTCCCAAGTAGATTAGCCTCAAGTTAACCACTAATTTGTACTAATTTGTGCAATTGCCATAACATACATTTTTTAAGATAAATGGGGGTTTTATTTATGATCTATGAATTACAAAGAGTAAATCAAAGATAGGGGATACAACTCTTGAAGAGTGTCAACCCAAAGACTAAAAAAGAATTGAAATAAATTTCAACTCAAAACTAACTTGCAAGCAAGTAACCAAAAGAAAACTAAAGGCACAAAGGCCAAAAACCAATGCTGCAATAACAGAACTGATATGCTTCAGTTCCTCAATCACGCCCACAACAAAACCCTGGTTTGGAACCTCTTCAAAACTGCAGAAACGATAACTGAAGTCACAAAAATTGCAGACTCTGCCAAACTCTCGGTCTGCATAATACAAAAACAAGGCCTGCAGGCCCTACCAATTGCTTTGGTCGTCACCCTCAAAAATTTCTACCTCAATCAAACCTTGGGCCTCACCCACCATTAAATGCTTAGAGTAAGTTTCTCTAACATGAATCTGAGGTTGGCAGGTAATTGGGCACAATGTTTCAGTTATGTCCTGGTTAGAATGTAATTGATTGTGTCGTAAGCTGGTTATATGTTCAAGGTGCTAAAGAGGAGAATAGGCAAGTGGAGTATTGGGATTGGGGGAGAGCTTCCATTAATGGTGGGTATAGAAGATGTCGATTCGTTTATCAAAAGAGCAGAATTCATAGTTACACTTCTGTTGTTGGAGAGGTCGGACTATACTTAAGACTAGTATTTATGACTAACAAGATTCTCCTTAGAGATGGGAGGTAGATCCTCCTGAGAAATGGGAGTAACAACTCCATCTACAGCTAGGGAATGAAAATTGTTTATGTCTTTAATTCCACCTTGAGACTATGAGGTGAATGGGTTCAGTATAATTAAGACCACCCTAAGACTATGAAGGTGAAAGAAAATAAGGATGGAGATTAATGTTTGATCAACCAAGAGAAGTTGCATTTCCTCAGTTCTTTCTTCATAGATTCCCAATTGAGAGCTTAAAGTGTAAAATTACAGAGGGACATGGGTGTTTGGAACAAGGGTAGCAATAAGACACTTAACAATGCACAAAGACGTCCAAATCAAACCAATAGAAATGGTGAAAAACAAGAATCAAAAGAACCCACAGAAATGGTGAGAACAGACACCCAAACACCAAAACCCACATGCTGAAAACAGAGAACATGCGAGCATCAAAAGTTTAAGAACATACCGATTGGGTGATGAAAGTGGGTGATGGAATCAGGATCCGCAACATTGTCAGTCTTTTTTGTTTCAAGTATCTATGGAATCAAATCACGATGAAATTAGGGTTCAGTAGTAAAGTTTAAGTAATCAAGTATAGCAGACCTGGCCATAGTGGCCGCTTACCATCTTGGCTCCCGGAAGTATCCTGTCGGCCAGAGTCTTGCCGACGGCCGAGACCTTTCCGGAGTCGGGTAGGCATTCGGTGTAGACCTTTGAGGCGCCGATACCTTTCCATTTGCCGGAGTTGCTGAGCCATTTGCCGGCGGCGGAGAGGAGCGATCGAGAACGTACCATTTTTTTTCAGAATGTGATTGGGGAAGAGATTAGGGTTGAGGAAGAGAGGCGTGGAAGGAAGAAGAAGAAGAACGAGGCTTGAGGAGAAAGAAAGAGAGGTTCAGGTTGTAGAGAGGGAGTGAGAGACGAAGGATCAGGGATTTGTCTGCTTCGTGTATGTACGGCTTCTTTCTATTTCTTATATATTTATTAGTTATTTTTGTAACGGAATTTGATTTTGGGTAGGGAAATTTGTTATCCTATGCTTCATAGTATGTTATATTGGTTTGATATGCTCTCATAATTCAAAATCTGTTTTCTATGCTTCTTTTTTTTTGATCAACGAAAAATTCTATTTTTATTCAGCCCAATAAGATTCAAGAGAAATACATAAAGGGGAGAAGAGGGGAGAAAAGACGGAGGAAAACAGAGAAAGCCGAGAGGACAAAAGGAGAAACAAAAAGCCTCAAGGAGGTTCAAAGAGCAAGGTGGCAGCATCGTCGCCCAATGGACAAGAGAAGCCTAGCGATTTGCATAGAGCCCACGATCTTTTAGCTTCTGACTTTTTGCGGAGGGAGCGAGACGGACTAACACCATTGAGAACGGCAATGGTGAAGGAGGTAGCCTTCTTACGCTTTTTCCGACGAGCTGCCCGGGGAGGCGAGGCGGCCACTTGAGACGGGGAGTGAATACCCGAGATGAAGGAGGTAAACGGAGAAGGCTCGGGCCTAAGAGGGACTGGGGCTTTCGTCGGGCCTAGCCCAACTGAATTTGAAGTACTTTGATTCTTTGTGTAGAGCCCAACAGAAGCAAGGCCCAAGGTGGAATGGGCCGGCCTGGATGCCCTTACTTCACCTGACAGGGGCGCGCTCGAAGACTCGAGAAGAGCAAACGACTTCTTCTTGGAAATAGAAAGTTTCCGACAAGCATTGAAGGCAATGAAGTCCTGAGTTCATCGATGTCTCGGGCGTCGGAGAGGCCGAGGAGGATCGGTGAGTGGGGGCGAGATCCGGAAGGGGCTCGGGAAGATCGATGGTCGCATCGGTAGAGATCGGCGAGCTTTGCGGCGACAGATCCCCTTCCCTGTCGCAAGAGTTGGGATCGTTCCGGGAGGAATCGGAGAACGAGATGCCCAAGCTCTCGTTAGGGTCCTCAGAGCTAGCCAAGGAGGGGGTAGACGGCACCGGTCTGAATTCCCCGTCTTCCAGATCGAAGGGGGACTGCTCCGCCGGAGGGGGAGGGACTGAGTTCGCGTCCAGGCCAGAAATTAGGGTTTGGTAAGAACGACCCTCAATTTCCACTTTCACCTCAAAACACTCAGGGACCAACGAGTTGGAGTGGATGAGAACGAAGGCCAAATCAAGCCGGAAAAGGGAGGTGGAGCAAGGGTGGACGGCGATGGGAGTGCCAAGAGCAGCTCCAATGTTTCGAATTGTCGCCAAGGACCATCCGGCCAAGGGGATTCCGGCAATCGAAACCCACCTGAAGCAACCGATTGAAATTTCCAACTCCGTGTTTTTTTTCTCTCTGTTAACCCGGTAACAGAGCATGAAGCTCTCTGTCTGATATAGGAGCTCTTAGTCCATTCCATTAGATTCACCATTGTGTTCTCCTTCAACTCCTCTGCCACCTTCTCCATAGATTTGGGGTCAGAACCTTGACTTGAAAAGAAAAAAAAGCAAGACTCACAGCACTAGAAAAACTTCAAAAATAAGGGGATGAGTGATCAACAAAGGTTGGAACTCAGCAGGGGCAACTTAGTAACCCTGGCACTTGATCAAGTCCTTCAACAGTGAAGGATGAATAACTCATCGTAAACAAACACAATATCACATGTGTGCACCCATCCTTGTTTGTGTATGGTGGCCTCCGCTTCATTCAAATAGCCTTGTTCTTTTTTAGTACCCATAAACCAGTTACAGGTCAATGATTTTCTTCTCGATGTTCCTTACTACTCGTGCATGTTCTGGATTTTATCTTCATGGGCTCCTTGGCAAATGGCAGGCACATTTAGAAGCAGAACCCCACAGGCACATCAAGTTTGTATTTTAAATCAGACTAGAGATGTTGAGCTGGTGTTGATTCATCATTCATCCATTGCAAAAATACATGACCAAGTTTTTCTTAGGAAGCTTAGCCCTGACAACATCCTCGTGCTCTTTCCCCATTAGAGCTCTTGGGATGGTCAGGACTGGAGCGATGTTGACCTTGTACCTCTCGGCCGCTACAATCAAGAGGGTCGCACAAACCCAAAACGAGCACAATAGCTCCGAGTTGAGCGAGCAGATGTGGAACAACGCAAACACTACTTCGTTTTGTGGATGTACAGGTTCGAGTTCTCTTCACCTGACACTTGTGCGTCAACATCACCCATTTTAGCATCCCGTTCGCCCCCGACAAATGCACAAGTGCCACCACGCCTTCTGGGCTTATACTCACCGTTGGTACGTCGCTCTTGCTTGCTCCCGCAAGATCCGAGAAATGCACGCATCCTTTCAGCGTCGACTACGTTTTCAACAACCAAGTCTTTGACTTTGTCAACGCAGGCGGAATGGGTGGTGATGAGCTTCGTATTAGAGGTAGAGGCTTCGGTTTGCTTGGTAATTTCCGATTGGCGGCGGCTCTGGAGGAGCTGATATCTGATGGATTAATCCTCCGATATCGAAAGAGGAGTGGAAGTAAAGGAGAAGAAAAATAAATGAGGAAAAGTTTTCAAAAACACGTAATAAGCACAAGAGGGAAAGATATCAAAAAGATTTGGGTAAATTTTATTAAGGGTATAATTGTCTTAATATATAGGGAAAACTACCAATACCTACCAAAAACCATGCCTATTTAACTGATGTTTACTTTGAAGTTTAAAGTTAACTGATGCATACCCTGGAGTTACGACTTGTAACTAAAAACCCCTTTTGTCAGCTAAAACGACGAAAATATCCTCAGTGATTTTTTTAAAATATTTTTTTAACATATAAATGAAGTGATTTTTTTAAATAAAAATGAAGTCATTTAATAAGTAAACATATAAATATAACAAAAGTAATTTTTAAATAATTTTTTTAACATAATTATTGAAGTGTAGTTGAGGGTATTTTCGTCATTTTAGCTGACAGATGGGTTTTGAGTTACATTTTCAAAACTTCAGGGTATGCATCAGTTAATTTTAAATTTTAGGTAAGCATCAGTTAAATGGACATGATTTTGGGTAGATATTGGTAGTTTTCCCTAATATATATGATAAGCAAAGATATTAAATTATGAATCATGAGAGCATATTAAATAAATATGACCTATTAAGGAGCATAGAATGTCAACTTTCCCTTTGGGTAAATATCATTTTTTTTTTGTAACAATGGAGATATTATTAAAATATTAAGGTGCGTGCAAAATTGTTAACACCATAGAAATCAAAGGAAACTACAATAAAAATGAAAGACAAGAACTGAAATGTAAAATTTGCTTTTAGACATAGGGGCGGTCGGTGGGGAGAACTGCGGAAGCATCCATAGACCCCGATACAGCATAATCCAACCAAAAAGCACTGATCGAGCAGACCAAGTGAATATTTTGCGGTGGTGGACCGATACCTCCCCCGGGAAGTCAGCGTGTGTCGTCCTCCCTTGACTGATATTGGTAGGGCTCCTAAACGCGGGTGTGCTGACCCCGAACTGGTAGGGGAGAATCTTGTCGCCTGTTGTCAGAATTATCGCCACCATATGTCCAGAGAGGCGATGCAGCCGACCGACCCCTCCTTGAAACCTCAGGGACTCATTCTTGGAGGCGGGGGTGCTTGTGGCCCCCCGCCGCTACTGTGTATGACGCCCCATCGGATGTCGTCGAACCCTCTGATTCTCAGTCTCCATTTCCCTCTCCAGTCGTTTCTTTCCAGAGATCGATGTGTTAGGCTCCCTAGGAATCCATTCAGTCGGGACATCCTCTTGATGGTCCTCCTGACCCTTGTGCCCCCCGCTTTCGTGGCTCCGTCGTGGTGTCACTGGGCTAAAGGACCGAACCGCCACTCTAGAGGCCCCTCCTAAATATGCCAAATTCGTCCCCGGGGTAGCCTTCCCATGTTTATCCTTTTCCAAGGTTGTTCTCGAGTATGTCGGGGCTCTCAGCGAAGGTCCTCGAACACCCCCCCCCCCCCCCCCCCCAAAAAAATCGAGCAGGCTGGAAATAGATGTCCCGCACAACTACAACCAAAGCAGTGATCCGGGAGGAGTTCATACGACACATGTAGTAGTGTATGTACCTGTGATTCCGAGAGACGGAGTTGGCTCTGCAGTGATCCGGGACGCGTGGGTACAGATTCGAGGACATTTTGCGCAACGGCTACAAAGCCCGAAAATGCACCAGTGTCCGAATTTGACAAAACCTTAGCATTTTTCGGGTCGAAACGGGCTCACAAGCAATACTTATAGCTTCTCCATGTCGTACGATGTCTTTCGGCCATCCGAGGTCGTTTAGAGAGGCGAAATTGTACTTTAAGGAGCCCAGTTCGTTATTTCTTGTTTTTGTTAGGATTTGAGGTTTCCTTTATTTGAATTAGGGTTTTGGGGTTTAATTTCTTTATTGTATTAGGACTTAGGGATTTTAGTTTTCTATTTAAGCACTTGAGAGCTTTCATTGTAATTTAGATATTGATTAATAAGCACCTAAAACGAGTTTCAACTCAGCCTATCTCTTTCAGTATTCTTTTGAATCAACGAATTTGATAACTATCCTTCTCAGAATTCTTCGGGAATCAACGAGTTCGATAAAGAACTCCTCTCCCTGCTACACACTCTACATCACATCCCGACGTAGAAATGAAGGTGAAGAAGGATAATATAAAAAGTGGTGTGAATGAAATGTAGGAGGAACAGGGTATTTACAAGGGTGAAGGTTGCAGTTGCGTCGATCGTGCACCGTGACTACCTCGGCGCAAGTGAGTAGGCCCGTGGTTCGTTTTACAAGACGATAAAGTTACTGAAAGTTTGATGACAAAAACTAAAAAATTGAAAATCAAACTTTCATTGAAACAGAAAAATAGAAACCGAAACAATGAATAAAAATTACAAACTAAAACGAGAAATAAAAATTATAAACTAAAAAAAAATAAACTAGAGTTCAACTGGTCGAGAGCGAGGCCGGTTAGAAGTTGTGTATGAGTTGCTTTCATGCGGCCAGAAGTAATATTAAGTAATGGCATTTTCTCCCTACGAGATCCTTTTGTACGCCCAGTGGTGATGTGAATTCGGTTCCATCAACGACGTGTGAAATCTCTCATGAGGTCTACGATCAAGGTGGCTCATGCGTATGTGTATATGTTGTATGTGTATTGTTCGCATGGTGAAATTGTCTTCGTTCCTCCCACAACTCATCTTCGATCCAGTCAATACAAAAAGCGGTTGTGTGAATATGTTGTATGTGTATCGTTCGCAGGGTGAAATTGTCTTGGTTCCTCCCGCAACTCAGCTTGATTTCAGGAAAGGTCTCTTTAGTCTTGTAGAAGCCCTGTTTGTCTCACCTTTGCTTGCAGATCAGTCATCATCTACTAAGACTAATGATGCGGGCGTATTTTAGCACCTAAATGATCACAATTTATCTAATTTCGTAGTGTTTGGCATATCACATCTCCTTGAGTTAGGATAAGGAAATAAGGAATTGTATGATTGATAGTGTTTGACTGTTTTCTATATCTCCTCTCACATGGGATAGAGTCGAGATACGGGGATGAGGAATTGTATGATGTGGCCCCCCACCACTGCTGTGTATGACGCCCCATCTGAATTGCCCATATTCAGAATTGACTTTCGGTTCATAAGTAAGACTCGAACATAAAACCAAGTGCATAGAGTGATAAGTCCTTACCAACTGAACTAGTGCATTATCATGTTATATGATAATTTAGAATTTATATATACAGTATTTAAGTTTCTCCTTCTAGTGCCTAATGTAATTATTATAATTAATTACTTAACTACTTTATTGTCTGGTTTTTATTGCAACTAGGTTGATGCACCCCGCTTTCCCGCGGTGCTTATTGTGACAATGTGCATTAAAACAATGCAATCGAAAATGTCGTGTTTGCTATACGAAAATTAAACTCCCCTCAATGATACAATACCAAATAACCATAACTAAAAAATAAACTGGCAAATATGTGATAAAACATATGACATTAGATCATATTGCTTCTATAAAGGGCATAAATTATTTTTTTATTTACGTAGAATCAACTTAATTTGATCGTATAATCAATAGAAATATGAACAAAAGTATATATGTGTGAAAAGGGAATGAATAAATAAAAAAATTAAAGATAGTTCATGGATGGATTAACCAAAATCTCGGTCTTCATGAAAAAAGCAGTTGAGTGGGTAAAGTATATCCTCCCATATGAAACTCAGGACATACTACATCAAACTCAACCTGTATATAAATGATGAATACAGGAACTTGTATTGCATCTAAAGAGAAGAAAGCTAATATTCCCTCTCACTTATTCTAATTCATGATTTCTAATTGGATAGAGTTGTATATGTAGTAACAGGAAGTATTGTTAGATTAAGTTACTACCAAAACAATTATGAAGCAAATATTTAGTACCACTAAAACACCTTGAAAAGAATTTGAGGACTTTAATCACATCATCAAACACAAACAATAAAAGGGGTCTATCTCCTATTAAAAGGTTGATTAATGGGTTGATCAAACTAAACACCCCTTTGTTATGAAGATGACCAAAAACAAAAAAAAATTCCCCAACACAATGAGCAAATTTAAAGTAAAATGAAGAAATAAAATTGTCATTCTTGCTTTCTTAGAAACTATCAACCATACAATCCATTTGTATCTCTTGGAGGGGATTACAATGTGAGTTAAGCGAGCACTTTTTTCTCTGCACATCATAGGAACACAATGTCACGCCCCAATTTCAGCGAATCGAACTCGGGACGCGAACTTTTAAAACATGAATGCTTAAAACCTGTTTTGAATAAAAGCTTTGACATTTCCATTTATTTACCAAAATAATAGTAGTATTTACAATACAAAAACGTCCCAACAAGTGGACAAGGTACACATCCGTCACTAGACTCAACAAAAGTAAAGACCAGACTCCGCTCCAAGCTCCATGAACTTCGAGAGCTCACCTAGTCCGTCCCACGAACAGTACATGTAGGAAAAGCAGCTAGGGGTGAGCGTTCGCTCACCACCACGGATAACAGACTGACTACGGCATAATTAGCAGACAAAGCCAGTAACACTAAAACCAAACCCAACACTGGGACTATAGTCCCCAACTCAAGTACCCAACTGACCCACAACCCGTTACCTTCCTCAACAGACTCAACACTCGATAACACAATGTAGACCCGACACAACTATCGACGACCTCCTCCAAGGACACGACAGAAAGACTACACAACGCCAAACAAGATCACAAAGGATCGCACACCAAACAAGATCACAAAGGATCGCATACCAGCTGCTCAGTAACCTCTCCCACTCACACGAACACGGATCATGCTAGCCAAAGAATGCTTACAACCTGTGATACTCAAACTCGGACCAGGCCAGCCAAAGAATGCTTGCAACCTGTGTTACTCAAACTCGGACCAGGCCAGCCAAAGAATGCTTGCAACCTGTGTTACTCAAACTCGTGTCAGGCCAGCCAAAGAATGCTTGCAACCCGTTGATACTCAAACTTGGTCAGGCCAGCCAAAGAATCCTTGCAACCTACCGGGATCCGCAATCACAATCACACGCAAATTCATCAACCAGTAACAACACAAGTTCAACACTCACAGGCACTCATGGCCACCAAGACACCAACAGTAAAACTCGAACTCAACAGCCCCACAGGCACTCACGGCCTCCCAAGACACACCGATAGTAAGACACGGACTCAACAATCCCACAGGCACTCACGGCCTCCCAAGACACCAACCATAAGACACGCTTGCAGCTTACCGAGACTCTAACTCGTAAGCCAGCTAAAGGAAGCTTGCAACCCCCCCGAGACTCTAACTCGGTCAGGCCAGCCAAAGACACCATCCTTAGTACACGGGCCCTCAAGGCCACCCAAAACACCAATTTAAATAGACAGGCTCTCATGGCCACCCAAACTCAATCAATAAATAATACGGGCTCTCAAGGCCACCCAAAACTCGATAATAAAAATACGGGCTCTCAAGGCCACCCAAACTCAATCAATAAATAATACGGGCTCTCAAGGCCACCCAGAACTCGATAATAAAATACGGGCTCTCAAGGCCACTCAAGACACCAAATAAGCAATCAACCTCCGGCTTAACCAAGCCTCCAACAGTCCTAACATCAACAGTTTCACAATCAACCTCCGGGCATGGTCATATGCCTCCAGTACTCCTAATATAGATAAGTTCACAAACAACCTCCGGGCATGGTCATATGCCTCCAGTAAAACAATTAGCGCTAAGTTCTCTGTTCCTACGACACTACTAAGTGTCACAAGCCTTTCCAATAATTACTAAGTCCCCGTAACATGCTTTTCTAATAAACGCTACAAACTCGTATCATGCTTTTCTAATATTTAAATAAACCTATTCAACCCACGACACCCCAGTGTCACATGCAATTCTACTGTTAACTTTCCCCAGTCAGGGCCGAGATCCGGCTACTTTTCCCTACCTCGTATATAATCCCAAAAGCGCTCCAACAACACCCGAAGTACACCCAGTCACTCGCCGAGCTTCCCTTTGCCTCGGTCCGTAGCACGATCTAAAAGAACACAAATTCAAAGTACTTTTAAACTAGTACGAATAAACCGAAAATTAACATACTTAACGCCCAAACGTAACCCCGACAATGCCGATCACTCCCAAACTTCCCAATTACTCGATATTGTCGATAAAGGACCCTTAAAGGCCAGATTCGCCCGACATGGCGAATCTGCCCGGGTTTTGGTTAATTGCCTTCCGGGGCTCCAAAAGTTCCCGTTTTCGTTTCTACGGTCTTAGAATATTTCAAGGAACCCAACGCACTTGACGGAATTGAATTCCGACTTCTAAGTCAATTAATTAACGTTTAAAGTTTCCAAAACCCGTTAATTACAACTTCTCCAATTTAATTCCAAATTTCGATTCGATTAAGGATAAATGGTCCGGGGAACGTTTTAAACCACCCGAACGATAAAAACCGAGCACCCGAGCATGTGGGCCCCACCCACACTACTTGGCCGAGACCCTAGGGTTTAAGGGGAGGCTCGGCCACCATGTGGTGGCTGCTGCCAGCTCCGGCCAGCCACCACCCACGGTGGCCGGAGCTCCTCCCGAGCCTCCGGTCACCGGAAAACGTGAAATTAAACCCCCAAACACCTCTAAAACGTCTCCAACACCTCCCCCACACTCTACACAACCCTAAGCCTTAGTTTATACTCAAACCCTAGCTTCCAAGAAAATAACCAAAACGAGAATCGATTCGGGTATTACCGTAGAGGAGAACGAGGGGAACGGGATTTCTCTTTGCTTTGACTCGATCCAAGGGATCGATCACAAACCCTAGCTCAACCTCCCTTCTTCTCTCTTCTTCTCCTTCTCCTTCTCTCTCTAAAACCTCTCTTCTTCTTTCTAATTTAAAACAACTAACATAAAAACCCAATTAAAACTCTTTTCTTTTCTTTTAAAACCCAAGTCTCGGCCAGCCCTTCTCCTCCATTCATTTTCCCCCCAAAACTAACACCACCACATTTAGGACATGTGTCAAGGTGGGTCCCACACCTTTTGGAAAATATCTAGTTAATATTTTCCAATCAGATTCGCGAAAATCGGACGTTTCGGGCCCCGAACGGGCACTTTTTCCCAAAAATTACGAAACTTGGCGGGCCACAAGGAAACGGCTCAACTAAGACCGCTGCGATGACGGTTAAGCTTTTCGGATCCAAAACGGTCCTCGAATGGACCAAAACGTCGCTCGGTTGACTTTTCCAGCGAAAAGTCAACATTTCTCAAATTGATCAGAAAGTTGCCCTGAGTTCCCCGTAACTCACTTTGGTCAATAACGGGGTCAACTTAAGTCCGGTATGACACTCGGGGTCATTTTAGGTTCATTAAGTGTCCGTCTTAAATTTTTTAAATTTTCCTGTTTTTCGCAGGTTTGACTGGCGTTGACCGGGAGTGGTTATTACAATCTACCCCCCTTAAATGAATTTCGTCCGCGAAATTTGAATAACGCTCATAAAAGGTACAAAAGAACACGTACCCTGATAGGTCTCGCGGTAGGTGGAGGATCCTAGGGTCCGGGGGTCGGTAACTGCGTACATTCTTCCCTCCGACTCCCGCTGCCCCTGACCCGGCGCACTGACTGCTGGGTACCCATAGCTCTGCTGCTGTCTCAGAGCTGGCACGCTCGTCGATGGCAGCGAAAACCTCGATTGCTGACTCTGACGAGGGCGACCCCTGGGTGACTGAACCGTCCGCGACTGCTGCGGCCGCTGTGCCGATGTCGCTCCCAACGGCTCACGACACCATTCCATTGTGTGTCCCACACGGCCGCACCGGAGACAGCTGGTCCCATCGGCTCCCGACTCCGAGCCCTGGCCTGCCCGGCACCCCCGCCGCAAGTGGCCTGGCTCCTTGCAGAGATGGCATGTCGGCACCCTCTGTGTCGCGACTGGCCCCATGGACGCCACCGACCCATGCTGTCTCGTTCCACCCTGGTGAGTCGGTGGTCGGAAGAATCCAGAGGTCCTCTGCCTCCTTGGGTCTCGTGACTCTGACGGCCCTGCAAAGTCGGTCGGCCGCTGTCGAACCTCGCGGGTTCTGGTCGCATCTTGGATCCCCTGCTCCACCGTCGCTGCGGTGTCCACGAGATCTGTGTACTTCCGCAGTCTCAAGGCGAGAACCTGATTCCGAATCCCCTGCCTCAGTCCTCCCTGGAACCGCAGGCAACGGTTCTGCTCGGTCATCACCATCTCCGGCGCGAATCTGGCCAAAGCTGTGAACCTGGCCTCGTACTCTGCTACCGTCATCCCCTCCTGTTCCAAGTCTAGGAACTGCCGATGTCGCTCCAATCGAGCCGACTCGGGAAAGTACTGTTCCATAAAAACTGTCTGGAAGATGTTGTAGTCATAACCGACCATGTCCTTCACACGCCCCCACCAGTGGTAGGCGCTGTCTCTCAGCTGGTGGGCCGCGAAGGACACCCTACGACGACCCTCCTCGACACCCGATGTATCCAGGTCGCGCGTGACCTGCTCTAGCCACCTCTCGGCTAGGTCGGGGTTCGGCTCCCCGACAAATGTAGGTATCCCGAGCTTCAGGAAGTCTAGTAGTGCTCTGGATGTGTGATCCTCTGTCTGACCGGGCCTAACTGGGACCGCGGCTGCCTCTGGAGCTGGTGAGGCCGACTCTCGGTTGGCGATGACCGCCACCAAACTCTGGACTGTCCTGGTCAACTCATCCAAGACAGTCATAACGGGTGGGTCTGCGATCGGCGGGACGCTGGGCGTGCCCGTAGAAGGTCCCGCATTGCTCCTCCTGTCCTCACCGACAGGAGTACCCTGCGCCTCGGCGTACTCGGCGGGCTCAACGGTGGGCACCCATCCTGGTGTCCCCGTTGACCGTCCCTGCCTGCCTCGCGCGGGCGCTCGTCCCCGTGCCACTGCTGCTCTTCCTCGTCTGCCACGAGCCATCAGCAGGCATCCTCTGCACGGATACATGCAAACGTTCAGTTTGCGAACTCGAAAAAAAACAACAGCTCGAATGCAATAACGTTCACCCGGTCTACGTCTACCCCAACGTACTTGTTACTAAACGCTACACCGTTCACGCTAATCATACTTTAATCATAACATCACGTACGCGGAACCTCAAACTTAACCACACAAACGTACACCAAGCCCTTATTCGGTCCCTTATGCACTTACTCATAACTTTCCGCAACCAAGCCAGTGTTCGCTACTCGTCCCTTGCGGGAAAAGTAGTAAAGGGGATGAGCGTTATGCTCACCTCCACGGACACCCGCTCGATTATGGCATACTAGTAACGCACCAAGGACTTACCACTCTAGTCAGGGCAAAACACCAACACAGAACTGAAGCCAACATCCCACCGTCCATGCTAACAACACCTCAAGTACTCGCTCGAGTAAGATGAACCTCAACACGGGAAACATGTCCTCAAAACAGTAAAACACCGTTGCTCGCGCTATTAAAGCCTTAAGTATACTAATACGTAAGCGAAAAAACTCAACAACAACAACCCAACCGTACACCAGGCCTACAGCCTCTACAACCCATAACCGCGAACACAAACCCATAAATCAACGCTCAACCGTACGAACAAGAACCGAGTCACACAACCGCAAACCTAAATGTACAACGAAACGAACTCTTACCCTAGGGTACTCGTATTCTACCAGTCTCTTGCCGACCCGCACACTCGTGCGTCGCGGACAAATTACCACCAAAACGACCCAACACGTACCATAGAACCCGACTAAACCACGAACAAGCTAAACCGGCCAAACGCCCATACCAACAACAACGACGACACCCGCCCACCGGGCCAACCAAAGTCAAATAGCGCCCACCGGGCCAACCAACGACAATCACAATACGCCCACAGGACCAACCAAAGTCAAACACAAACGCCCACGACGTCAAACAACATCAAAACAATCAAATTTTGTAAAGCTTTCTCCACTTCATTTTTAAAACCTCATACTTGACATCCCGCAGTTACAACCCGGTCCAGGCGTCCCCGAACTACGTTGTACCGACTTGATATCAGCACCGTCACGTTCGACTACAGGAGCGCTCCTGAGTCGACCCGCGACAGCTTAAAAACATTTCACGCAACAACAACAATCAGCAAGCCAGCAAGAAAACACTGCACGCACACACAAACACAAGCAGGACTCATAACGCTACAGGTCTACACTGACTCGACCCTCCCCACCTAATTGACGGACAGTCCGAGGTGTGAAACCTCGAGCTCTGATACCAAGCTGTCACGCCCCAATTTCAGCGAATCGAACTCGGGACGCG
Source organism: Erodium maritimum (assembly GCA_963921825.1). NCBI lineage: Eukaryota > Viridiplantae > Streptophyta > Magnoliopsida > Geraniales > Geraniaceae > Erodium > Erodium maritimum. The sequence continues at coordinate 78,910,898 of OY997590.1, forward strand.
AACTTTTAAAACATGAATGCTTAAAACCTGTTTTGAATAAAAGCTTTGACATTTCCATTTATTTACCAAAATAATAGTAGTATTTACAATACAAAAACGTCCCAACAAGTGGACAAGGTACACATCCGTCACTAGACTCAACAAAAGTAAAGACCAGACTCCGCTCCAAGCTCCATGAACTTCGAGAGCTCACCTAGTCCGTCCCACGAACAGTACATGTAGGAAAAGCAGCTAGGGGTGAGCGTTCGCTCACCACCACGGATAACAGACTGACTACGGCATAATTAGCAGACAAAGCCAGTAACACTAAAACCAAACCCAACACTGGGACTATAGTCCCCAACTCAAGTACCCAACTGACCCACAACCCGTTACCTTCCTCAACAGACTCAACACTCGATAACACAATGTAGACCCGACACAACTATCGACGACCTCCTCCAAGGACACGACAGAAAGACTACACAACGCCAAACAAGATCACAAAGGATCGCACACCAAACAAGATCACAAAGGATCGCATACCAGCTGCTCAGTAACCTCTCCCACTCACACGAACACGGATCATGCTAGCCAAAGAATGCTTACAACCTGTGATACTCAAACTCGGACCAGGCCAGCCAAAGAATGCTTGCAACCTGTGTTACTCAAACTCGGACCAGGCCAGCCAAAGAATGCTTGCAACCTGTGTTACTCAAACTCGTGTCAGGCCAGCCAAAGAATGCTTGCAACCCGTTGATACTCAAACTTGGTCAGGCCAGCCAAAGAATCCTTGCAACCTACCGGGATCCGCAATCACAATCACACGCAAATTCATCAACCAGTAACAACACAAGTTCAACACTCACAGGCACTCATGGCCACCAAGACACCAACAGTAAAACTCGAACTCAACAGCCCCACAGGCACTCACGGCCTCCCAAGACACACCGATAGTAAGACACGGACTCAACAATCCCACAGGCACTCACGGCCTCCCAAGACACCAACCATAAGACACGCTTGCAGCTTACCGAGACTCTAACTCGTAAGCCAGCTAAAGGAAGCTTGCAACCCCCCCGAGACTCTAACTCGGTCAGGCCAGCCAAAGACACCATCCTTAGTACACGGGCCCTCAAGGCCACCCAAAACACCAATTTAAATAGACAGGCTCTCATGGCCACCCAAACTCAATCAATAAATAATACGGGCTCTCAAGGCCACCCAAAACTCGATAATAAAAATACGGGCTCTCAAGGCCACCCAAACTCAATCAATAAATAATACGGGCTCTCAAGGCCACCCAGAACTCGATAATAAAATACGGGCTCTCAAGGCCACTCAAGACACCAAATAAGCAATCAACCTCCGGCTTAACCAAGCCTCCAACAGTCCTAACATCAACAGTTTCACAATCAACCTCCGGGCATGGTCATATGCCTCCAGTACTCCTAATATAGATAAGTTCACAAACAACCTCCGGGCATGGTCATATGCCTCCAGTAAAACAATTAGCGCTAAGTTCTCTGTTCCTACGACACTACTAAGTGTCACAAGCCTTTCCAATAATTACTAAGTCCCCGTAACATGCTTTTCTAATAAACGCTACAAACTCGTATCATGCTTTTCTAATATTTAAATAAACCTATTCAACCCACGACACCCCAGTGTCACATGCAATTCTACTGTTAACTTTCCCCAGTCAGGGCCGAGATCCGGCTACTTTTCCCTACCTCGTATATAATCCCAAAAGCGCTCCAACAACACCCGAAGTACACCCAGTCACTCGCCGAGCTTCCCTTTGCCTCGGTCCGTAGCACGATCTAAAAGAACACAAATTCAAAGTACTTTTAAACTAGTACGAATAAACCGAAAATTAACATACTTAACGCCCAAACGTAACCCCGACAATGCCGATCACTCCCAAACTTCCCAATTACTCGATATTGTCGATAAAGGACCCTTAAAGGCCAGATTCGCCCGACATGGCGAATCTGCCCGGGTTTTGGTTAATTGCCTTCCGGGGCTCCAAAAGTTCCCGTTTTCGTTTCTACGGTCTTAGAATATTTCAAGGAACCCAACGCACTTGACGGAATTGAATTCCGACTTCTAAGTCAATTAATTAACGTTTAAAGTTTCCAAAACCCGTTAATTACAACTTCTCCAATTTAATTCCAAATTTCGATTCGATTAAGGATAAATGGTCCGGGGAACGTTTTAAACCACCCGAACGATAAAAACCGAGCACCCGAGCATGTGGGCCCCACCCACACTACTTGGCCGAGACCCTAGGGTTTAAGGGGAGGCTCGGCCACCATGTGGTGGCTGCTGCCAGCTCCGGCCAGCCACCACCCACGGTGGCCGGAGCTCCTCCCGAGCCTCCGGTCACCGGAAAACGTGAAATTAAACCCCCAAACACCTCTAAAACGTCTCCAACACCTCCCCCACACTCTACACAACCCTAAGCCTTAGTTTATACTCAAACCCTAGCTTCCAAGAAAATAACCAAAACGAGAATCGATTCGGGTATTACCGTAGAGGAGAACGAGGGGAACGGGATTTCTCTTTGCTTTGACTCGATCCAAGGGATCGATCACAAACCCTAGCTCAACCTCCCTTCTTCTCTCTTCTTCTCCTTCTCCTTCTCTCTCTAAAACCTCTCTTCTTCTTTCTAATTTAAAACAACTAACATAAAAACCCAATTAAAACTCTTTTCTTTTCTTTTAAAACCCAAGTCTCGGCCAGCCCTTCTCCTCCATTCATTTTCCCCCCAAAACTAACACCACCACATTTAGGACATGTGTCAAGGTGGGTCCCACACCTTTTGGAAAATATCTAGTTAATATTTTCCAATCAGATTCGCGAAAATCGGACGTTTCGGGCCCCGAACGGGCACTTTTTCCCAAAAATTACGAAACTTGGCGGGCCACAAGGAAACGGCTCAACTAAGACCGCTGCGATGACGGTTAAGCTTTTCGGATCCAAAACGGTCCTCGAATGGACCAAAACGTCGCTCGGTTGACTTTTCCAGCGAAAAGTCAACATTTCTCAAATTGATCAGAAAGTTGCCCTGAGTTCCCCGTAACTCACTTTGGTCAATAACGGGGTCAACTTAAGTCCGGTATGACACTCGGGGTCATTTTAGGTTCATTAAGTGTCCGTCTTAAATTTTTTAAATTTTCCTGTTTTTCGCAGGTTTGACTGGCGTTGACCGGGAGTGGTTATTACACACAAGGCATAGATGGGAGCTTGCTCAGCATGGAAATCAGTCTCTAAAACTGAAACCAATTCAAGTTCCCAAGAGCACATATGAATTAAATATTGCACAAAATATAATGCTTGATAGGATATAGAACATACATATAATGTGGATATCTTACACTAAGATATCAAGGGGGCATAACTCAACATATTTTCCTTTCGCTTCAACTCCAACCATAAATTGTTTTGTTATTGAAACAGGAATTATATAAATGTAAAAATCACATATGAAGAATAATATATTAGCTAATAACCAATTATACCTTTCTGAAGCAGTTGAAAACAAATCCTCAAGATCAGCATGTCAAATAGCTCCATTCTAGTAAAGGCCAAAATTAAAAATATAGACATTTACTCATAATAGGTTGCATGAAATCATGGCACAACTTGAGCAAAATATGGCATAACTTTGATTCGTCAGCTTCTCAGTCTGTAATAAGAAGAAATGAGAGGTAAATTACAAAACTCCAGTGATGAACCAAAAAAGTGACCTAAAAAAAGGTATATTTGAAGGATCGAAAACATCATATGTTTGCAGCGGAAATAAATCGTTCGATCCAAAAACACATCTATTGCATTAAATCATCGTTCAAATAATAAAGTCACTTACTTGATATGAAGAACAAAATTGATTTAGCTCCGAAACTACGAAGCCTTTAGTGTATCCACACCGAGTAACCTTTGATGCTTTCAACAATTGAGACGGCTACGAGAAGAACGATTCTTCTCTATGGTTGTTTGGAAGAGAATAGAAAAAAGGAGGCTAGAGAAAAAATAAATCTGAATCATATTTTCTCTTAACCCTAATATGCTCTTATATACATCTAATTATTGGGTCCAAGACTCAATTGGGCTTGAAACCCGATTGGGCCTAGGGCAAAACCCAACAATCTCCCACTTGACCTAGATCCAATCTGTCAAGAACTTCAATATTTATTATATTTCTGTGTTAGCAGGAGATATAACAAATATGTCATCTAGATCATTTCAATAAATTATCTCATAATAAATTAAACGATCTTAAACATCAAACGTCACTCGTAAGTGTGTGACCACATAGGTTCAACGCTAAACCGGTAGTAATTAAGCTCATTAACTACTAATCGAGGTTGGCGTCTAACAACACTCCCCGACGACCGGATAACGTGAATATCAATATCCAATAAAGACGAACCTGGTTTAAGGATGATGAATTGTTTTCCTTCCATCTTTCCAACTCCGGATTATCCTAGGGTATGGTTTGACTGTCAAACCCTAATAGATAACCACTATGTTTCATGTTCATCGTTACTGGTTGTTGAATGACTTTAAGAAACTCATTTCTTAAACGTTCTTTTGCCTTGGCCAAGGATCTTTTCAACCATAAGATTCATAACAACATAGAGTTCAAACTCATTACCTTGAGTTGATGGATTCCCTCTTGACTCACCATTGATTATATAGGTACTCAATTATACCCAATGACCTTTCAACTAGCATTTTTACACACTAGGTGTCCGATATCAAAGTATAACAAGCATTCTATTAATCACTATGGTGATCTCAGGTCAAAGGACAAAACAATATACATTTGCTCCTTAAGAAAATTTCCACATTGACAGTATAGGTAAAATCAACCATTTGGAAATCTCACTTTTGGTCAGTTCAATGATCATATCCACTATATGCATCATCTAGATTATAACTTACTGAATGAGATCCATTAATACTCATCCAATGAGTACTGTTATACATATATTGGTCTATCCGGATCACCTTAGTCACAGTAGTATGATCCTATGACCAAGAACACATTTAGATCAAACTCTATAATACTTGACTCTCATTATCATAATCCTTATTATGATGACAAGTATATCAGTTTAATCAAGGACTTATCATATCCAATGTTATTACACATTCATATATGATAACAATAAAAGCCATTATATTAGTCACTACTAATAAGAAAAAACATGATATGAAATGTGCTAAAAAATGTTTCATGAAGATTAACATTTGACTAGAGCCAAACATTCATGAATTTCAATCCTATATTCCGCTTGTGCTTGTCAAACTCCTTTGAACCAAGCGTCTTAGTGAAAGGATCTGCATCGTTTTCCTTTTTCTTCCAACTTCAGAATTTGAACGTCTCCACGTTCAACTATTTCTATAATCAGAAGAAACTTCCGAAGAACGTGTTTGGATTTCTAGTGTGCCCTTGGCTCCTTGGCTTGTGCAATAACGCATGTATTGTCACAAAATAAAGGAACATTTCCCTTTACTGAAGGAACCACACCAAGCTCAGTTAAGAACTTCTTTATCCATACACTTTCCTCAACAGCATCACATGCAACTATGTATTCTGCTTCGCTTACTGAAATAGTTACGGTAACTTGTTTGGAACTCTTCCAACTTACTGTTCCACCATTCAAGGTAAATCATAGCCAGAATTAGATTTGCTATCATCCTTACCTGATGCAACACTTGCATTGATGTGGCTTAACAATTTAAGGTCATTATCTCCATGTATGAGGAATTGGTCTTTAGTTCTTCTCAGGTACTTAAGAATAGTTTTAACAACTTTCCAATGTGCCTCACCCGAATTTCCTTGGTACCTACTTGCTACTCCTAGCGTATAAGCAACATCCGGTCTCATACATCTCATGGTATACATGATAGCTCCCATTGTGTTAACATATGGGATTCTGCTCATGTGTTCTCTTTCCTCTAGAGTCTTAGGAATACCCCCCTTAGAAAGAGAAACTCTAGTTCTTATAGGTAAGTAACCCTTTTTGGAATTATCCATGTGATACTTTCTTAAGATAGTATCAAATGACAAAGATAAGGAGATCTCAAGCAACTTCCTTGATCTATCTCTATAGACCTTTATTCCAAGAATATAAGCTGCTTCTCCCATATCTTTCACGGAGAATTTTTCAGATAGCCAAATCTTTGTTTCTTGCATTGCTGACACATCATTTCCTATTAGCAATATGTCATCTACATATAACACTAGGAAAATGACAACGCTCCCACTAACCTTCTTGTACGCACATGGCTCCTTTTCACAACGCACAAAATTGAACCTTTCGATTATCGTGTGAAAAAAAATGTTCCAATTATGAGAATATTTCTTTAGTCCATAAATGGATCTTTGTAGCATACATATTTTACTAGGAGCAGATGACAATGTGAAACCTTCAAGTGGAGTCATATAGACATCTTCCTTGAGCTCACCATTAAGGAAAACCGTTTTCACATATATTTGTCAAATCTCATAATCACAGTATGCAACAATAGCATGAAAAATCCGAACAGATTAGAGCATTGCTATAGGGGAGAACGTTTCTTCATAATCAATACATTCCTTTTGATTATACCCTTTTAGCAACTAGACGGGCTTTAAAGGTTTCAACCTTACCCCCCGCTCCAATCTTTCTCTTAAAACCCTGTTTACACCCAATATATTTTAAGTCCTTAGAGTCATCAGCTAAAGTCCATACTTTATTGATTTTCATTTACTCCATTTCGGATCCCATGGCAGCAAGCCATTTCTCATGCTCTGGACATAGTCATCGCCTCTTGGAAACACTTAGGATCGTCTTTAATAATAAGGTCATCATCAATATGACTATCCTCATTATCGCACACTAATAGAATATTCCTATTTTGTGCGCGACGTTCTCTAATTGATCTTCTAGGAGGCTCTTGTACTTCTTGATTCTATTGCTACCCTTGTCCCTGAATTGGTTCATTAACCAAATCATTTACCTCAACGTTTGAGGTTGGAACCCTCAGTGGCAACTGTAAGACATCAAAAAAAGGTTTCTCAATATGCATCCCATGCTCTTGAGTCGGCGCTGACTCATTGGTATCTTGTATTTCATCAAGATCTATTTCTACTTCTAATTCTTCCGATATCAAGAAACTTCTTTTCTTAAAGAAAAGTCGTGTTCTCAGCCACAAATATTTTATGTTCAGAAGGATGATAGAAATAGTATCACATAGTCTCCTTGGGATAACCAACAAATCTGCATTTGTTAGACTTAGCCTCAAGCTTGTCTGATTGCAGTCGCTTAACATAGGTTGGACAACCCTAAACCTATAGATGTTTAAGGCTAGCTTTCCATCCTTTCCATATCTCATATGGTGTTTCAACAGCTGCTTTAGTGGGAACCTTATTTAACAAACATGCTACAGCCTCTAAAGCATATCCCCACAGGAAGATAGAAAGATCTATAAATCCCATCATCGATCGTACCATATCCAATAAGATGCGAAGTCCACTATGATAGGATCCTTCCTTATGGAAAATAATCAATAAAATCGTCTATAAGATACTCACCCCCACGGTCAGATCTTAGTGCCTTGATATTCTTACTGGTTTGTTTCTCAACTTCACTTCTAAATATTTTGAACATTTCAAAAGATTTTTACTTATGTCTCATGAGATATATAAAATCATATCTTGACATATCGTCAGCGAAGGTAATAAAATAAGAATATCCACCTTTAGCTCGAACTTTCATTGGCACACATACATCAGTATGTATGAGTCCTAAAAGTTCACTAGCTCTTTCTCCAGTTCCAGTAAAAGGAGATTTTGTCAGTTTCCTAATGAGACAAGATTCACAAGTATCGTATGATTCATAATCATACTACTTAAGACATACTACCTTATGCAACTTGTCTACTCTTTTCTCATTGATATGACCAAGCCTAAAAAGCTAAAAGTAGCCTTGATTTGTTTGATTATTTCTCTTCCAATGTCCTTACTTCTTACAAAAGAAACGTCCAACATCCCATTGATCGATATTCATCTTTAATTTATTGAATGTGTTCATAACAGCATTCTCAAGTGCAAGCGGTTTTCTCTCAGGCATCCATTTGCCTCTCCACTTACTCTTTAAAGATTCATCAATCAACTGCACAGATCTTGATACTTTCGTTTTTCTCGATGTGAATTGTTTTTCATAATTGATCAACATATTGAGCAATTCATGAATATCACAATTCATCATGTTCATGTTAAAATTAACATAACATGAGTATCATAAAGAGACTGCAAGATCAAATCCTGTTATAAGTGTGCATCCTTACTTCTTAAGTTATTCTATAAGATCAATTATCTTTAGAACATGGATACGCACCAGTTCATAGAGTTTTAATTCAGACATGAATAGAGACTTAGATATCTGATATCTAGCATTCATATTCTGATACTCCTACATCTTCTTAAGATGTTCTATTATCTCTGGTGGATTCATAGATTCATGTTTCCTTTTAAAGACAAGACTCATGGAAGCCAAAATGATGCACTGAGTAGTAGTACTTCGTTCCTAGTACTTCAAATATACATCTAATGCAACTACAACAGTCATTCCCTCAATAGGAGCTTCCATGGCGGGGTTATCGATCACATCGATAAGCTTTTCATGCATGAGAACAATTCTAGGTTTCAGTACTAGTCATATCAAAATTACTACCAGACATTTTGTTAGCATCCAGTATGTCACGCAGAGAAATAATAGTCATTTCGAAAATAACTATAAAGGAAAACAAAAATAGCACAATCATACATCATTAAGACATGGACTTCATCAAAATGATAATACAAACTTTAAAACATGAATGAGCCCCTTGGTTGTCAAGTCGTTTCTCATACATAATTAAAGTTTTCCCTGATTTTATTACATAAAATCACAACAGGCTATATACTACATAGTCACCTGGTTGTCAGGTCGGTCCTATTAGTATATTTGAGTTTATCCATCCTAGTGACATAAAACCAGTTAATATTACACCCTCTGGGTAGTCCAGACTATAAGTGTAACATCAAATAATTTTTTCTTCACTCACGCATCACATGCAGTAGAATAAATTAATTTTCTCCAAAAATTAATTAACAGCATACCCTCTGGGTAGTCCAGACTATAAGTATAACGTTAAATAATTTTAATTTCACGTGCATCATATGCAACAGAATATACCATCTCCTCCCAAAGTTAATTAATATTATACCCTTTGGGTAGTCCAGATTATAAGTACAATATTAGATAACTTTCCATTTCCATTTGCATCATATACAATCAAAAATATATTTATCTTTGAACTACAAGTCCCCTGGTAGTCAAGTCGTTACTTGTAAACAAAATTTAAATTTTATACATTTTATGCTTGCATCATATGCAACGGAGAAAGAGAAACATTTATCTTTGAACTACAAGTCCCCTGGTTGTCAGGTCGCTCCTTGTAAACAAAGATAATTTTATTCCGAACTACAAGTCCCCTGGTTGTCAGGTCGTTCCTTGTAAACGAATATCAATTTTATTTATCTACTTCGATGGAAAAGCCTTTGATAAAATATCTCATATTTTATCAATTATAACTCAATATCAAAGATTTATTCGTATTAAAACAATTTTAATACAATCGATCATTTCTCAAAACTTTATGTATCAATATATGTGTGTCATGGGTAATAGAAGCAGAAAATTAATCTTAAACCCATTAGGCATTTAAGACTTAATATGTGTATATCATACATAAAACATGTGTACTCATACACGTCAACCAACAATAAAATATACATAGAATAAAGCTAACCATGATTCTAACACACCCATAAATTCCATACATCAATGTCATACCATTATTTCTGAGACAGAAACACATACATAAAGCAGTACAGGGTTGTGCATAATATGCGTAGCCTATGATCAAACCACATGCAATACACAGCTTATATTGTTGATATGTTCAGTGCTATCACGTATTGATACAACTAATTGGGGTTTACGACTAGGTTTTGTCCAATGAAAAGCATGTAAAAACCAATCAAATAATGATATTACGTGATCATCGTATACGGGTAAAAACATATCAACAACAAATTCAATTTCACATATGATTCAAATGCAAAAAATCCAAGTCTCTGATACCAATTGAAGGATCGAAAACATCATATGTTTGCAGCGGAAATAAATCGTTCGATCCAAAAACACATCTATTGCATCTAATTCATCGGTCAAATAATAAAGTCAATTACTTGATATGAAGAACAAAATTGATTTAGCTCCGAAACTACGAAGCCTCTAGTGTATCCACACCGAGTAACCTTTGATGCTTTCAACAATTGAGACGGCTACGAGAAGAACGATTCTTCTCTATGGTTGTTTGGGAGAGAATAGAAAAAAAGAGGCTATAGAGAAAAAATAAATCTGAATCATATTTTCTCTTAACTCTAATATGCTCTTATATACATCTAATTATTGGGTCCAAGACTCAATTGGGCTTGAAACCCGATTGGGCCTAGGGCAAAACCCAACAATATTGGTATAAGTTTTACAACTATAAACCAAAACAACAACCAGGCCCTGAAAAATAATATATCAATGAGGCCTGATTAGGAGCACACTTAGTTGAAACAGGAAGGCAGTCATCCCAATCATCCCTAAGTTTTAAATCATAGTCATATCCAAATTTCCTTAAGACAGTCCAAGCTGCCTCGAGATGGCCCTTTTCTATAAAAAGGGCATTGAGAAAAAGAAATTCAGTTGGAGTAAGACCGAGTTCATTCACTCCTTGTGGTAGTTTCTCTTGCACAAATCTTTTAACGACCACTATCTCTACAGGTTGCAACAGAGCATTGAAACATTTAACCTGTTTGCCAATATCACATAACATTATGGTGAATGCAAATAATGAGAAATAAATAGCCACAACATGGAGAGAGAGGTTAAAAAGAGAGCTTAAATTCATTCAGCTCTCTTTATCACTAAGAACATCATCCATGTCATTATCCTAAAAGGATGAGTATTCTTTTTAATGCCCTCACACATCGTGGTTTTAAGGCTTCTACTTCTTGATCAAACAGTAGAGTTGTTGGATGAAGTACAGTTTTTTGTGCAAATTAGAAAACCTCATGTACCTACAATTAGATACATATAGTTTTCAATCTTCAACATGTATATTTCCAATAAGAACTGAAATGCAAAATAAAAGCAGGGGCAATGGCAACCTAAAGTAATTAAGCGAACTCATGGCTGAAACACCACTTATTGATGTCTGTGTTATCAAGAAAATACAGGGTCCAAAACATGACAGGAAAGGGTACCATCTCATGTTAGATTGGCATGCATCAGACCATAGAGTTGTTGTAAATGATCAGTGCTTGAGTTGGGCTCATTTGTTGCTTTTACATTTACTGTGCTTTGTTATGTTGAACTTTCTTTTCTCTCTCAATAATGTATTTATTGTGTGTATTTTACTATCAAAGAAAAGTTTCAATTGGCTTCATGTGTTTGAATTTGAAGAATGACCCCTAAGGTTATGCTAGTGTTTCAAAGCAGTATCCTGATGTCCATAAGCCGAATTGGAAGAGTTTAACCTTTTTGATGCATAGCTTGACCTTCTTGCCAAATGCATTGATATTGTCCTTTTAAGAAAAATTGAAACTCATATTGAATCCAAACTTAGAAGGGTACAATTAAGAAAAAAAAAGGAGATCATATTACCCATATTTGTAACTAAAAGGTTTAGTTTGAACCTTAAACCTGAAAGTGTAAACACTTAATCATGTGATCAAACAAACATGTTTAAGCATTAAAAACGCGGAAATTATAATCACTAACCTCCAGCCATTGTTTTCCTTGGAAGAAGCTTTTAAAGATCCAAAGTCTTGATCTTCCAAGTCCTCCCACTCTTTATCTGTCTCTCTAAATGGTGTATGAGTAAAATCAGATTACGTGTGGACTTGGGGACCAACATAAGACTTAAATAGCAATTATCTCAACCATCACAACTATCCATCAATAGGTGTGAGAGAGAAAAAACTATTTTTGAAACATCACATATTTTGGCCATTGGACCAATATACATTGATCATAAAACCTTATTATATCATTTGAGAATTAATCTAATAGAAAGATCCTAATGAAAACATGAACACGGAAAAAACTCTCTCAACTCTTATAAACCCTAGTTGCGTCACAGAACACTCCCCCCTTTCTTCTTCGCCTTCTCATCGGCGATGTCGATTCCACAATTGGAGCATTATGTAACCCAAAACACAACACATAAACAAATATACTAAGCACAAGAGTCACCACCAGCTACGCTATGGCCTCCGGCCATGGACGAACACTCCCCCCTTTCTTCTTCGCCTTCTCATCGGCGATGTCTATTCCACAAATGGAGCATTATGTAACCCAAAACACAACACATAAACAAATATACTAAGCACAAGAGTCACCACCGGCTACGCTATGGCCTCCGGCCATGGACGTCTCCGGCGGAGACTCCTCCCTCTTCTTGATCTTACCAAATAAAAGCATAGGATTATGACTTCCAACATGATTTCCAATGATCATCTAATAAACCAAAATCAAGTCATGACTTCAATTGAAATAAGTATTATTAGCACAAATAAATTTGAGTATATCAGGTACTATAATTAAAATAAGTATTATCACCACAAATAAATCTTACCTTGTCACCTTCATCCTTATCCTTAATTTGCCTCATGTAGTTCAAGGCCAAGCCCGATTCCATAACATCAACTCTCTTCCCAATGACTCCTTGTGCCACCGTTTCTAACTATGACGAATGTTTATCCTGGACACTCAATTATATGTTAGTGCAATATTCACAAACACCTCATGATAACGTCTTGGTCGATAGAATTTCACAATTGGAGCATTATGTAACCCAAAACACAACACATAAACAAACAAACTAAACAAAGGAGTCACCACCGGCGACGTCAGTATTGGAGTTTCTTAGTATGCTTATTGGATCTCTCGATACAAGAGATTATAAATCATCACCAATGAAAACATGAACGCATCAAAAAATATCTCAACTCTCAAAAACCCTAGTCGCCTCACAGAACACTCCCCCCTTCTTCTTCGTTTTCCACCGACAACGTCTATTATACAATTAGAGCATTATGTAACCCAAAACACAACACATAAACAAACATACTAAACATAGGAGTCACCACCGGCGATGCCATGTCTCCAGCCATGGATGTCTCCGGTGAAGACTCCTCCCTCTTCCTAATCTTACCTAATAAAAGCATTAAATTATGACTTCCTATATGATTTCCAATGATGATCTAATAAACAAAAATAAAGCAATGGATGTAATTGAAATAAGTATTATTAGCACAAATAAATTTAAGCATAACAGGTACTGCAATTAAAATAAGTATAATTAGCACAAATAAATCTTACCTTGTCATCTTCATCCTTATCCTTAATTTGCGTCATGTAGTTCAAGGCCAAGCCCGACTCCATAACATCAATTCTCTTCCCAATAACTCTTTGTGTCACCGCTTCTAAATATGACGAATGTTTATCCCAGACACAATTATTTATTGGTGCAATATTCACAAACACCTCATGATAACGTCTTGGTAGATAGAATTCCACAGTAGGAGCATTGTGTAACCCAAAACACAACACATAAACAAACATACTAAACAAAGGAGTCACCACCGGCGACGTGGTATTGGAGTTTCTTAGTATGTTTATTGGATCTCTCGATACAAGAGATCATGAATCATCACCAATGAAAACATGAAGACAACAAAAAATCTCAACTCTCAAAAACCCTAGTCGCCTCACAAAACACTCCCTCTTCTTCTTCGTCTTTCCACCGACGGCGTCTATTTCTTAATTGGAGCGTTATGTAACCCAAAACACAACACATAAACAAACATACTAAAACACAAGAGTCACCACCGACGACATCGGTATTGGAGTTTCTTAGTATGTTTATTGGATCTCTCGATACAAAAGATCATGAATCATCACCAATGAAAACATGAACACAACATAAACTCTCTCAACTCTCAAAAACACTAGTCACCTCACAGAACACTCCCCCCTGCTCTGACTGAACATTTATGCACGATGGATGGGTGCATTGATGTGGATCATGAATTTCTTCGAATTGACATGTTACTTTCACAATCAAGACAAATCCTCTAAATGTCACTTGTGGAGGAAACAAATAAAGGAATAAACTGAAGTCTTGATATGAAATACCAATTTAATGCTCACTACTTCAAGAAAAATTTCATAACATCCTCTTCCACAAGTTCAAGAGCTGGAATCAATATAAAGAGAAGGAATAAATGCTTCAACACAAATGCAACCACAAACAAAATATTGGGTCACTTACTATTATAAAAAACTCATTCTAATGAATAGCCAAATGCTCTAATCTCAGCGCATTCAGCAACCAATCTAAGAATATTAAATGAAACAAAATCAAATGCTCCCAGTTGAGTCAGAGAGAAAAAGAACAAATTTCGACTCTTACATCTTAGAAATGAAGAAATAACTGATACCAAGACAAACAAATATAAAAACCTAAATATAAATATATTAATGAACACAAACACCTTTTGCCAAGTTATTAGTAGCTCTCCTAATGATGGATGTTCACATGTATGACAATAAATTGTCAACATTTTGCCACTGTTGTCTATGAAAAAATCAGGATGCTTTTGAAGCATTATCTAATACAGACAAGCAATCCTCTTGAGATGCTTTAGACATTCTTGGTACTGCACAGCATAATGCAACATGTAGTTTTTCTCATTCATTGTTGCAAAGTAAAATTCTTCAATAAATTTTCAACTATGCGTGAACTCTGCAAACAATGTTCAATTTACCAAGTTCTTAAGCTCTTATCAATAGCCAACACCATTCACAAAGTTACAAAAAGCAAGTAAAGAACAACAGTTTCAAGGAAATGCTTCATCTGTGGAATATTAATCAAATAGATCTTTAAACCATGTATACAAAAATCCATGATATCGCGCAGAATCCCATATATTATTTTCAAACCCAAACCCTTGAATTACCGAGTAAATCAAACTTCAGAATACACATCCCACTCATTTCAGCCCAAGTTAATTAAGTCTGTAATAGATTGAAAATAAGACCTCTCTAAATTTGATCAAACTTCAGTAAATAAATAATTGATTTAAAAGTCACATGCCTATAGGTACAAATTGAAATTCAGTACAAACATAACTTCACAGAGCCAAAGAAATTCATTCTAATTCTGCAAAACCAAAAGAAAAAATAGAGAAAAAACCCTTGGTTCGAAGGCATGAAAATAAAATTGAAAATTACATGAACAGAACATCATTTCTGTGGGCACACTAAATAATGTTAGGAGAAGGGCTAACTCAATGAGCTTGAATTTATAAAATTTTCAACATTTAGCAACACAATATCCAAAGGACACAGAGATGCACAACAATACTGTAACAAATGAATCGCTGAGCACTGCCTCCAACTTCGTATCCATTTTCAAGAATCTCGAATCCATCACGCTCTAATCTTTCGCACAACCTTCCATAACGCTGACTTGAATGGTAAAAAATTATGTAGCAGTGGACTGCAAAACGCCACAGGAACACTCTCTAATAGGCAGGTGACTTTTAAATCAATTATTTATTTACTGAAGTTTGATCAAATTTAGAGAGGTAATTCTGTAGCAGTGGACTGCAAAACGCCACAAGAACACTCTCTAATAGGCAGGTGACTTTTAAATCAATTATTTATTTACTGAAGTTTGATTATATTTAGAGAGGTCTTATTTTCAGTCTATTACAGACTTAATTAACTTGGGCTGAAATGAGTGGGATGTACTCTGAAGTTTGATTTACTCGGTAATTCAAGGGTTTGGGTTTGAAAATAATATATGAGGGATGACATGTTTGGAACTTTACTGAAACCACACCAATAAGTACCGCTTGACGCTTACAGTATTAACATACTCGGTAATTCAAGAGTTTGGGTTTGAAAATAATATATGAGGGATGACGTGTTTGGAACTTTACTGAAACAACACCAATAAGTACCGCCTGACGCTTGGTGCTTACAGTATTAACATATCGTTAACCCATGTTTCTAAAATCTTACCCCGATGCTTGTAGTAGACACATTTCGTTAAACTCTTATCAATGCGGATCTCATCTAAAAGATATTATTTTTAACGATAATACACGTTTATTTTGTTTCATAAGTCATAACTGTCTCTTTGCGGCTGTGTATTCTGGAGGTGACGATTGGAATCCACTCACATTCTCTTATTATAGATAAAATAGATTGGCTAAATAAAACAAAATTGAATTTCCTTTTTCTGGTTTGCTTCACAACGATTGGAATCCACTCACATTCTCTTATTATAGGTAAAATAGATTGGCTAAATAAAACAAAATTGAATTTCCTTTTTCGAAGAAAAACAACTATCCCCCTTAATCTCTTTGTCCATAAACATGTCATTACCCATATAAAAATTACAACAAATAAAAGTTGTCAGGAAATCCAAAGGCTAAACCAACCATGAGTCCAAGGTTCCCAAACTCTTTTTCCTGTCGTTTCTCTTCCTTGTAGTAATTTAATTATTGCAATTCATCTAGACTCTCATACTCACTTTCGTAGCCTCTCCCTTCTCTTGCAACAAATTAATGGTTGTGGCTCCTAGTCTTCATAAGAAAAAAAGTCCCCAGTTGCAGAGAGTCCATTCCAAGCTATATGAGTAACTCTGAATTTTTGCAAAAGAGGAATCCACTTCTTCTACACCCCGATTTTTCTTCCTTTGACAGAACATCACTGAAATCACCTCCCATGATCAGTATTTTGTCCAGTACTCCCACCACATGTGGGCTTGTTACTGTAAAATATATGTGGTCTCATCAAGTTAAGATATGTGAATTTTGACAAATGAACTATATGAAATTTGAAAATAAGATGCCCACAAACAAAAGTCTAGACATCAGGCGAATACAATAAAATCAAAACCCATAAATTCTCAATTAAAACATAATTAAGCATACTGGTACTGTGGCATCATCAAGGCTTCATTATGGGCCATTGGACCCTTGTACTAAAAGTAGCATTTCAAAAATAACAAAACTCACTAAACATGAAAGAAGCATAGAGAAACAACAAAAAAACATCCACAATCACGTATATAGAACACATGAATCAACAACAAACTAATCAGACAGCGAACAGCAAAGCAAGCACGGAAACAACGCACTTATATTTAAGTTTCCATACTTCAGGGCCTACATGGGCGCAACCTTGTGTAGTCTTAGTTTACATACTCAGGGCCTACATGGGTGCAACCTTGTGTAGTCTTTAGTGTGTAAGCCGCACAAACTTTTGAAACCTCCAAATAGTTCAAGTATAAGAAAATAGATTGCAAGTAATCTCAAGAAGCCCATTTTTAGAAATAGTTGGGGTTCTCTTCTTTCATTTCCTTCTCAGTTTAGGCAAATTTCATCCTAAAATGGTTGTTTTGTTCACAATATGGTTGTTTTAGTTCACAAAACTTGCAAAACAAAAACAACAACCAAGTCATTCAGCTACATGAATGCTTTGGCAAAACTACAATAAGTATTCTCCTCCCCCATTACATACTGTCTATTGCTATCTTTTTCCATTTAAACATATTAATGATTTCAAAGAAAAATAATATTGCTCAAAAGGATAGGTTTTGTCCACCACAATACTTGTAAACAAATAAAGTAAGGTACTTTCACAGCTTCTGCCTAAAGGATTCCATAAAGAATTTATCTAATACTGTCTATTGCTATCTTTTTCCATTTAAACATATTAATGATTTCAAAGAAAAATAATATTGCTCAAAAGGATAGGTTTTGTTCACCACAATACTTGTAAACAAATAAAGTAAGGTACTTTCACAGCTTCTGCCTAAAGGATTCCATAAAGAATTTCTCTATTTGTCATTAAGTCAAATCAGACCTCTTAACAAAACAACCATTCATACATCAAAATCTGACATCAACCAAACAACCAAACTATTGAAACCAGAATAAAATGAGAGAAGAAGAAATTAATTACCTGTATGACGCCTACACACTTCAGTCACTCCCGATGGACAATCCCAATGCCGCCACCAGTGCAAACATCAGAACTGAAAGATAGACAATCACATCTAACACACATGTTGGCTACATAGTATTAGAATAGTTAAAACCATAGCTTGGCAGGTAAAAACAAGAGATAAAAATAAAATTCTTCCTTGATATGTTGATTGGATGGTATGAAAATATGTTGCACAAACATTCAAAAAGAACCGAATATAAATTCAAAAGAACAGAGTAAGTTGCATAAGCATTGAATGAGAAAAAAACACTCATAAATTACACAACAAACAGGTTTTATAACCTCATATGTTACACAAGCATTCAAAAAGAATCGAAATAAATTTAGAAATAAAAAGGCTTCAGATGTAGAAAAATTATTTCCAGTGTAAAGCTAAATCTAAAATTAGTTTACTTAGTTTGCCTGAGGAGAAATTCAAAAGTGATCCAAAATTCAACATTTTCTCATAGTATATGCAAAAAAATATAAAATCGTTACAAAATAGCAAAACAGGCGAAAACAAAAGTACTATTGAGAGACTGTAGGTGTTAATAAATATCCTTCTCTGAGCTGGGTGATCTGAAATCTTCCCATAATCTTTTGAAGTCCAATTCCAATCCATGTTTATCCCTGATTTTAAAGAAAGTGACAAAATTGAGGATATGTGTGTACATAGCTGCTTATTAATAAACAGCTAAAGGCAGACAAAGTTGTCACTTGGTTATAGCTTTTTACACTCAGGTACAATACAATGAACAAAAAGGGAACGATTAGTAGTTACAGACGTGCACATCATCAAATGATTATAGGTACAATACAATGAACAAAAAGGGAACGATTATTAGTTAGTTGTCACTTGGTTATAGCTTTTTACACTCAGGTACAATACAATGAACAATAAGGGAACGATTAGTAGTTACAGACGTGCACATCATCAAATGATTATAGGTACAATACAATGAACAAAAAGGGAACGATTATTAGTTACAGACGTGCACATCATCAAATGATTATAACAAAAAAGAAAGATTATTAGTTACAGTCATGCATATCATCAAAGGTTTACAACAAAGCATCAATTCCTAACTAATTTAACGATCTACATGAATCTGCTTCATTGTGCATCTCTATTAAAAGTAAGACTTTATTGATCTGAGAGGCATCAAATTTATTTGTATTTATTTATTATAATCTTCATGACCTCTCTGAATGAATATCACAATAATGATAATTACTTCACTTCCTTCAACACAACCATTGAACTCTGATGACCTAAATGGATTGAAATCCTACTTACAATGATAACTGGAGAGTTCAGCCCTCTCCACGGCTATGCATATGCTACTTGCAACTCATCCACCATACTAAACATGAGATAGAATCAAATATATAAGGACAAAATTAATAGAATAGACTGAAATAAAATCGGGTCCTAAAAGAAGTTGGTTCCTGTCATGTATGGAGTAGCATTCATTTATATACAGGCTACGGAATCTGATAAAAAAAGGTAAAACACAAACTAATTCAGTAATAACTTGCAAAAGGTAGAATAGAAGTAATAAGGTACATAG
Organism: Erodium maritimum; assembly: GCA_963921825.1. NCBI lineage: Eukaryota > Viridiplantae > Streptophyta > Magnoliopsida > Geraniales > Geraniaceae > Erodium > Erodium maritimum. The sequence goes on from OY997590.1 coordinate 78,930,609, forward strand.
AAATTGTTTGTAGGAGGAAATAGTTACTAACAATTCAAAGAGTTGCTCCAGCTTCCCGAGTTCAGCTGAAATCCGACCATTAGTTTGTTGTCATTTAACTGCATGCAGAACATCAACAGGGTCAATTTGCATTCATTACATAAAAATTGAATTGAATATCTAAATCAAAATCAGGAGATATCTCACAAGTAGCTCAATTTTGACATATTGCCAAGCTCGGGTGGTATTGGACCAGTAAGGCTGTTTCTATGGAGGTATCTGACATAGCAAACAACTGTATCAAGAGACTTATGAACAATACAGTAATGGCTCCTAATACTAAAGAACATAACTCACAGTTTGTCGGTGTATGATAAGTTCCGAAGTATTGGTGGAATAGGCCCAATGAGTTTGCTCTGACTCACGTCCCTATAAAAAAAATTACTTATATTGTTCAAGATTTAGCCATCTGAGTTGGTTAATCCCTCCAAGATATATTTACTTACATGACAGCAAGGGCTTGCATTAAACCAATGACCTCTGGAAATTTCCTTGTCATTCTATTATCTTGGAGCGACCTGTGAAAAAGAGTGGTGAACTCCTATAACTTTCTGTGATAACAGATAGATTATTTTTCCTAAGAAAACATCCTAATCATTGCCTGAAGATTCATGCAAGTTAAGTGAGGACGCTTACGAAGTAGCTACTTGCAGGAAACCAATATTGTATGGAATTTCCTCTGTGATCTGATTATATGATATATCCCTCTCTATGGCCCAACAAAGCACAATGATGAACACAATATAAAGAAATAACTAAGTTCAAAAATCAATGCATGGGGTACAAAGATTAACATAATTTGAAATCTTCTGCAGTTCTTAATATTATATGTGATGCTCACACAAGCACCCATAAACAACACGTCGACATTACCCATTAAATTCAACATTGACACAAATTCAACACTTAAAATGGATCAAATCGCAAAGTGGAAAGAATCAAACCTCCAAACCATTTCATATCCTTCTCCACTTGAAAAAGCTATACGGAAACGACTGACTGGAACAATAAAACACAAGCCCCACTTGCCATTTTTCAAGAAATAATGATCTCATTTAAATTACTACCACAAACGGGCACATGACATAATTGGTAGCAAATATATTTATATTTATCAAGTAGTAAGCTTGCGAAATATAAATTCTCCTCATCAGACCAGTTCTCAATCATCATGATCACGCTTGAAACCGAGTTCGTTCATTATAATTGAGAGGGGGATTACTTGCTTAAATACAATTGATGCACGGAATAAGCCCCGCTCCATTCAACCTAAAACATCATAACATTATAATTGCTTATTAACACTTATGTAAACTGTACAATATCTTCATCTCTGAGCGATGAGAACAACTCGGACCGACCAAAATACAAAAAAAAATGTTCTCAATAATCATGTCATAGGTATCTATATTAAAATCTTCAATTGATTCACGAAATAAGCCTCGCTCCATTATAATTGCTTATTAACACTTATGTAGGCTATACAATTTCTTCATCTCTGAGCGAAGAAAACAACTCGGACTGTCCAAAATACAGAAGAAGAAAAATGTTCACAATAATCATGTCATAGATATCCATATTAAAATCTACAACCAACATATGAAATGAAACAAATCTTAATAGTGACATAAAACAAAACATAATAGTGACATCATCCTTTTCTCAATTTGGGGAAGTAGAATATTACCTGAAACATGTCACTGTTTTTTTGGTGATTCCCAATTTCGCCTTGTAGAAAGTCTCAATCGTATCAATATCTTCCCAGTAACCATCATATAGGTAAGCATATACCTGAAAAAATTAATAGCTACATGTTGATTTAAATAATGTCAATCAAACATACATGCGTGAGAAAATCTGAATTGAATGATGGAATTTCCATCAAACAATGATACATGAATTTGTACTACTCCAGTTTCAGTTTAATATATTTCATACTATATTCTTCTCTACCAAAAGGTGAGTAAAACAAAATCAAATGCACATCCTTATGAAGAAATTCGATACTTTTTCTCTGCCATGATGAGATATCTAGTATTCTTTAGTAACAATTAGACTCAATCAAATAATGATTCAAGCACCAGGCACCAATAATTATCTCTGACATGAATGTAGACAATACCTTATTTGGCTAGATTGAAACCCAAATTCTGGAGGTAATTTTTGAATTGAATACACCACCCATTAAAAAGCTATGAGAGCCAGATCATTCAACATCTTGGAACCAACACGGAAATTGTATTACCTGTTAGGGAATAATCAAATTTGAGAAACTATCTAATACTAAATTAATAAAGTCAAAATCAACATAAAAAAAGGGTTCATCAAAAACCTAAAAAATAAATTAATAATTGTGTACTTGAGAACAGGTATAATTTTACCTGATTTTTTCTTTGTGAATCTGTCATGCGCTGCATAAGTAGCAAAGAGGGAAAGCATTAAGAAGGCAACCCCACATAGAACAATAGCTACTATGGCTCCTGTTCCAAGAGATCCTGAGAAACATGATAAAAGCACATACAAGATGTTAGATTTTTGGCCCAATGAGATCACAGGGACAATAACAAATTATTTGTTTGGTTGCTGGGAAAATAACAAAGAAAGAAAAGTCTAAAGATTAGATTCTACATTGTTCTTCCTGTCTAAGTCTACATGAATCTAAATATCCCAGATCCTACAATTCAAAACTGAAACCTCTGTCTTTCTCATCTCTAATTTTGCTGGTTTATCATCAACCAAGAGTTTAGCATAGAAAGCACAAGAAAAACACATCCTGCAGAACCAGAAGTTTTATCCCAAAACCCAATCTGAATTCACCTATATGAGCACGGACACAATTCTGTTTGGTAGCTGGGAAAATGACAGAATAGAAACAGATTCAACACAAACTTAAATCCCCAGAATTCTTTGCTTTCACACCTCTAATTTCTCTCCTTCCTCAACAGCCAAACAGAAAGTAAAAAACACCCTATATGAGCTTGGACAAAATTCTGTTTGGTTGCTGGGAAAATGACAGAATAGAAACATGATTCAACAAAAACTTAAATCCCAGGAATTCCTTCCTCCCCACCTCTAACTCCTCTCCTTTCTCAGCAGCCAAACAGAAAGTGAAAAGACACCCAGAAAATCAGAACCGAGAAACAAAACTTACCACCATGATTATGCGAATTTTGGCCATATAACTTCTGGATCGAATACCTGAGATAGCACCCAGCATTCAAACCCCTACCTTCGCTGCTCGGAGCACACCCTCTCACCTCTCGACCCGCCTTCTCCAAGCACTCTCTGCACCCATCGTCGCTCACAGTTTTCCAGCACAGCGCAAGCGCGTACACCCCACCTGCCTCCCCCACCGCGAACCCTCCAGCAGCCACCGCGCTCCTCGTCACGTTACCGATCACAGAACCCAAGCTCCGGTTAAACCCCTCCCTCGCGCTCTCTCCGACCACCGACGTGCCGCCCGCCGCGGTGCAATTGACGGTGTCCCGAGACTGAGCCGAGAAGCTTCATCGCCTCCCCTCGTCAACCCTCCGACGCCGCGCCACCGGCGGCGTAACCGCTCCATCAATCCTCTTCCCCACAACCCCAAAGAGTATAACAATCAAAACCAACCCCACGCTGAACAAATCCCAACTCAACTTAACCGTCTCCGCCACCAAAATCCTCGCCGTCAGGGACAAAAACAGAGGAACAACGAAGAACAACAGCACCATCAAGATCACCGGCTAGACCGCCATCAGGATGTATTGCTCTTGGAATTGGGGGCTTTAAATAGCTTCATCAGGCACCAACACACAACGAATAACAAATGGCCACGTGGGTGCTCCGATTTGCAATATATTGATATTGATTTTTTTTTTTTTTGAGATAAACGACATTGTATTAATTTTCGGCAATAAGGATATATTGAAGAGGCTCGGGGACATAACCCCCTTGCCAATTCCAGACAGGCGTAGAACAAGCCGCCCTGGCTAGCCAGTGAGCTGCTTTGTTCGATGTCCGTTTCACAAATTCGAGCTGCACGTACTCGAGTCTAGATAAAAGGGAAAAACAATATGTAACGATCGTCCCTAGAGGTGACAGTTGCCCCCCACCTCTGTTGATCATATCCACTATGACCTTACAATCACTTCGAACCACCGCCCTCTGGGACGGGTATTGATGGAGCCACACCAACGCCTCCCTTATCGCGTGGGCCCCATGGAATGAGGTAGACCGAGCTCCCCGGAGGTGCCCCCCGTCATCTCTACATATCCAACCCGTTCCCATTTTGTCTGCTGTTGCGAACAGAGCCCCGTCCGTATTAATTGCCCAAGCTCCCGCTCTAGGCCGTTCCCATACCTCCGCTCCCCCTGATTGAGCAAACCACGGTTTGGCCTGGGCCTGCGCCTTCCGTCGTTTTGCTTCCAGCCACCCCAATTGAAGGTGTGATGCGGTTTAGAAGACTCCGGCCGCTGGTTGGGGTGTACCCTCCCAAACCACCTTATTTCGTGCCTTCCACACTTCCCATAACAGACATCCGATCAGTCCTCCCTTCTCCGCATGATTTAGAGTGAACATTTGTAGCAGCCACTCTGTTATTGACTGGGCCCCATATGGGATGGTAAGTCCCGACTTCGTCCAGCATTCATTCGCCACCGGGCATGTGACCAAGAGATGAAAGGTTGTCTCCACTTCCACGTGGCAGACCGGACATGTCTCTGCCATCTCCACATGTCTCCGCCTTAGATTCTCCGCCACCGGGAGACATCCCGAACACACCCGCCATAAGAATGATCTGATTTTCGGCATCACTTCCAACTTCCAGATTATCAGCCAGATGTCGGATTGTGCCTGCGCAGTGGCTTGATCCTGTTGACACATGGCATAGGCCGATTTCACCGTGTATTGGCCCAAGTAGTCCCCCGCCCAATACCACGAATCCCTCTCCGCCGTCCGACTGATCGGTACCGCCAAAATTGCATGTTGATCCTCCTCTGCCACCAGGGACCGAATCTTCCCCTCATCCCAAGACCTCCCATGTGGCGTCATCAAATCCGCCACCCTTAGTCCCTCGAGTCCAGGGCCTACCGATTGCACCCTCGCCTCAACCCCCGTCAACCAGGGATGGCCCAAAATCGAAATCTCCGAGCCCGGGCCGACCGACCTCCGCGCCCCACCCAGGATCAATTCATGTACTGATAATATGCTCTGCCAGATATAGCTTTGGTTAGGTTTTTGCCCCGCCTCCAGGACTGAAGTCCTCGGATAGTGTCTAGCTTTGAGAACCCTCGCCACTAGGCTAGATTCCTCCGTAACCAATTTCCACAACTGCTTCCCTAATAGGACTGAGTTAAAATCATATAGATTCTTGAACCCCATACCTCCGTCCTCCTTCGGCCTAGACATGTTTGCCCAGGATTGCCAGATTACCCCCTTACCGTCCGGACCTGCCGATTTCCACCAGAATTTCGCCAGAGCCACATTCATCCGATCCAACATGCCTTTTGGGATCCGCATTACACTCATCGTGTAAGTAGGAATAGCTTGTAGTACTGACTTAGCGAGCACTTCTTTCCCAGCCCCGTTAAGTAGCTTCCCGTCCCACCTCTTGATGCGCCTCAGGACCTTATCCAGTACATACTGTAGACTCTGCATACGACTCCGTCCCATCATATTTGGTATCCCCAAATATGAGGATGGAGTATCCACCTCTGGTATTCCCAAAATTTGCACTCCGCTCAGACGGCGATGCACCGGAGTGTTGTGACTGAAAAACAGGGACGACTTCGCCTGGTTCACCACCTGCCCTGACGCCTCCTCAAACATGCCCAAATAGGTTCGCACTTTCGTCATTTCCTCCGGGACCGCTTTGCAGTACACATAACAATCGTCCGCAAAGAACAGGTGGGATAGCGCCGGGGCATCCCTTGCTATTTTGACCTCATGGATGTCCCCTCTGTCCTCCGCTCCTTGTAGAAGCCGAGAGAACCCTTCCATACAGAAGAGGAACAAGTACGGAGATAACAGGTCTCTCTGTCTGATTCCTCGTTCAGGTTGAACGAATCCCGCCTGTTGTCCCCCTGCCACTATATTATACGTGACCGAGTACGTACACCGACGAACCAGGGAGATTCATTCTTCACTTAGCCCAAATCCTCGCATAATGTCCCACATAAATCCCCATTCCACCCGGTCATAGGCTTTTCTCATATCCAGCTTCAACGCTACCCAGCCTTCCTTACCTTGCCTCTTATTCTTCAGATAGTGCAGCGTCTCGTATGACAGGATTATGTTGTCCTGTATAGATCTGTCCGGCACAAAAGCCCCCTGGGTAGCCGAAATAAGGCCCCCCAACAATCCTTTAAGCCTGTTTGCCGCCACCTTAGACACCACCTTGAACACCACATTACATAGAGCTATCGACCGTAGATCCTTGAGCGACATTGGGAATTCCACTTTTGGTATCAACACCAACGTAGTTTTGTTCATCTCCCGGGGGATGTCCCCCCCTGCAAAAATTTCTCTCACCCATCTAGTGACATCTTCTCCGACTGTCCCCTAGTACTTCTGGTAGAAAAACGGGTTGAGGCCGTCCGGGCCCGGTGACTTGTTCGGACCCATGGAGAACGTCGCATCCCGCACCTCCTCCGACGTGACCTCCCCCATCAGAGCCCTATTCTGCTCCTCTGACACCTGCTGACAGAATTTCGGGAAATTTACTCCATCCCCCCTCATTCGTTTCGACAACTCCTTGTAGAAGGCCAGGATGTGGTCCCCTAACCCCGAGTCCCAGGTCAGGACAGTACCCTCCTCATCCCGTAACTCAGAAATTTTGTTGATGTTTTTCCGCTGCGATGCCGAGGCTTGGAAGAACTTGGTGTTCTGATCACTGTCCGTGAGCCAGTGCTGCTTGGCTCTTTGCCTCCAAAACTCCCCTTTCTGCTCCAGGGCTGTGACATAAAGCTTTTGCAAAGCTCTCCTACGCCGGATACTCGACCTATCCTCCTTCCCATTCAACCATAACATGTCCTTCTCATACCGTGCTATCTTCCGGGCGAGCGCATTATACACCTCCCGTCCCCAGGTCTCTAGAGCCGACCCTGTATCCCGAATCTTATCCCCGATCTCCCGGTCTCCCGGTGTCCCCCAGTTGGCTTGAATCAGACGCCCACAGTCCGGGTTCTCCGCCCAGATGTTCTCGAATCTAAATTGTCGTGATCCCACCGGATCCACTCGCTTTTCTGAATCTATCAGTATGGGTAAATGGTCCGAAGTAGAGATGCCCAAATTGGCCAGATGAACCTCCGGCCACAGCGCACGCAATTCCCGCGTCATGAGTGCTCTATCCAATTGGACAGCCATGCGTGTCTCTGGCTCACTGCCACTATGCCAAGTGTACCTGTACCCTTGGATTGGTACATCATGGACCCCTATGGCCCTCATCGCAGTCCTAAAACCTGAGATTAAGCGTTCCGGGTACCGCCTTCCCCCCCGCTTCTCCTTATTGCGAAGTATGCCATTGAAATCCCCCATCAACAGCCATCTCCGCGTAGCCCATGTCCTTGCCTCCAAGGTTCGGATCATATCCCACGTCTTCCATCTGAGTTCCCTGTTGGCCTCCCCGTACACACCTGTAAAACGGAAGCTATCTCCAGGTGGGCCTTCGATCTCCACATCGATGAACATCCCATCGCTGGACAGCGGTGTCACCTTCATCTCCGAGGTCCAGAGTAAAATCAGACCCCCCCCCTTCTGCCCCACCGCCGGCACTTCACACCCTCCCGGGAAGCCCGTCTTCAATTTCAGAATGTCTACCTCCCCCTTCCGAGCCATCGTCTAACTCAGGAAGATTACCTGCGGTTTTCTACGGCGAATCACACCCTTCAGGTACTCCACCGTCGCTAACTTGCCTAACCCTCTACAGTTCCATGACAAGAACTTCATTTACACCCCTTGGCCGAGCAAATCGCACGGACAGTCTTGAACTCCACACCTCCACAGAGCACCCTACCCGGCCTAGGCTGTCCCTAGCACGCCTCCTGATCACGCCCTCTGATCGACCCGACGTACCACCGCTCGAATCCACAGACACCCCAATTCCGGTCACTGCGCGTACCTACTCAGCCTCTCACTTCACACACCGACCGGATCTGGAGAGCCCCGATTCTGCCCCAACATCTGCCGCACCCGATCCGACCTAGAGGCCAGCCACAACCCGCCTCTAACACCACCAACCACGGCCGGCACCAATGCTTTAGCCGTGGGGTAACACAGTTCAGGGAGCGAGTTCCAACCCCGATACAAACACCCCACCCCAGAGCAAAAAAACAACAGGAGACAACGGAAAACGGTACCCAAACACGTACCTTCCCCGTCCCTCCAGCCTCTGCACCCCCACCGCAGGCCACCGTCCCGTCACGCGCCGCCGATAGCCAGATCTCCAGACGCTCCTCCTAGGGCCGGCTCGCTTTTTTTTAGAAAGTTATGGGGTGTTGTTTCTTTTAATAATTTATTAAAAACTTCTTTATATTGATATTGATTAATTACTATACTATGTAGTGTCTCTCTAATTAATATTTGTTATTAACTTAAGTAATATGAAGAGACAGATTTCACTAAACAAGGAAGATGAAAAGTCTTCTAGAATAGGCTTTGGGTTCAATTTGTTTTATTTTTGTCATGTGAGCTCCATAATTTATATTTATATGCTGTTAAAACAATAATAATCAGAATTGGTATGGGTTGAGTTGGTATGATGGAACTTTAATGTCTAATATATTTCAAGTTCGAACCATGTTATAAATATTTTTGTGTATCCACGCACATGGGTCAGTTGGGCTTAGGATATACATGGAGCACTTGGAGGTGGGCTTGCTTGGGCTTGGGCTATACATGAACACTATCGGATCGGGGTCCTGCCCCGGCCCCAGTCAACGCCCCGAACCCGGCCCCGGTGGTGAAAAAACCCGACCCTAACCCGCCCCGATCAGGTTGGGACAGCCGAGTCCCCGTCGGGGCCGGGTCGCTTTGTCATCCCTAGGGGAGAAATCCGCAGAACAGAACATGAGCATGCCAACAAGGGAACCTCAAACTAGACCCAACAAAGGGTGAACAAGATCTAACAACCTAGTTTTTTTTTCTACCGTGAAGCAAACAAAAAAAATACAGACAAAAGCACTGGTGACATCGCTCAGCCTCAACCAAACCTAACAAAAGGAACAAACTAAACAAAGATAATTGGTCTAAAAACCCCAAATACCAACTGACTAGCCCAATGAAACAACAAAGGTCTAAATACCTAGATTTAACCATGTTAAGCTCAAAAAGACCAAAAGCTTACGAACACCGGGCTTCTAGAAAATTGTCTGAAGCACAAAACAAAACAACCACAGACTGTGGACCACACCAAACACTTCCGCCACAACTATCGGACTCAAATCGTACCAATCCAAAATCGAACCCTAACTAGAAAAGAACAACCTAATTCATCGGGACCATCAACTCGGAAAGTTAATGGTAACCGGCACGCCGACGACCAACAACGAGAAACTGCAGAGCTAGGACGGTGGCCGAAACCATTGAAATTTACGACTCACAGATACATAAACTTTTAGTTTTCAAACAGAGGCACAAATGTCGATAACTACTCGATGGTGGCCAACACCAATAACCAACGAGTCCCAACCAAACATATGGAGGGAACATAGAAGACTAAAACAGTTCAAATCTAAAGCAGTAATTTTGACTCCTCAGAAATAAGGCCGGAAATGATAAGTGTGATTTCGTTACCCAACCACATGGATCTGCCGAGAGACAAGCCCACTAACCATACCGACGTAGGACAACCACCAACAAAGAAGCCATAACTGACATTTGAAGAACCGATGAACCGAGATTTGGTCAACACCCCAGCAGCCCAAAAGGGGCGCAAACTCGATCGAAATTCACGATCAACGGGCGTGTACCCGAGAAAAGAGTCTCACCCAATTCTGAACTCGAGCAGCCAACTCCACCGGTGAACAGAACAGCCTGGATCTAGGGGCCCGACCAGCAGAGGTACATAAACTGATAAGGAAGCAACGCTGATGAAAATCCACCCCGATCTACAACCCTCAAGGCTGAGAAGCAGTTCCTACTGAAGATCCTTACCAGGTTTGCCGGAGTCGAGGTTGAGGACGGCGCATAATCACGTTCAAGGAAGAGGGAATCACACCGGCCAACCAAACTCTCTCGGAAGAAGACACTGAAGAAGTTTAAGGCTGACCGGAAGTGAAAACGAGTGCAATACACGAGAAAGCAAAGGGAAAGAAGGTAGAAAGTGGAGTGGAGACAGCCGAAGATTCACCAGACCCGGAACGACCGGCCGACCAACAGATCTGAGACGAACATTCCCAAGGAGGGTCACGAACACCTCCCACTCTAGATACGTAGGGGAGACCGTCCATGGAACGGCCGAGGAAATGGCGAGGCTCTAGCGAGCTGTCGAGCCTCCAGCAAGCTCCGGCGAGCCGTCTAGCCTCCAACAGAAGCTCCATCGCATCAACCAAAGTGAGAGAGCGAGGAAGAAAGGGGGAGAAAAGGAAACGAAGTGAGGGAGGGGAAAGCTAGAGAAATGTTCCACCGGCGATTGCCTTGGCCGGAGCGGCCAACCATAGCCGGTGGAGTACACAGAGGGGCGGCGGATGTAGGTTTGAGGCTAGGGTTTTTTGAGGGAGAATAGATTAACAGAGCATTGTTGAGAAACAACATTTGACTTTTTTCGTTGCAATGGCTTCCTCCTCGTTTTCATGTGTTGATTACCAACTAACAAGATTAAAGTCATGACATATATCGTTTTAGTTTTTTGAAGCTTCGAACAATCGACATTTACATGCTCCCATTTCCAATGTGTAAGCCTTATCAAACACATTTTTCCACTACGAACAATAAACATAACAATTCGATAAAATTCTACATCCCCACTAGTTCTAGGTAACATTGACACAACAAATAATTCAAAAAATTATTGAGAACAGAGATCAACCACGATAATTAGACACGTCACACATTGCATTAGCTTCCACACTGATACACTCTTCCAAAACTTGGTCAATGAAGGGGAATTGAAGCTTGTCACCTTCCTTCTTTTCGGGTAAGCGCCTTGGCCATGAGCTCACCTTGTTCGCTAAAGGCTGCGCAAGATGCATCAAATACATTCCCAATGCTGACCAAACAAAACAAACTTAATTTCTTCTTCCGGTTGTGTGAGATACTCACATTTCAGCATCGTTACAAACTTAGCAACCTCGGCGAGTTGGCATCCCCAATGCTGACCAAACAAAACAAATACCTTTTTCCCCAAGAGTTGGGAACGAGCATCGACGATTCCCACAAACCGCAAGAGACATTGATCGCATTCAAAAAGCATCGGCAATGTGAGCTTGGCAATTGATCGCATTGACAAACCGCAAGAGACATTGATCGCATTCAAAAAACATTGGCAATGTTTGGCATCCCCAATGCTCACCAAACAAAACAAATACTCTGCCTTGCAAAGAGATGGTCGTGAGAACGGGTAGCCTTCAATCCCCCAACGTTCTGATAACTCAAAACGGACTTCATTATGATCAGGATGGATTAAAACGAGGCTATCTCCAACCCAGTGTTCGCTAACGCCGAAAACTCCAACCCAGTGTGCATCCTCTTCGTCTTCTTCAACACAGTGAAGGATGCGTTGTATTTTCCTATAGCTCGGGTCCTTGAAAGGCAGGGTCCTTGAAAGGAGTGCCACACTGGCGGGTGCATAGCTATTATATTCTATAAGATTACTAATTGGTCAATCTAATTGCATTTATGTGTATGGACGGGCAATGGTCGGTTAACCGACCGTCACCTCACCTCCAAGCCTACATCGAACAAAAATATCTGGTTTTCTGATAATTGTCGACAGACACCACACCGACCGAATTCGAGAAAGCATTAGAAAACTCTGATCACATGAGTTATGGTCGGATTTGCGGTTTTAACCGGCCACCCATATTATTAGTTAGGGTAGGTAGGGGTGGAAAAAAAACAGAAACCGCAAAACCAACCACCACCAACCGTACCGGAAAACCCGAAACCGAAAAGTTAACGGTTGGTTGCGAGTTCTTGACGATCGAACCGAAAAGTTAATGGTTGGTTGTTGGTTCTCTAAACACCAAACCATCGGTTAACCAACCAAACCAGTACTGTTCATCATATACATGTGGCCTTATAATAACCACTGATCTGATATAGATGAATGACCTATGACCACTCTTTTTGTGTCACACGGATTGCTAACATAGAACACGATGATTTATATGTAATTTTTCTTTTGTTTTGAAGAATGTAGTAACATGTTTTGGCTTGAAATAAAAATATGTGTATGGTTATTGGTATCTAAATTTGTACTTACATGTGGTAATGTGGTTGGTTGGTTAAAACCACTAACCAACCGATCAGTGAACTGGTTGGTTTTACTGTAAAAAAAAATTGGTTTTTGGGTTGAGGTTGCCCCTATAGGTAGGTAAGTAAAAATCACAGATGAGAGTGTAGCTATCTGATAATTTCCTAAATATAAATGTAATTTTCCCTTGAAACAAATATTCCTGTTGGACAAGAGGGAAGGTTTATCAAAATGAGACACCCGTTGCAGAATAGTTCCAGAGTAGTCTTCGTAAAATATAGTATTATTAGAGAGAGATACGTTTTAACAAAATAAGACATTCGTCACAGGATAGTCGGGAAAAATTATGAAAAGATCCTTATGTTGATAATTTATTTCTAAAAAACCTTCATGTGTGTTATGTTTTGCAAAAAGACCCCCCTTTAATGAAACTTTGGTTCTCCCTATTCTACCCTTTTGAAATTTTGGAAAAAAACCCTAAAAATCAGACCCTATCTTCGGCCACCCACCATAGCCAAAAATCAGCCGACCTCCTCCATAGCCAAAAAATTTCTCCGGCGTCCACCACGTTCCCCGTCGCCATCCACCACCGTCCAAAGCCCATTGCGTCTGCCATTGAAGCAAACCTCCAAGTAAGTTAGCTTGAGTTCATCCTATTTGAATTTAGTGAATTTCATTTTTAGGTTTGAGTAGATATTCGAATTTAGGAGTGGAAAAACAATATTTTTTGTGTTTTAATGTGTGTAAACTTACTGAAATAAACAAATGAGTGGTTGGATGGATTAGATTCGTATATTGAAGGTTGTGGGAATTTTCTGAAATGCTGAACCAGTAAGACCGTTCGGCCAAGTAGGTTGAAGACGACCTGGTCGAACGGTCACATATGTATGTAAATATCAACAAGCCGCACGACTGATTTTCCATCCGATCGGATGGCCGTTCGGCTGAGTAATTAGTCGTACGACTAATTTCATATACTAGAAAAACATACTCAGTTAGTAAAAAAAATATGTCCTTATTGGGGTTGTAATTGTTACAAGAATGGGTGAAATTTTAGTCTGTGCTACTTACGGTGGGGAATATAAGCTAGAGGATGGGAAGTATGAATAGATATCAACAACAAACGATGGTTGTGTTAGTCTTATTGTTGATGATAATACAATACTGAAGAAAGTGAAGGAGCGCCTGTATTCCGAAATCGAGGTGAAGAAAGTGAGACAAAATTGAAACTTAGTTTCGTAGCTTGTATGCCCAATTTTGTAGGAGTTATCCTAATAGAGAAGATCTACGATGATTTCACTCTTTGGGGTTTTGTATTGGAGAACAGAAATATAGTTTCCAAAACCGGGTTACGTGTAGAGCTGATCAAGAAAGATACCATTTGTGGCCAAGCTGAAACTGTTGAAGTTGAACAGGGGGTCAACGATGTACCAGAAGTTGTTGCAGTTGAGTATGATGAACATGACAATGGGGGGCATGACACTTATTTTGAAGTTGGTATTTGTAGTGCTGCAGGTAATCCAAATAATGTTGATAACCCAGTTATTCGGCGGAGAGAACGTGATACGGAAGCACAAGCATCATCTCATACGGCACCACCGGTAAGCTTGGACAATATCGAGGAGAACGGTGAAATGGTGGAGTATGTTTGTAGAAACCAGGAGTTTCATGCAGATACGATAGATCCAGAACAAACCACGATCGATTTTAGGGATGATTCAGGTTTAGTAGTTGGTAAAGAGTTTCCGAACAAGATAACAGTGATGACGCATCTCAAAGACATTTCAATTAAGGGTGATTTTCGGATAAAACGTGATAGATCTTCAAAGAGGTTATACATTGCAAAATGTGTTGGTGCTACTTGTAGGTGGAGAGTGCGTGTAGCAAAAGATCGGGGATCCCGTGAAACGTTTGGTCAGTGAACGGAACTCCCGAAAAGGTAAATTGACTACGGAAGAGATTGCGTGTAGGTTGGTAAAAGAATATAGTGAAGGACAACATATTCCCAAACCACGTGCGATTCAAAACAACTTGAAGGGTAACCAGTTAGGCTTTTATAAATACTGGCAATGTTGGAAGGCAAAAACACTGGTGATGATTAAACTTGTAGGGGACCCAACTTAGAGTTATGAATTACTCCCTATTTATTTGCAGCAGGTTTGGAAGATGAATGCAGACGTAGTAACTCATTTGGAGGTGGATGCAGAGAGTAGATTTAAATATGTTTTCGTAACATATCGGTCATGCAATGAGGGATTTCACTTTGCCTTGAGAAAAGTGATCGCAATAGATGGTACGTGGTTGAAGACAAAGTATAAAGGGGTAATGCTAATTGCAAGCGGGGAAGATGGTAATTATCACCAATATCCTATGGTTTGGGCTGTAGTTGACTCGGAGAACCACGATTCATGGAAATGGTTCTTCGAAAAGTTGAGGTCGGAGATCCCGGACGGGGAAGACTTGGTTATCCTTTCAGATAGACATATAAGTATCATCAATGCAGTGTCGGTCGTCTACCCAAAAGCCCAACATGGCCATTGTAGGTGGCATCTGACCCAAAATGTCAGAGAGCATGTAGGGGCTAAGGAAAAAAAGAAATTATCGAAGTTGTTTCAAAAAGTTGATGATGCATACACAATGGAGAGGTTCCATGAAAAGTACGAAGAATTGAAAGAAACGTACCCCAAGGCGGCGGAATATCTGGAGACAACAACCATACAACGTCCTCAATGGGCGAGATCTCACTTCGTAGTGTCGCGGTACAATATCATGACAACGAACGGGGTTGAGTCTATCAACAATGTAATACGAGAAGTGAGAAAGATTCCTATTATAAAGTTGTTGAACAACATGCAGAAAAAGGGTTACCAATTACTTCATGCAACGTCTGGATGTGATGAAAAAGATACCGGACTCCCAAATTGTAACTCCAAAGATAGAGAAAATCATGTCTGCAAGCAACAAGCTAGGCTTGGAGATGTGAGTAACAGCACTGAACACACACGCTGAGTATCAGGTGAGGTGTGAACATAATGACGTATTTGTTCACTTGGGGATGAAGCAATGCAGTTGCCGGGAGTTTGACATTGACAGAATTCCTTGTGCACATGCCTTAGCGTGTTGTGAGCATGCTAGGATAAATCTGTATGACTTGTGCTCGGACTATTACATGCTACAAAAATGGGCTGAAGCATATTCTAGGACTGTGTACCTAGTATCTCGTGCATCAAAGTGGGATATTAATGAATTTGATCGTGAAGTTCTTATCGATGTTCTTCTTCCAAACTATGAAGGGAAACAGGGTAGACTACAAGAAAGAATAATTCCTTCAGGAGGTGAGGTTCAAAGAGCGACTCAAGCGGCTCCAAAGCGTCCCAAGAAATGTGGAAATTGTGCGACCGTGGGTCACAACAGACGAACATGTCCTTCGCTTCGATCTGCATCTAATGTTTAGGGTATGCATGTTTCCATTGATGATAGACTATGTGTATGTCTTCCTGAATATGGTACTATTTGTTGAGGATACTTTGTTTGAGTTGCATGTGTTGAATGCATTTCCATTTCCATTACATGTGATGAATGCATTTATGATTTGGGCTATTTGGTATATATATGCATGTGGCCGATCGGTAATATAAGTGGCCGAACGACTACATGAAGGAATTATCAAATTTTAGGGGCTGTTCTGTGGACCGAATGGCCAAGTTGGTGGTCGAATGGTCGACCGAATGGATTAACAAATCCTATAAACGTCGTTCAAAAACCACGATTCACATGAAGTTTGATTCAAGTTCAGCGCTAACCATTACAACCCTACTTTATTAACACAAAGACTCTCATATGGAGTTGAAAAATTGAGGTCTTTGTTTCCGATACAAACAAACCCATATTACCAACGAGTAGTTATCTCGTCTTGGTGAGTGAAGGACAAGACGAAGTGTCGAATTCCTTCGAGCTGCTCCAACATGATACGCGCATTATTCTCGTCTGCATCTGTCCATCCACTTCTATCGGCATGTCTCAGCTCGTCCATCAGTTGATCAGCCTTCACTTGGACCCGGAGAAGACTTATCCTGATCTTCTGGAGCTTATCCAACCTCTCCTTGTGTTCAAGTTCAACACGCTGTGTTGTAATGATGTCTCTTAAAGGTGAAGACATTGTTGATAAAGTGAGTGAAAGAGTAGTGATAAGTGAGTGAAGAGTAGTGATGAGTGAAGTGAAGAGGGTTGGAATGAAGAGTGGGTTTTATAGGCGTGGTGAGTTCCATAAATGTAAGTTGGGTGGTGGGTTCCATTAATATGAGGTTGGTGGTTGTTGGGAAGACTTAATTGGTGGTTGTGATAAGTTAATCTGATGGAGGGATGGCCCCAAACGGCGCCTTATGTGCCCAAAATCAGGGTTTGTTCCAGTCGGATGAAGGGATGGCCCCATACGGCGCAATATGAGACCCATTCGGATGGAGGGATGGTCTCATAAAGCGTCGGATGGGGGTCAATATTAGGGTTTGGGGAAGTCGGATGGAGGGATGGTATCAGAATGTGTCGGATGAGGTCAGTAATAGGGTTTGGCCTAGTCGGACGGAGGGATGGCCTCATAAAGCGTCGGATGGGGGTCAATATTAGGGTTTGGGGCAGTCGGATAGAGGGATGGTTTCAGAAAGCGCCGAATGGGGTCAGTAATAGGGTTTGGCCCAGTCGGACGGAGGGATGGTTTCAGAAAGCGTCGTATGGGTGTCAATCGGATAGAGGGATGGTCCCATCCAGCGCCGTTTGACAACCAATACCTATGTTTTTGTAGGAAGGTCCCATTCAAATATAACGATTCTCATTACATGTGAGTACAATTCAACCGTAAACATTACAACCCTAATTATTACCACAAAGCCTCAAATATGGCGTTGAAAAATTGAGGTCTTTTTTTCCGACACAAACAAACCCATATTAGCAAGTAGAAGTAGCCTCCTACGTTAAGGACCGTACGAACTGTAAAAGGCCTTCGACCTGGTCCATGGCCTCCTTCAACTCCTGCTTCATTTGATCTGCCTTCTCGTTCACCCTCCGAAGACTTATCTTGATGTGCTGGAGCTCGGCCAATATCTTCGTGTATTCTAGTTCAGCAATCTGTGGTGTAGTGATGTCCTGTCACGCCCCAATTTCAGCGAACCGAAACTAGGGACGCGAACATTTTAAAAGTTACAAAACTGAAACCTGTTTTCGATGAATCACCTAAAAAGTCAGTTTAGTTCCACAAAAGAATAATAGTTACATCCCAAAATAAAAGTCCCACACTTGGACAAAACGAGATACACGTCTCTAGACTCAAACACCCAGTAACCCGCTTCAAGCTCTTCAAGCTTCAGAAGCTCACCTAGTCCAGACTACGAACGGTACCTGTAGGAAAAGTAGCTAGGGGTGAGCGTTCGCTCACCACCACAGATAACATACTGACTATGGCATAATTAGTAGACAAGGCCGATGACACCAACAACGACTCAAGACACACGCACGATCAATATTTTCCTCAACCGACTCAACACTCGGACACGTTATGTAGACCCCACACTACGATCGACGACCTCCTCCAAGACACGATTGACCACACAATACCAAACAAGATCACAAAGGATCGCAAACCGACTGCTCAGTAACCAGTCTCTGTCTCTCGCCCTTTACCGATCATAGACGTGGTCAGGCGGTCGACCTGTCGCGCAACTTCCCCCGATCCCAGTCGGGAGGCTAACCCACAACCTCTCCGCTTCACCCGATCCCAATCGGGTGGTTAGCCACACCCGCGCTTCCTTCCCCCGATCCCAGTCGGGGAGCTAGCCCACAACCCCTCCGCTTCTCCCGATCCCAGTCGGGAGGCTAACTACACCACACAACCTCCACCAGTAACCAATCACAATCACAAACAAGTTCAAACAGACAGTAACGACACCGGTGACAACTACATAGGCGCTCAAGGCCAACAAAACACCGACACCCAAACACAGGTTCAACAACCCTACGGGCTCTCATGGCCACCCAAGACGCCAACGATAAAGTACGGGTTCACAACCCCACGGGCACTCACGGCCACTCAAAATACCGAAGCGACAACACGAGCTCTCATGGCCACCCAAACTCGACAACAAATAACACGGGCTCTCAAGGCCACCCAAACTCAACAATGAATAAAACGGGCTCTCAAGGCCACCCAAACTCAATCAACAATTAACGCACAACAACCTCCGGGCATGGTCATATGCCTCCAGTAACACAGTTAACGCTAAGTTTTCTGCTCCTACGACACTACTAAGTGTCACATGCATTTCCAGTATTCGCTACATTCCCGTATCATGCATTTCTAATATTCGATAACCTAAATAACCCACGACACCCCGGTGTCACATGCAATTCTACAGTTAACTTTCCCTAGTCAGGGCCGAGATCCGGCTACTTTTCCCTACCTCGAAAGCAACTCCAGAAGCGCTCCACTAAACCCGAGATGAATCGCAGTCACTCGCCGAGCCTCCCTTTGCCTCGGTCCGCAGCACGATCTAAAAGAACACAGATTTAACTCACTTTAAACTAGTACGAACCGGTCGAAAATAAATAACTCAAAACCCAAAAATAATAACGGTTCCGCCGTTCAGTTAACGGCTACGATTTGTCCATTTTAAACTTGACAGTTTTCGTTTACAGTCGAGCGGGATGAAAGTCGGGTTACGACGGATCGGGTTCGAGCACCCGCGCACCGAACCCAGGTTTGATCTAAACCCAGTTTAAACCCCTTTTTAACTTAAAACCGTCGTTGAAATCCCTAGCTTTAATTAATTCCGTCTTTGATCTTAAGACAAAACGGTTTCCTTCCGTTCGTTTCCAAACTCGATATTTGGTCCAAAACCCTTATAAAGTCGATTTGATTTCGCTTCCCCCCCCTTTTTTTTTGATTTAACTCAACTCGAGTCTAACCTTAATAAACGACTTTCGTTTTTAAAACCCGTTTACCCTAAGCCGATATAGTTTTATCGATAATTAAACTACGTCCAAACGGTACGGATTTGATCTTTAAACTAACACTGATTTCGTTTTACAAACCGTTTGAACCCAACCCAATCGTACTTAAATCTATTCAAAACATAAGAATAATTATATCGATAACTTATATTTTGTCGATCTTTACAAAATCAGATTTACACGATTACAACAATCCGTTAAACAACCAGATCTACGTTTTTCTATTCCGTTCCCTTCCATTTCGGGAGCTCCGTTCCATCCCGACCAGATTTGAACGAACTCGAGAAAAGGGAAAGCGAAGAAGAAGAACGGTTCTGCTTGGTCCGGCCGACCACCGGCGCCGGTCGGCCGAGCTTCCACGGGCCGAGAACTAACCGTGAGGAAACGGTGGCGGTGGTGGACGGCGGTGGACGGCGGTGCACGGCGGCGTCGGCGCGGGTCCGGACGACTCGTCCCGTTCCGGATCTGGCGAGCTCGCCGGCGACGGAGCTCGGTTCGTGTCTCGGACGTCAGATCGTTGACGGGAAGAGGGCGGCGGCGCGTTAGGGTTCGGACGGGACGGTGGTGGACGGCCTGCTCTTCGGCGGGGACGGGGACAACGGCGTGGGGAGCTCGGTGGCGAACGGCGGCCGGAGCTGGTGAGGAAGACGAAGGAGGAGGGTGAGGCAGCGAGCTCGGGGACGGAGTCGTGTGGCTGACCGGAGCGGTGACGGCGTCGGGACGGAGGAGAAGAGGACGGGACGGCTGGGACGTGGTCGGAGCTGGGCGTGGTCGGACGGAGATGGAAGGGAGACGGCGTGGTCGGACGGAGGAGTGGGAGGTCGTGGTTCGGCTGGGACGTGGCGGCGTGTGGTGGCGATGGGAGAGCGGCCGGAGCGATGGCGGCCGGTGCCGGTCCGGCGAGGAAGACGAAGAGAGAGAGAGTGTGAGGTCGGATCGGGTAGAGAGAGAGAGAGGAGAGGGTGAGGGCGGCTGAGTGTGGGTTAGATTAGGGTTTCAGAAGTGTGAGGATGGGTTATATACCCATCCCTGACCAGATTGGGCCTCAGTTGGGCTGGGCTGGGCCTGCGGGCCTGGCCTGGTCCAGACCTGTTTTTTTTTTTTGCACTCGTTTCAAAAACTTACCCTAAGGTTTTCGTTTGGAAAATAATACCTTAAAGAAACGGAGCGGGTTTTACATGTCCGAAAGAGGTGCAGACAATGTTGATGAATTGAATGAAGAGTGCGTAAAGAGTAGGGATGAATGAAGTGAAGTGAAGTGAAGACTAGGGTTTTATAAGAGTGAGTAAAGAATATATTCCTTCCGTAAAGTAGGTAACATCTAATCGACGTCGGAATAAATATATTCCTTCCGTAAAGTAGGTAACATCTATGTTCCACTTCTACAATCCACTTATAATGTGTAACCATGGTTGATATGTTTAACCATGTATTATGGTTAATATGTGTAACCATGTATTGGGGTTAATATGTTTAACCATGTATTAGGGTTGATATGTTTAACCATGTATTTTGGTTAATATGTGTAACCATGTATTAGGGTTAATATGTTTAACCATGTATTAGGGTTGATATGTTTGACCATTTATTAGGGTTTCACCAATGTGCGCAGATTGGCTCCCAATTTGCACACTATGAGTTCCAAGCTGCGCAGTTTGGTACCCCTACGGCGAAAATTGGGAGCCAATATGCGCACATTGAGTCCCAAACTGCGCCGTTTGGGGCTCCTGTCTGTACGGCTCATAGCCTGACCGATCGATCCACATCAATATATTCAAAAACATAAACTTCTTTCATTTCATCCAAGTAGCATAATTATTAAAGTTCAAATCCAAAATACATTACTCAGCAAGCAGACTGTTATGGAGACTCTCCTCAACTTCTTTGTTCCTAGCCATCCACTCTACGCAACCTTGAAACCATTTAGGCTCCTCGTAAGAAGGCATCCGAAGGTCACCATCGTTTACAAAAAGGAGGGAATTGAAATGAGTGTTCACCATCAGGGGGTGGAGGACATCGTAGATTCTTCTGTTGCAGGAGTTCCTCAATTCGGTCCACCGCTGATTGGCGTCATCGAGTATGCGGTAGTACTCAACCGCCCATGCTGGTCTCGACATTCGTACTACTGTTCCGACGTTCTCCCGTCGCCTCCATCTACGCTCAAGACGAGGATCATGGTTGGGCTCCATCTTGTCACAAACATATACAAGAGTCGAATACCTTGAAAATTATAGGTTGTATAAATTTATAATGCAAGAACAATAGTCGAATACCTAGAAAATTAGAGTGTTTGACGGGATTAGAGTGAAGAGGGTTGGAGTGCAAATAATGGGTCTTCTCCTTACACCCATTTATAGGCGTGGTGAGAATGAAGAGGGTTGGAGTGGGTGTGTATCCATTAATGAGAGTCATTAATGTGTTGACTGTGTTGAATGTAGTGCGTGCATAGGGACGTGAATATTTTTTTTAATAGGAAATGTATCCATTAAAAGCATTGCAATTCATTGCATTAAGTCCAAAAACATAAA
Source organism: Erodium maritimum (assembly GCA_963921825.1). Lineage (NCBI taxonomy): Eukaryota > Viridiplantae > Streptophyta > Magnoliopsida > Geraniales > Geraniaceae > Erodium > Erodium maritimum. Next base: position 78,952,566 of record OY997590.1, read on the forward strand.
CTTCATTCATTCAAGTACCATAATAATAAAGTTCAAATCCAAAATACACTACGCAGCAAGCAGACTGTTAATTAGACTCTCTTGAATTTCTTTGTTTCGAGCCATCCACTCTACGTAAACCTGGAACCAAGCAGACTCCTCGAAAGAATCAAGAAGGTCATCCTCGTTCATCGAAGGTTGATTAAATGGGTTTGCACCATCAGGGAGTGGAGGACATGGTAAATTTTTCTCGCACATGAGTGCCTCCATTTGGTCCAAGCGCTGATTTGCTTCTTCGAGTAAGCGATAGTACTATACCGACCATACTGGTTCCGGTGCTTGATAGAGCCGTTCGGACATTCTGACTATTCTGCCGTCGATAATTGCAACGTATTCCCCGGCTCCCTACCGTGGCCTCCGTCTACGCTCCGCACGATGATGATGGTTGGGATCCATTATGTCACAAACATATACATGCTTACACAACTAAAAGGGTTATTTACGATAAGGTACCCTAATGTTTCGTCCACGAACGATAAGGTACCCTAATGATTCGTCCACGAACGATTTGGTTTAATGCTGTTAAACCAAATCGGTAAGAAAACGGCCGGCGCCGGTGAGAAAATTACTAAACCGGGAGGGGAATCGGTGGAGTCCGGTTTTCTCGCATGAAACCCGACGGTTAACCGGCAACGGCCGGAAACCACCTCTAAAAGTCCCTCTCCTTCTTCTCCATTTAATTCTCACCACCAGCCACAAGGTCCACCAACGTCTGCAACTTGAAGTCTGCCGAAGAAGATGAAGCGGCTGAAAAACACTTAGAACCTATTGTTAATAGAGTTTAGTTTGTTGCAGCCCATTTCTAAAACAAGCCCATATTTTAAGCCCAGTTATATATCAGCCCACCCAACTAAATTTACAAACCCTAAATATTTGCTATAAATCAACCCATTTCATTCCTGTTCTCTCACGTTTCTTTGTTGTCGTGCCTACTCCTCTCTCCATCCCTTTTTTTCTTCTTCTGAAAAGCTCTATCTCTCTTATAGAGTGTTAGGTAAATGTTCATATTCGCATCATTTGTTAGGCCTTTAGTTTATCCTTTACATGTAGTTTTTGAATCGAACCCTTATTATTTTTTTACTTTTTTCGATTCAGATCTATCTAATTAGATCAGTGAGAGAACTGAGATCTACCTATTTAGATCGATGATGTTGTTCTTGTTCTTAGTTTGTTCAAACACGAACAGACAATTTGTACATCTGTTTTTTTTTTACAATTTCTTGTTCATATATATTCTTAGTAATTTTTTTTTGAGAAAATGTTCCTAGTAGTGTTAACATAAGGATATTAGGTCTATTTCTTTGTAAATATTACGTAGAAAACAGTTTAATGTGGATATGTTTTGTTTTTAATATATGAATCAATGTAATATTGTCTGGAATGTCTTAATGATTATATGAGAAGATTCTAATCTGTTATTAATACGTATGTATTTGGAAGTTTGAATGTAAAATCAACTCTCATGTAGTCTCTATGAGTAAGAAATAATTACAAATCTGAAAATTGGACAAATGATTAAAGAAGCCCAAGCCCAAATCAAAAAGGCTATTGGGCCGGTTTTAATTGGTTAATAACCATCACCGGCGGTGAATAGGCCGGCCGGTTTCTTACCATGTCGCCGGTGATCGGTGCCCGCGCCGGTGGGGTGGTAGCGACCACCGAGTGTCCCGGTTCCGGTGGTCGGAATTGAGGTCGGTGCCGGTTGCCCGGCCGTGCCCACCCCTAGCACACTCCATCGAACCCACAAGAAGATTCGATTCCCCAATCGATCTCTCGAGCTCCAGAGCTCTCGTCTCGGCCGATTCGTGAATGCCAGATTCAATACCCATATCCCAAAACCAGAAATGGGAATCGCCGGTGAAGCTATGCCACAATTGCTCGTCGGAGCATCATCGGAGAGGTCGACTTCGTCGACCTCGTTCCTCAGCACCGGCTCCATCATCGTGCTCTGCGTCTTCTTCGCTCTGCTCTGCGCCTGCATCATAATCGGCCACCTCCTGGAGGAGAATCGATGGACTAACGAGTCCACCACTGCGATTCTTCTGGTTTGGTTTCGACTTTGTATCTTGGTTGCGATTTTTGTTTCGGAGGGGGGGATTTGGATATATTGTCCAAATTCTTAACCCCATCTAGAAACCTTTTACATCAAAAGTCAAATAATTCCGAATCCAACCTGAACCCGAACATCATTTAGCAATACCCGAAATCAACATCCATATTCGATCCATACCCGAAATCGACCCGATCCGATTATGACCCGAACGGGTATAGAAACGGAGTACCCATTGGGTATGGATCTTTTTGCCATCCCTGGCTCCGCTCCACCAAACTGTTTGAAAAGACCAGGGTAAAGGTATCGCGTGGCCACAACTGTGTTGGTCGGATCAATGACCACCCAATACGGCAGACCATAGTAACCCAGATTAGTATGATCAACAGAAAATGTCTGCACAACAGGGCCTTCCGGAGCTTGAGCATCAGACAAAGGGACGGCAGGGAACGGCAGGGTGGAAAATAAGTCATGGAATAAAGCCTCATCGACGGATCCAGCAGGAAAACCAAGTCGAACAGGCACACCAACAAATACAACATCACTTCCCATACGCAGAAGCTCGTGGTAAGCATCGATCACCACTTCATATCCCAAGTCCTCTCCTCCGCATCCCTGAGCCTCCAGACTCGCTCATCTAATGGGACAATAAATAAGACAACTTTAATCTGTACAATTAATGTATACGTTGGAATGTTTGTAGATAAATCATGATTCATAACCTAATTAACACACCCCTCCTCGCATCCAACTTGATTAGCCCTCCCTAGTGTTCACGTTCATGTTCTCATCAACCTTAATCTGTACAATGTTGTATAAATTGAGAATATTCGTAGATAAATCATAACCTATTTAACCTACCCCTCCTCACATCCAAACCGATAAACCCTCCCTAGTGTTCACCTTCATGTTAATCATGTTGTATAAATTGGGAATGTTCATAGATAAATCATAACCTAATTAACCTACATCTCCTCACATCCAACTCTCTCTAGTGTTCATGTTCATGTAGACAAATCATAACCTAATTAACTCGATTAACACTCCTCCCTAGAGTTCGTGTTCATGTTTATGTTGTATCAAGCTAATCAGATGTATAGAGATACCTTTTGGCCGTTGATTTTGACGAGGAAGTCCCTTTTCGGCGAGTTAGTTGGAAAAAGAATCGAATTTTCGGGCCAAGTTTCAAAAGAAGAAGAAAAAAAAAGAAAAGGGGGTTGGACCGGGCGGACCAGACCCGCCAAGCCAGGCCCGCCCCGACTCAGATGCCCTTTCGCTTTGGGCCGTGTTCTCACCAGAAGCCCATATGCAGTTCATGTCGTAGTACTTAAGCTCGAAATTAGGGTTCGGACACCCATTTCCTATTCTCCTTACACACAGTCCTCTCCTTCTCTCTCTCTTTTCGCAACCTTCCCCCTCTCTCTCTCCCGACATCTCTCTCTACCTTTCCTCTTCTCCGTACACGTTTCCGGCTCTCCGTGGAGGTGTCAAGAGGGAGCGTCATCGGAGGGTTCTGAGGGACAGCGTCCATGGCATCACCAAGCCGCCATTCGCCGTCTGGCTCGCCGACGAAGGAGACGCGTCGACGTCGCTCCGCCACCGGAGAGATCTGCAGAACCAAGACCGCCGCTGATTCGTCTAGTCCTTGCCGGTCTTGCCCAGATCTGAAGCGAGACGAGCTCGTCGTGCTCCGCCACTCCCAAGGTTGCAACAACCGTCAGCCGTCGTTCTTTTCCCCTACGGTGAGGGTCACAACCCCCAAGAGGCCTCGGCTGGCGGCGCCTCCGCCGGTGGTTGGTCGGAATTCAAAACCAAACCCCTTTCCTCCTTCCCTTTTTGTTTTCCCGAGCTCTTTCTGGATCTGATCGAACGAGAAACAACAAAAAGTAATGTAGTATCAGAAAATAAAATAAAACGAGATTTAAAATAAAAGTTTTATTTTTTGTTATTTAGGGACTGTAAATTGATTCGAAGAACGTTTTGAGATGGAGCGAATTACCGGATCGTTAACAAAAAAATGGAACCTTGGACTGTTGAACTATTACGAGGAACGTGGGATGATGGACCCACCGGACGAATAAAACAGACTTAGGACAGTATTGAAAGCCCAATTTTGAGTACGAGATTAAAAGCGGGAACGCTGAATTGGACACCTCGGGAATCGTGCCTCGGAACCCATGCATTGGGAACCGTGGCTCGGGAAACGTGCACCGGGTTCTGTGCTTCGGGGCTCGGGTGCTCGAACCCGATTCGTCGTATAATCCCTCGTTTGGCCCGATCGAGTTTAAAAGGCAACTTGTTGGATTTAAATTGGATTTTACGTAACTTTTAAATTAACTTCGAAGCCGTTATTAATTATGGTTTTCCGTGTTAATTTAGAGTTCGGCTTCGATCGTGGAGAAGACCGGAGGTATCAAGCCAGGATGTCAGCAGTTAGGAGACGTAGCTGTTGGTTCTTCTTGAGGTAGGGAAAGTAGCGAATACCGGTCTAATTACGGAAAGTTACTAGTATGCATGCTAGGAAATTATAAAACTGGAACGATCGTTTATATTATGATAACCGGACGAGTCTTAGTAACATGTAGGATGTGATTCACTAGTGTTAGCCGCTTTCGATATTCTGGAAAATTGTCGTGCTGGTAGAATGGCCATGTTGAGCCTTAGGATTGTTTCCTGGTTATGTCTGCTTGTGTGCTCTGTGTTGTTTAAACGGTTAATATTTAACAAGCATGAAAACGAGTAGAAATGGTCTTAGCGATGCGTATTGGTGGGGTTACCACGTTGAGGTTGGTGTCGGTAAGTGATGGTAAGTGCGGAACAGTTGTGAGTGTAATTAAGAGGCAAATCATATTATATTCGGTGTAACATGTCGTTGCTATGTGTGGGAAAGTGTGTCGTGATTGTTATGATGTGAATCATTGGTTGTGATATGGTCGGGTGAGTGATAGATCGACGTGACGTGTGATTGTGGTAATATTGTTGGGCTTAGCGAGCCGTGTTTGATCTGTGGCATTACGATGCGTGGTATTATCTTGATGTGTGTTCCAATAGGGTTGTATTCCAGTACGGTACCTACACCAAGGGGGTGTGCGGGTGTGGGGTAGTACCTATGCCGACGATGTGGTCCCACGTATGCGCGGTCCTCCGGTGTTTTATTCTGGTACGATGCCTACATCGAGGGGGTATGTCGGTGTAGGACATCTAGGCCGACAGTTATGATTGGGCCTACGGGTCGTATTGGGCCGACGGGTCGGGCCGACGAGTCATATTTGGCCTACGGGTCGTGATTGGGCCTGTAGGTCATGTTGGGGCTACAGGTCATGTTGGGCTGATGGGTCATATTGGTCCTACGGGTCGTGTTGGGCAAACGGGTCATGTTTCTACCCCGATGATCTATGGTCCTTTGGGGACATTTTTTGGCCCCCCCAATGAGATGCGTTCCTAGAGAACGTTTCTGGTCGCCCCGACGCATGTGTCTCCTCTGGACCGAGGGGCTATCCGAGATGATACGATGACTTTCCGGTATGATTTGATGGAGTTTGGGGACTGCGGTACGGGATGTGTGTTGGTTTCTTTTGTGTGTGATGTGTGTGTTTTTCGGTTAATGTATTATTGTGTGAAAGCGGTCGTTTAAGTATGTTGTAAGTTTGGCTATGAACCCCGGGTTGGCAGTTAGGTATGTTGTACTAGTATGCCCTAATTGGACGGTTACTCGTGGTGGTGAGCCGATGTTCATTACCTTAACTACTTTTTCTACTGGGCGAAAGCTCACCCCCTTACTTGTTGTATTTCAGGTGTTGAGCGGAACTCGTACTAGTAGGATTCTCAGAGCTTGGGAGCCGGCGAGGGTTTTGGCTAGTGTCTAGTGATGTACCGTGTTTTGAACTAATTATTGTTTTTACGTTTCACTTAAGAGATGTTGACTCTTTTTATTCGAATGTATGATTTACAGTTTATTATTTTAAGCTTTATTACCTTAACTTCGCTTTATTTATTTATTATTTTAGTTCACGTCTCGAGTCCGGACAAAACCGGATTTGGGGCGTGACAATTTGGTATCAGATCCTGGTTTCATTTTGAAATGATTTTTCAAAACCTCGGACTGTACGTCAATTAGGTGGGTAGAGTTAGGTGGCTAAAGTCGTAGTGCTCGGTGACGCAAGTCGGAAATATCCAATGCGTAGAGTCGAAACGACATGAGTCTCGATTGTTAAAGTGTGTTGTTTAAGTTTTACCTTACTTGAATTGTACTTTATTCCGCTGTTTGTTGTACACCTTAGTGGATCCATGATGCCGACCGGTTGAGATCGAGGTTGGGTAACGAGCAATGCTCGGGCTGTTTTAGACGTGTTGGTTGATTAATTGCTAAGTGGGTTGCTGCCTTGGTCGGTCGTTGCTTGATTGGTGAACTTGAAATGTGGACTTGGACGGTTGGTAACCGAGTAATTACAGAGACCCGAGTGGTGTACTTGCGATGTTTTGCGTGGTGTGTACTTTACGGTGTTGTGGTGTACTTCATGTGCTGAATGCCGTGTGCAATTGGTTTATTGAATGTCCCGCTTAAGAGGAGGGTTGATTTAATTTCCTAAACGAGTTATGCCCGATTTTCTGCAGAAACTAAAGTGTATGTACCATCATGATTCAGCTATAGGGGCCACTGTAGCTGGACGTGAATGGAAGGATGTCGAGTGGTTACAACGTAATTTAAGGACCCCTGAATCGGGTTGTAACGACGAGAGATCAACACGAATGTTAATTTAGAAAGAGGACGTGTTAAGAAAATCGAAACAAAGTGTATGATGTACATTGTGGAATTGCGGTGTGGTGTAAACGGTGGCCTGTGTGACTTGGGTGTGATTTTGCTGTTGAGTGTGAACTTGTGTGTAACCGCTGCTTGTGTATATGATATGTGTGGCGCATTAGTATGTAGCCTTCTCTGTTGTGTGCTAGTATGTGATTATACTACTGAATATACTACTAGTACTGCTGTTGTGGGCCATGTGTGGCGCTAGTTATTCTAAGCGCGTCGTTCTTTCCTAGTTACGAAACCGAACATGTGCATTATCCGTGCAGAGGATTTACGACATGGCACGAACTTATGCTCCGCGAGGCACGAGGGGACGGCCCGCTAGAGGCCGAGGACGATCATCGAACGCTAGGTCGATAAGGGCGACTAGTGCCCAAGGTGCACCCGCTGAGGGGCACGAGAGTGTGGAGCCTACCCAGGCGGCGGCTCTAGAAGAGCTGACCTGCACTATTCAGGGCTTGGTGGCAGCCTTTTCCCAGAGAGAGGCCACAACTCTGACACCAGAGGCTGTGCCCGCTGCCACTGCAGCGTCCACTGAGGGACCTAGACAGGTCGACAGCTTTACGGCTCAGGCACTACGCGACTTCCGTAGACTGGGCACTCCTGTGTTTTCTGGGGAGCCAGACCCCGAGGCAGCCGAGAGGTGGCTGGAGCGGATCACCCGCAACCTAGAGACTTCTGGAGTTTTGGATGGCAGTAGGAGAGTGTCCTTTGCAGCGTTTCAGCTGGATGGGGAAGCTTATCATTGGTGGCAGCGCGAGCAGACGCGCATGGGGGATGACTTTTCGCTGTTTGGGCTGCTTTTCCTTGTGCAGTATTTTCCTCAGTTAGTATCGGATGACAGGCACCAGTAGTTCCTGGAGCTGCGCAGGAGAGTATGACAGTCTCCGAGTACGAGTCGAGATTCACTTCCTTGTCTCGATTTGCTCGGGAGATCGTACAGACGGAGGTTCTTCTTTGCCGACGATTTGAGGCAGGCCTCCATCTCGCGATCGCGGATCGAGTCGCTGCTATGAGGACTCGTGTTTATTCAGACCTGGTGGACCAGGCACTGGCCGTGGAGCGACGCTTCTGCGAGACGGCTAGAGTTCGGGAGGTCAGGTAGAGGCCAACCAGCTTCCTGAGGCCATCCGAGGCCCGTGACCCGAGGAGGCAGAGGATCTCGGGATCATTCCAGTCCTAGACACAAATGAGAGGGACGCGATAGGCCGGACCGGTGGCTTCCGTCGCACATGCCCCGACAAAGCGAGCATGTTTTTGATGTGGACAGCAGAGCCACACGGTTCGAGATTGTCCGAGGGACAACCTGAGGGGAGACAGAGTGCTGGGCCACTGCTATGCCACCAGTGCGGACGGCCTGGACACTTCGCGGCTAGATGTCCTGATCGAGTTGGGGAAATGTCGGCCCCGTGACCCCATCAGTCGCAGATTGGGCAGTCGCCTCAGTTCCAGCCGCGTCAGGCTCAAACGCAAAGAGCTCTGTGGCAGGCAGCGAGCGCGCCAGCGCCGAGGTAGCGAGCAGCGCAACAGGTGGCACTTCCACCACCTCCGAGAGGCGGACCCCCGACACGGCATGGTCGGGTGTATGCTGTAGTCGATTCACGGGCGGAAAGACAGGATTACGATCATGGGATCGCTCAGGGCTTCGAGCAGGTTCTGGATTAGAGGACATCGCAGAGCTTGGGACTAGCGAGAGTCCGAGAGTGGTTTTTTTTTTACGTTAGAGACGTGCTTTCTATTTTAAGACTTGCATTTGACTCGTTGTGGTTTTATTACTACTTTTTATTGGAACAGCTTTTGAACGTTTACGTCATTTAAATCGCTAATCTGTTACTTCTTATTTCGTGCCCCGAGTGCGGCCAAGTTCGATTGTTGGGACGACTTCTAGAACTGTGTGCCTTGGCACGCTAGTTGAGAATGCGGCGGTGCCGACTAGTGTCAGACGTAAGTGAGAAAGCTAAGAGGACCGAGTTGTGAGGTATCAAACGTTCTTCGATTGTCATCAGCGTTTAGTACCTGAGCGGCGGAGGACCGCAGAAATACCAATACGCAGTCAGAACGGCCATAGGAGATAGCCGAGTGACAATGAGGTCAGAGTGGCGCAACGGAAGTGTGGTGGGCCGTAACCCACAGACAACGCACTCTTCTGTTCTTCGTTACAATTGAGGTTTTACCGTTGACCCTTGTTGTCCCTGAGTGTCCGAGTAACGGGCGTGGACTTCTTTTGTTTTGTAGTGTGCACGTTACTTGGCTAAGTGAAGTGAGTAGTTGAGAAGAAGTGCCGGTGGGTTGGATCCGTTTTAAGTGCGATGTGAGAACTGTTCCGGTTTGATGCCTATATCGACGGACGATTCCGGTATAGGATATCTCGACCAGGCTACGTGAGTCGGTGCGACGTCTCTACCGACAGAGGATTCCGGTATCGACTAACTGGTTTAAGTGTTTCCGTGTGCTTTAAGGGTAATGGACTGGGAGTTTTAATCGGACGTTCCCTGAAATAGGGTCTTTTGGAGCGTGCTTGTTTTAAATTTCGAGGACGAAATTCTTTTAATAGCATTAACTTGACGCCCTGAGAATTAACTCACAAAAAGGGCGCGGCAAGCGCACCGGTCGTCAAGTAGTATATCAGTTTTAAGTCCGGTTATCGTACCCAAGGGAGCAGTAAAACAGTCACTCGATTTATAATCTGATATTAATCTGTTTATGAGAATAGTTGGTTTTTGTTTTGAAAATTCTAAATGACAAGTTGTAAAGCAAATTGAAATAAACTAAGAACGAAATTCAAGTGTTGTGAAATTTAGGAAAGAAAGGCGATATAGGGCTTTTGACGGGGTCACAATATGACTATTGACTCGCAGGGGTTTGTGTTTACATGTGCAGATAAGGTAAGTCTAAAGGTAACGGAAGTTCTCTCAGCTGGTCCTAAACATCTTTCGATTGAATTAAGTCCCTAATATAATCTGACCACCTAGTTATTTCTAATCTGGGTGTAGTGAGACATACATCATTACGATTCATGAACTCCTCTAACTTTCAGTTTATACGCCTATAGCTGTTACACTCGTGTTAACCTAGCTTTATTAGAGACTAAATTTAAACCCGAGTTACATAATCCTTAGTCCTTTTATCACTCTCAGCTTTCGATTATTGAGTGTTAAAACCTAATCAACTATCAAGTGGCCAGTTTGATGAAGCATTAAATCCAAATTATGTAAGCATTATCCTAAACAAAAATTGCACAATGTAACTACAAACCCATTGAATCAATTACTCATATTGCTTCCCCTAGCCCTAGATCAATGGAAGCTTAGCTCATGATGGAGAAGAAGAACAAGCAAAGTAAAGAAGAAGACATGTAGATAAACATATTATAATTGAGTTTGATACACAATACCCAAGTATGAAATGTAAAATCACAATAGTCTTCAATCCTTGCTCTAAAATGCACTCTTCTTCCTTCAAGCTCCAAGCCCTAGCTCCAAAGTGCTCCTTTTTGCTCCCACAATTCGTAACCCCCAAAATTATGCCTTCAAATTGTTTAAATAGGGTTTCAGAAAACGCAGGCCTGGATACGAGTGGCACGGAGCGTGATACGGAACATGCCCCATTCCGGCCCTCTAAGAGGCACGGAACGGGTCATGTACCGGCCCTTGAAGTGGCACGGTACATATCACGTTCCGGCCCTTTATGTGATACGGGGCATTCCATATGCCGGATCAAAACAGAGAGCACCGGTATTTTTTCCTTCACACGCACGGTAACCCGCACGGGACATTCGGCCTTCCGGCCCGGTAGGCGACACGGGACGGGCTATGTTCCAGCCCGGACTCCCATATGTGACTGGCCGTATTCCGGCCCGGTATCCCATACGGACCGTATGGCTCTGATGATCTAAGGCTAGGTGCCCGTTCTTGGCTCGATCTTCTGTCCTGCAGCTGCTTGGCTTATTCGTTCTGACAAATGCCCTCGTTTTGCTCCAAATACCTGGAAACTCTAGACTCAGGGCTCACTGCACAATAGTGAGAAGAAATGCATTAAACAACATATTCCCGGGACGGAAAAGCTTAAGATGTGGGCTTAAAATCATCGAAAACGATGCATTTTTGCGTCCACATCAGGGTAGACTGTAAAGACCGCTCCGGTTGAGTCTATTAATATTTAAATTTATTAGTTGGACCGTCGTTGGTTGGAAAAAGAATCGAATTTTCGGGCCAAGTTTCAAAAGAAGAAGAAAAAAAAGAGGAAAAAGGGTTGGACCGGGCGAACAAGACCCGACCAGCAGACCCGACCAAGCCAGGCCCGCCCCGACTCAGATCCCCTTTCGCTTTGGGCCGTGTTCTCGCCAGAGGCCCATATGCAGTTCAGGCCATAGTACTTAAGCTCGAAATTAGGGTTCGGACACCCATTTCCTCTTCTTCTCACACACAGTCCTCTCATTCTCTCTCTCTTTTCGCAACCTTCCCCATCTCTCTCTCTCCCGACATCTCTCTCTACCTTTCCTCTTCTCCGTACACGTTTCCGGCTCGCCGTGGAGATGTCAAGAGGGAACGTCACCAGAGGGTTCTGAGGGACAGCGTCCAGGGCATCACCAAGCCGCCATCCGCCGTCTGGCTCGCCGGCGAAGGAGACGCGTCGACGTCGCTCCGCCACCGGAGAGATCTGCAGAACCAAGACTGCCGCTGATTCGTCGAGTCCTCGCCTGTCTCACCCAGATCTGAAGCGAGACGAGCTGGCCGTGCTCCGCCGCTCCCAAGACTGCAACCACCGTCAGCCGTCGTTCTTTTCCCCTACGGTGAGAGTCACAACCCCCGTGAGGCCTCGGCCGGCGGCGCCTCCGTCGGTGGTCGGTCGGAGTTCAAAACCGAACCCCTTTCCTCCTTCCCTTTTTGTTTTCCCGAGCTCTTTTTGTATATGATCGCACGAGAAACAACAAAAAGTAATGTAGTATCAGAAAAGAAAATAAAACGAGATTTAAAATAAAAGCTTTATTTTTTGTTATTTAGGGACTGTAAATTAATTCGAAGAACGTTTTGAGATGGAGCGAATTTCCGGATCGTTAACAAAAAAATGGAACCTCGGACTGTTGAACTGTTACGAGGAACGTGGGACGATGGAACCACCGGACGAATAAAACAGACTTAGGACGGTATTGAAAGCCCAATTTTGAGTACGGGATTAAAAGCGGGAACGCAGAAATGGACACCTCGGGAATCGTGCCTCGGAACATGTGCATTGGAACTGTGCCTCGGAACCCGTGTATTAGGAACTGTGCCTCGGGAAACATGCACCGGGTTCTGTGCTTCAGGGCCCGGGTGCTCGAACCCGATTCGTCGTATAATCCCTCTTTTGGCCTGATCGAGTTTAAAAGGCAATTTCTTGGATTTAAATTGGACTATACGTAACTTTTAAATTAACTTTGGAGCCGTTATTAATTATGGCTTTCTGTGTTAATTTAGAGTCCGGCTTCGATCGTGGAGAAGACCGGAGGTAGCAAGCCAGGACGTCAGCAGTTAAGAGACGTACCTGTTGGTTCTTCTTGAGGTAGGGAAAGTAGCGAATACCGGTCTAATTACGGAAAGTTACTAGTATGCATGCTAGGAAATTATAAAACTGTAACGATCGTTTATATTATGATAACCGGACGAGTCTTAATAACATGTAGGATGTGATTCACTAGTGTTAGTCGCTTTCGATATTCTGGAAAATTGTCGTGCTGGTAGAATGGTCATGTCGAGCCTTAGGATTGTTTGCTGGTTATGTCTGCTTGTGTGCTTTGTGTTGTTTAAACGGTTAATAGTTAACAAGCATGAAAACGAGTAGAAGTGGTCTTAGAGATGCGTATTGGTAAATTGATTGGTTGATTCTATGGTTATGACATGTTGAAATGTGGGAATGTTGGGAAATGGATACCGGTTAAGCCGGTGGTGTTACCACGTTGAGGGTGGTGTTGGTAAGTGATGGTAAGTGCGGAACAGTTGTGAGTGTAATTAAGAGTCAAAGCATATTATATTCGGTGTAACATGTCGTTGCTATGTGTGGGCAAGTGTGCCGTGATTATTATGATGTGAATCATTGGTTGTGATGTGGTCGAGTGAGTGATAGACCGACGTGACGTGTGATTGTGGTAATATTGTTAGGCTTAGCGAGCCGTGTTTGATCTGTGGCATTACGATGCGTGGTACTATCTTGATGTGTGTTCCAAGAGGGTTGTATTCCGGTACGGTACCTACACCGAGGGGGTGTGCCGGTGTGGGGTAGTACTTATGCCGACGATGTGGTCCCACGTATGCGCGGTCCCTCGGTGTGTTATTCTGGTACGATGCCTACATCGAGGGGGTATGCCGGTGTAGGACATCTAGGCCGGCGGTTGTGATTGGGCCTATGGGTCGTATTGGGTCGACGGGTCGTATTGGGCCTACGGTTCATATTGGGCCGATGGGTCGGGCCAACAGGTTATATTGGGCTTACGGGTCGTGATTGGGCCTGCAGGTCGTGTTGGGCCTACGGGTCATATTGGTCCTACATGTCGTGGTTGGGCATACGGGTCGTGTTTCTACCCCGATGATCTATGGTCCTTTGGGGACATTTCCGGGCCCCCCCGATGAGATGCGTTCCTAGAGAACGTTTCTGGTCGCCCCGACGCATGTGTCTCCTCTGGAACGAGGGGTTATCCGAGATGATATGATGACTTTCCGGTATGATTTGATGGAGTTCGGGGACTACGGTACGGGACGTGTGCTGGTTGCTTTTGTGTGTGATGTGTGTGTTGTTCGGTTAATGTATTATTGTGTGAAAGCGATCGTTTGAGTATGTTGTAAGTTTGGCTATGAACCCCGGGTTAGCAGTTAGGTATGTTGTACTAGTATGCCCTAATTGGACGGTTACTCGTGGTGGTGAGCCGATGTTCATTACCTTAACTACTTTTTCTACTGGGCGAAAGCTCACCCCCTTACTTGTTGTATTTCAGGTGTTGAGCGGAACTCGTACTAGCAGGATTCTCGGAGCTTTGGAGTTGGCGAGGGTTTTGGCTAGTGTCTAGTGACGTACCATGTTTTGAACTAATTATTGTTTTTACGTTTCACTTAAGAGCTGTTGACTCTTTTTATTCGAATTTATGATTTACAGTTTATTATTTTAAGCTTTATTACCTTAACTTCTCTTTATTTATTTATTATTTTAGTTCACGTCTCGAGTCCGGTCAAAATCGGATTTGGGGCGTGACATGAGAGATTACGACGCTCCGAGTGACTCTCAAAGGTGCTTCTCAATGCTGACAAGGTTTTGGCCAACTTCGGTCGAGTGTCACATCGGCCAATACCTTCCCCTTCTCCTTTTCCTTCCTCGCCTTCTGGCCGTTAAGCCAACGACCCCCTCGACATCTTATGCGGGATCGGTCAGAATGTCCATCTACGACATTGCGGTGCTAAGGCCAGGTGTTTTGGGCGTGTGACGTGTATTGGAACCGATGAATCCCCGGTTGTTGTGGAGAACTCTTTCTCAAACTGATGCTCCAATAAGACTTCTCTCGCACAAGGTTTCACCAGTGCTTCTATGTGAAGACGTGGTCGTACTTCTCAATCTACTACTTCTCCATATCGATCATGATCTGGTTGTTTGACCAACCGTTCTGGTAGATATGCTTGAACTTCAACTCTCACCCCTGAAACATCTTCACTTTCTTGTTGGTGACACTTCAGTGTAGTTTGCAGTTCTTTGCAATGCGCTAATTCGTCGGGGTTCGGCGTGTCACAATGGCGAAATCCCTCCGAATGTTTTCCCAAAATGTATGGTACGTCTGGTCGGCCCCTCACTCCGAGTCCTTGAAGGGATTTAGCCATGCACAAACCCAGGCTTCTTCCTCACACCGAGTCCACTTTCAATACATCCGGGGGTGGTGGTACACGGACGCGAATCACCGGAGATGGGCGAGGAATTCCCGAGATAGGCATCTCATTGTGGGCCATCCTCGAAAGAGAAACAGTTGACTGTTATTTAAAATCGTAATTAGCTTTCGGCTTTAGTGACAAAACTGTTTCATCGCCACTTGGCACCCTGCTATTCGCCAGTCAACGTTTCCACGGGCTCATATGCGTGAATCTACTTACTAACAACATCTTCATCGACGTCACTTTCTAGGTCGCAAATTTGACTGACATCAGACACTTTTCTAGGGATTCGACCCACCGTTTCAGGAATTCCGCCAGATATGACCTAGTTCTGACGCCAATTGTGGGTGCTCTTAGCTACACTTAAAATTTGACTAATATCACATAACTACACCTAATTTTTTCACTGGTTTTTCCGGCTCCCTAACTTACCAAAAATATTACTTTAGTTGACGACATTAGTTTTCTATCTGAAGTATGCAAAAACTATAAAATGTCCCTCACCAATAACCAAAATTTCTAAAGTTTGTTATTGGCTCCTACAAACTTAAAAATGCTAAAATGTTAATAGAACCTTTCTTTAACCTTCTAGTTTGTAAAATTTGCCACTAATAAAAAAATTTAATCATTAAACTTTTTACGGTTAGTTCCACCCAACTATCCTAAAAGTTCCGGATACCATTTAAACCATCCTATTTTCGTGTGTCGTCTCGTTATTTTAAAGTTTCGTTTGTCTCGGCTTAATACCGAACTTGTTTCTCCGTTCATTTTTTATCAGGAAATAGTCATGTGCGAAACACTTACTCCTACTTTTTTTAGAAATGACAAACTCTTTGAGCAATGCACCATATGTTCTCTGGGAAAATCAATTTCCTTTTTCTCTTTGTGTTTGTCCTTTTGGCAATGCACTACTGACATGAGAAGAATCCAAAATTCGTTCCTCAAAGTTCTATATGTATTGACAATTTTATTGCTTGGAATTACAACTCTGGTAACTCGATGAATGTCTTTTATAGAGTAAATTGGTTTGGGATACCTAAAATTCTGGATTTTTCGTCTTGCTGAGGTGTTATCAATAGTTAGTCGGATTTGATTTGTGTTCTTCAGTTTAGCGGTGGGGAAAAAACCCGAAACCGGTAAACCCGACCATCACCAACTGGAACCACCACCAAAGAACTTGGAATCGAAATTTTCGACGAATTTTTCGATAGAGAAAGGGACGAGCCGTTGGCCTGACGGTTGACTGTCCGTTGAGCATCAGTTGAACCGCATAAACCAACCCACCCAATATTGTAGCATCTTGACACGTGGAAAGCTGTGAGCCACATCTTATGTACCACGCGGATCGCCAACCTGCTCACCTTCCAACAGTTCGATTTTTTTGTGTGATTCAGATTAAACTGTGTGGGTTAATCTAGGCCATCCATCTAATACTTCAGATGGTACGGATGCGTCCACGCAGACAAGCCTCAACCACACCACACTTGTCCTCTTGAAACCCTTATCTATTGGTTCATCTCTCTCTTATATTGAAAGCTTACTACAAACGCTTTCAACCGACGGATAGATAAATATGAGAGAAAACATATTATCGTCGACGCTTTCAACCTCTTAGACTACAAATAAAAGTCTATTAACCATGCCAAAAGAATTATTTCATCTAGTCAAGACATATCAGATCTCTTACCGTGTCACTAGTATGGCTGGATCCAACCGAACGAACAACCACGTGTTGACCACGATGTGGTAGAATGGAGGGGGATTCACCCAAAACCTCATTTTCCGAAGCTGCTCCAACTATATAATTAAATCTACTCAATTTTGAAAGATACAGTAGTTAGTGTGATTTAAACTAATAAGCCTAAGAGCATGTACAATGGAAAGACCCTTAGTGAGTCCCAAGTCTTGAGTCCCTTTTGCTGACTGGACAAAATAGTGGGACTTGGGACTCATAATAGTGGGTGTTTTGCAATGAGAGGCTCACAGTGAGACTCACTGTTTTAGTGGATGCTGAGTTGTTAATTAATTGATATTTTGCTGTTTTATTTATTTTTTTCGCAGAAACTGTTTTAATTATATAAAAAATAAACAAATGTGAAAAAAAATAATTAATGACGATAAAAAATAAGAAATAAATTTAACACGAATAAAAATGAACTTGAACTTTTATTAATCCCCTTTTAATACAACCCCAAAAAAATACATGCTCAATAATCATTGTGGTGGGTTGACATCTGGTGGTGGTTTTTGTCGTCGAAGATCTTCAAGTTCACCTTCAAGGGTATCCAAGACTTTTCGCATTCGGGCCTTGCACGCCTTGTACTCCTCCAAATCGTCTTCGGTGAAGTCGGAGGTATCCAGTGTCCCCATGGACATGTAGTTGGCAAAGTTTGCTTCCCACTGTTGGGTTATCTTGGATATCATGCTGGTCCTTTCTATCTTGCCTTTCTGTCTTGTACGTTCCATCTCCGCGAAGGCACTCATTTGGGTCGTAAGGACGGTCTCCTTTTTTGATGCCTTCGCTGCCTTCTTTCCTTGCGGTCGCGTTTGGCGAGTTGGTTGAGAGAGACTCGCATCGGCCTCATGGGAGGGGGGTGTGTCGCTGAGAGGGGCCTCACTCCCCTCGTTGTGATCGGAAGCTCACCATTCTGGTTGTTGAGACTCGCCACCAAGAGGTGTGTAATCGTCCCCTGTGCTTGTGGGTGGGGTTGAGCTATAATCCCCAGCCTCATCCAAGCGTTGTCGTTGTTGGTGTTGTTGTTGGCGGACATTACCCATGGCGCCTTCCTCGACAGCGAACTTGTTATTGTCCTCAAGATCGGTAACCCAATGATCCAGGTCGAAATGTTGCGGGTTCTCCCTCGGTCTGTCTTTCTTCGGTACAGCCGCCCACATGTCCTTCGCATTTTTCATGTGGTCCTCATGGTTCCAGCCGCTGCGGTACTCGGCCTTGGAGGTCTTCAGATAACCGAGGAACCTCCTTGTCTGCGACTGGCATCTGACCCAATGTTTCTTGATAGCATTCCAGTTGTAATGGCGGTGACCTTCGGTCGCGTTGAACTTCCTCTCAATAGTGCACCAGAATGTGTTTCCGACTTGAGAGTTTCCCTTAATCGCGTCTTTTGTAGTCAAGAGCCAGCACTCTATGAGGTGTTTGTCTTCCTCGATGGTCCATAACCTCCGATCCTGTGTTGCTCGGGGTCGTCGTTGGGAAGGTCCGACAGAGGATGACTGCGACCTACGGGTGACGCCTACGTCGGGTAGTGGGTGGTCGGGGTAGTTGTAGAATTGTGGTGGAAGCTGGAATTGTGGTGGCATCTGGTACCCTTGTGGCGGCATTTGAAATTGTGGCGGCATCTGGTACCCTTGTGGCGGGATCTGGTACCCTTGTGCGTTGAATTGTTGTGGACGGAATTGACCTTGGAAATATGAAATCACAAAACTTTTATTACAAAAGTATTCTAAAAAATGATATAAACACAAATAAATTGGTCTAATGAATTAAACAACAACAATCACTTACGAAAATGAATTAAAAAAATACAACAAATAAAAAATTAGTTTGCAATTACCTGAGCTCGAACCCAGTTGCATGTGTGCCGTGAAAGCGGAGTTCTCACGAGGGTCCGTTAGAATTTCGTTGAAATCCCGTGCTAGTTCGTCGGGGGTGAATCCTACTTTGTCACCAGCTGATTGTGCACAGGACCCTTCGTCGCCCGACATTTTTCATGAGAATATTGGAAATGAGAGAGTAGAATGTGGGAATGGGAGAGTGAAATTGGAGAATGAGTGAAAAAAAATGAGGTTGGAGTATTTATAGGGCTTAAATTGTAGTAGATTTAATTAAAAAAAAGTTACCGTTTCCGACCGTTTGAAAACAGCCGGATTTTTTTTCTGATGCAGGGACACGTGGCACCACGCCATTGGACGGGAGCCGGACAAGGGACGAGGGGCGAGGGACGCGGTTCGGCCCCTGTTTCCGGGACGATGGGCGAGGGCTGCGGCCCGGCCCGCGTAAAAGCCGTCCCACAATGGGACGGCCCGCGTCCCGCAGCCTGCAAAAACTCAATCCGAGCCTCAGAACCGGTCCGTTGTTCCTGCTCTAAGGGGGCAAGATTGAACAAAACAAAACATTGGTCTCCGGATAGTCCCTGTAAAGTAGCATGTAACCTAACATTATATAGAAGTGTTAACGTTTGTTTGATTGCTCAGGCTCTGGAATAAAACATCTTTCTTAAACATATCCAATGGGCCTCCGGAAATTGGGCGGGCCTACGATCGTTAATTAGAGCCCATTAGGGTATGGAAGTGTTACAAATGTATCGCATCGCCTTCGTCTTCCTCATCGTCGTACATGATTCAGATCTAGGGCTCAGATAGAGATGGCAAGCGCAAGAAGAATCGTTTCCCCTCTATCAAGGAGAGCGATGGGAATCGTTAGAGCAATCGACATATCCACAGCTGCTGGAATTCCTCAGGGGTCAAGGGGAGGGATAGCAAGCTGGAGAAGATTCGATTCATCCACTGCCGTCAAGCAGTTTAACAAGCATCGTCATGTATCCACTGATACGATAATTAGTGGTAACGATCGTTTTCGTGAGGTTGGGTATACTGATGTCGTCGACCTTCTCTCCACGCCGGAAAGGGACTTCCTTGTCAGAAGCTACAACGAACAAAAGGTATCTATACATACATATACATACATACAACATGAACACTAGGGTTAATTAGGTTACACGATTTAATCAATCTAATCTACCTTATTATTGAAGGTACCAGTCTCCTCCCTTAAAGGCAAGATCATAGGTTTGTATTTATGTGAAAATAGGGCAGAGCCTCCTCGCGTGAAAGATATCCAGAGGGTTTATGATGCCGCTAAATCTCGTGGTCTTGACTTCGAGATCGTGCAAATAACCTTCGATTTCGATCGCCATGGCAAGCGTGTTACAGACCCGACTGTACAGCTGTTCCGTGAAACTACCAGCTGGCTGACACTGCCTTCCAGGGACCCAAGCTTTAGGAAAATACAAGGAATCTTCCGATGGGGTGAACATTGGAGGGGAGATTCCCTTGTTTTAATTTATCCACCTCAGTTTCAGGCTGAGGCTGGACTCCTTTTCGAGCTTTCAGGTGCTGAAATTCTCGCACGTTGGGGGATCCAAGGCTACCCGTTCACCCGACCGTCTCTTTACAAGGCTGAGTATGAGTTACAGAAAAGAGAGATCACATTGCAATTTCTTTTTCCCCCGGGAGAAAGTCTCTTCCTGTGCCCCCGCCCTGGCCGCGATGGATTTGATCTCGTTGACGCTGTTTCCCATCTCTCGGGGAAGAGGGTCCTAGTTTTGTTTGCAAAGCATACTTTTCCGCACTTTGTTAACTTTGTATCTTTTCTGAAATCTGAGTATCAGGCACAACTTGAAGATCCTAAGTTTGAGGTGGTGTATGTCTCCACTGGAGTCTCATGCAAAAGATTTGATGACTTCACCAAAGACATGCCATGGATGGTTCTGCCTTTTCCTGTAGAATCATACTGGCATTGTTTGGTTAGTGTTTTCAAACCCTGTCCAAATGGGGTAGCAGCTGCAGTGGCATTTAACGAACAAGGCGAAATCATTGCCAAGGAAGATTGTTTGGATCAAAAGAAGGAAGTTCAAAATCTTCAGTTCCCCTTCATTGATCAAGATTTAGAAAATCGTATCAGAGTGGAAGTTGAAAAAATGTGTGCGTAGCTCATCTATGTATCTCTGTTCGTAATAATACTATGCATCACAGGGACTATCCTGAAACAAATGTTTTGTTTTGTTCAATCTTGCCCCTTAGGCTTATTAGTTTAAATCACACTAACTACTGTATCAGTAGATTTACATGTACTATACAGCCGGAGGAGATCTGATCTGTCTTGGCCAGACGAAATAACTCTTTCGGTCTGGTTAGTAGACTTTTATTTGCAGTCCAAGAGGTTGAAAGCGATGGTGGTAATATGATCTCTCACATTTACCTGGTTGAAAACGTCCGCGGTAATATGATTTCTCTCATATTTACTTATCAGACGGATGAAAGCGTCGTAAGCTTTCAGTCCTCATTGATTTTTCTCTCTTGAATTTTTTTTCTTCTATTGCTCGCATCCAAATTATTTCCAGTCTACTTTTTAGCCTTTAAAAAACCTTGGATTGCGGAAATTCTCATGAAAACATTTTCAAGCTCTTGTATTCAAAAGAAACAATAATTATACGAAAAATTATACATAACTCTTGCCTAGTTATTAAGTTTTTCTACGTTACTTCCCCTAATTAATTTTTGTTTGTTTGATGTCCCTCGACTCTTTTTCACTCTCTTTTTCATCCAAAATCACCTTACTTTTGTAAATCAACCCTTCCTTCTCCAACACTTCCTCTAATGCTTCCTCCTACATAACTTCTATTTTCGACAATCAAAACATAACCAAATTGAATTTTAGTGAAAGAGTGGAATCTATAAACTTTGTCTGGAACGGAATCAAACATGGATCCAGTTGGCTTGAAGCCGTCGTCCATGGAAGAGACCCAGATCTGCAACCTCCATTTGGAGTGAAGCCCTTCTCCGGGCTCTGTAAAAGAGAGCGGGGAGGCACCGGGGTGTGCGTAGGAGATCGTGACGGCGTTACGCGGTGGAGATCCCTTACCTTTACCTCGCACCTCACCCCTCGTCCGCCATCCAAAACCTGTCGTCGAACAATTTTTGTTTGATTTGTAAATCTATTGCGAAAGTTTTTGAAGCAAAAGGGAAAAAGTTCTTGTGATTGTGGTTGGGTGATTCATATAGAAGAGCAAAGGGGTCTATTTTGGAAATTGTTGTTAGGTTTTGTTTTTGTTTGATTTGTAAATCTATTGTGAAAGTTTTTGAAGCAAAAGGGAAAAAGTTCTTGTGGTTGTGGCTGAGTGATTCATATAGAAGAGCAAAGGGGGTCTATTTTGGAGATTGTTGTTGGGGTTTTGTTTTTGGGTTGAGGCATCAGACAAAGTTCAACAACATCCACCACAACATCATGTGCGACATCTTGTCCAACCTTATGAGAGGCAGTCTTATTAGAGACATTCTAATTCAAGACATGATCATGTACAAGCAAGCATCGAGATGCAGAAGGTTGATCAGACATCATCAACTACCAAAATGCTCGAAGCTCATCAACAACATTCTCGACATCCTGTACAGCATCCTGGCCGACATACAGTACAACATTCAAACGATCAACAATACCAACGACATTCTAGTGCATGACATGAATCTCTATATGGAACACCTCGTGTTCAACAAAGGATAACCCTTGGTCAGCCTCGTATCTCTCAATCCACTCTAACACAGGAATGGAAGGTCAAAGGCAATGACTTTCATGTTATTCTGAAAAGATAATGGAGAGTCAAGAAGATGAATCCCCAGGCCAATCTAAAGAAGGAATGAAGGGTTAAAGAAACTAACATGAAGCAGGAATGGAGAGTGAAGAGGATGAATCCACAAGCCACTCTAAAGAAAGAATGAAGCGTCAAAGGACAAGTGTTGGGAACATATACTAGTAAAACTATTGCTCTAAATGTCTCCTATCGTCAAATTATTTTGGACTGTTTTGGTTAAGACTTGGGAGGACATTGACTCCAATCTTCAAAATCCTAAAGCACGTGTTAAATAAAACTGCAAGAATAATATTAAGTTTACAAGACAAATAAAAAAAGAAAAAAAGGTACTATAAACATTTAAATTTAATCAATCGTTAACACAACTATGGTTAAGACTTATAGAGTCTCAGGTACATACAATGTTACACGTTTCGTACGAGAGATTGTCCAATCATTGCTTTGACTGTAATTGTGCGCGCCATCTATTTACAGCTTATCCATTGGAGGTGTGGGAGTAGGGGGGCCTCGTTGAGATAAGCAGCTGATCCCCGATCGACCTTGGTACGATCATGGCATGGGAAACCTATTCCCAGAACAAACTGGGATATCTAGGGGGATCCTCAGGACACCAAACTCGTTAGTTCGCCCTAAAGGCACCAAGTCAGGATATGTGGCAAGGAAGAAATAGAGACTCGGGGCCAAGTCGAGAGGATAAAGGAAGGTACCCAAGGCCCAAAAAATCTCATTGGGGAGATTGTCCGATCATCCAGAAGGACTCCCCAAAAAATATGGCCACTACTTCAGAGTCTGCTGGTAGAAAGAGGTCGGCAAGGGAAGATGGGGAGCCAGAATCGGAAGGCTCCACTATATCAGGGGAAGCGACCAGTGCAGCGACGGGGGGCTATAAGCACCATCGCCTCAGCGAATGAGTCTGAAGTGGTCCAGTGTGGGGTTGGGCAATATCACCACCCCACTAGATGTAAGGTGGCAAAGGTTCCATCAAGATCTGGCCAGGTACCCCTCTACCTTCTTGGAGGCAAGCAATTCCACATTATGGAGCCCTACTTCTATAATTCCAGGGAGGACGACGCAAGCTGGCATCCAGAGGGAGTATCTAGTCCATCGCAGTACCCCTCCGGAAATGGGTCCGCTCTACCCAAGTTTCCAGTCCAAATTTGCTGTATCGGTGTCTCTCGATGCTACCGCAACACTACCTTCTGAACGTATCAGCAAAGCGACTCTGTGTAAAGAGCTAGTTTTCTTTATGTTCCGTTTATTTGCTGCTAGTTTTCTGTTTTCAGTACTCTTACTGTGGTGTTTGGTATCTCTTCTTTCTTTCTTGATGCATTTATAATATCAAATCACCTGTAAAAAAAACTGGCGTTATTTATCAAAATTCATTTACAGCCCTTTCAAAATTTTTTATACGACGGTTGTAACTTACTAAAAGTAATTTCGTACATGTTAATTAGGAAATTTGTTAGATGTGATGTCTGGAACTCCAGGAAGAGCGGTGCTCCGATTTCACCGAAAAACCGAAGCCTCTGTCCCCATTTTCTCTTAATTCTTCATTGGTGGCCGGGGCGAGAGGGGTTGGTACATTTGATTCGTACACATATTTTTAAAATAAAATCTGATTTTTTATATTTTTGAAAATAAAATCTAAAAAATTCCTTTGAACTTTTCATTGTTAGTGGGGGTAATATGTTTTACATGTTTTGATGGAAAATTAACACCGTGCAGTAACTTGAAAAATTAACTATCGATGGAACAGAGAGGGAGAAAAAAGATTAAGGTAGTGATTTGAAAAATGGAATATTCTACAGTGGTAATATAGAATTATCCATTTGTTTGATGTAACACCCCCACGTCCCATTACAAGTGTTGTGAAGGGGTGGTTAGAGCATCCACATCAAGGAGGGGCAGAACCCTGGACCCTGAGGCAGAACCCTCTGCTGACTGGGCAGGGTTCAGGGTTCTGCCCCCCCTAAAAAAAGTGTACTGCACATCAGAGGGGCTTGTATGGGCGGCTTGATTTTCAGAATTACTGACTGTGTAATTAATTAAGCTTTTAACTGAATTGTTAACGTTATTTTTAAATCGACAATTACTAAATAAAATAGAAATAAAATTTCATTAATAGAAATAAAAATTCATAAAAATAAAATGCAAATTAAAAAAAATACATAACTTTAAAAAATACATAAAAAAGTTACATTTTTATCAGTCTTCCCCATTCACGTTGTCGAGCAGTTTCCCGGGTGCTCGGTCCCACTGAGGATGAAGTAGACGACAGTCGGGTTCCGGTGGTGGCCGGCATTGGGAATTGTTGGTGGCCGAAATAGTTGACCCCCATGTTGAATTGGTCGAACAGTGGGCGTGTGAATACGCCAGTCACCGGTGGAAGATGACCAAGTGGATTGGACGGTTGGGCCGGTTGGTAGGTCGGTTGTCCCGGTGGGTAAATCGATTGTCCTAATCCACCTACGTTGACAATTATATTTTAATTCAAAGTACAAATGGATAATGCAAACTTTGATAATTGAACGATTAACATTTTATTTATTAAAATGGATAAAATTATAATTACCTTGGCCGAAAGCAGATCTCATGTATTGGTTGAACATATCAGGGTTCCAACAACCGGTTGGAGTGAAACCGGTTTGCAACATATGTACGTAGTTCTCCCCGGGTTGATTGGTGGTCGCATCTTGTTGATTGGTGTTCGCCCCTTGTTGATCGGTGTTGTCCTCCTCGTCCGTATTGCAAACTGGGTGTTCCGGCGGTTGAGTGAAATCGTCGTCTGACATTATCGATCGGATTTTGCAAAGACGGTATGAATTTGAGAGAGTGAGGGTTGAGAGAGTATGAAGTTTGTTGGATGAATTTGGTGAAATGGGGTGAGGGGTATTTATAGTGTTGGAGAATTGAGTATTTTATTGTATTTAATTAAAAAAAAAACTGAACTAGCCGTTAATAACCGTTGCTCACCAACGGTTATTTTTTTTCCCGTTCTGGACAGATGTCAGCGCCCAAATGGCGGAGAGAGAGGCAGAGGGGCAGCGAGGCAGAAACAGGCCTCGCGCCCCTCTGCTCCGAACCCCTTCACTTCTCCCCCACGCCCCCGCCCCTCCTGCCTCGCACCAAAGCCCCTCCACATCCATGCGATCCCCGAACCCCGAACCTCTCCCTTTAGCCCCTGCCCCTGCCTCGCCATCAAGGTTCGCCTTGATGTGGATGCTCTTAGGTTCCCCCGATTATTTAGAGCATCCACAGCCTTGTGATGCTAAACCCATGCCAAGCTACTGCTGCACCCACGCCTCCACTGCAGACCCCAATGTCCAGCTGTCGGCCTGGGCCCGCTATCAACCAATTTCCTTTATTTTATTACATTTTAATAGAATATCATGATGACAGCTAATAAACCAAACACTTATCCTATTATAATGCTGCCATGTGTAATAAGAATCATTAATCTGTTCAAATCAAATTAAAACATTCTTAAAATGATTTTTTTAATAAGTCAGATTTCCTTCTCTTTAATAAAATCATATTTTTATACCATTAATGGTATAGTTTGAAGATTTCAAGGGATAGGCTAATGCGCAGCTTCTTTATGCTCTGCTAGGGTTTAGGGGGTTTTGTGAGTTTCGTCGTTCTTTATGGGGTTTTCGACCGAGATGGAGGGCGGGAGAGCAGCGGCGACGGCGAGGGGCACTGGGGGCCTCGGATGTCGGAGCTGGAGGACCGGGACGTGTCTCAGGAAGATCGAGACGTCTCACGGGTCGGCGGAGGAAGTGGAGGACGTGAGGTTCTCGGGGCCGGGGGAGGAGCCGGAGGGGGAGGACAGTCCGGTGATATCGGAGGGGGTGCTGACAGAGAAGGTTGCGGGGTCGCCGGTGATGTGCTTCTCGGCCCGTCCCGTGGAGGTGGAAGGATGGGTGGTGGGAGGTCGGGTCCGATCAGGACCGGCTGACTTCCACCGTACGCCGGCGAAGGGGCCGAGACCTCGGCGTCTGGGGAGTGGGGCAGGACGGCGGGGAGTGGATCGAGCTGCCGGTGGTAGTGGACGGGACCCTGTGGTGCCGGCGAGCAAGGGAGAGGGGTTAGTCCCAATCCCGACCTCGACAGGCTCAGAGATCACGCAGAAGGAGATGCCGGAGGCGGTTGCTTGGCGTCGAAGAAAGGGGAAGGAGCCGGCGGCGCTGGATGCTGCTAGGGCTTCAGAGGTTCGGGCTGGGGATGGAGTGGGCCTGGGCCGAGGCTTTATGAGAGATGCCCGATGGGCTGGGGAGGATGAAGAATCTGCGGCGTCGAATGAGGCGTCATCTGCAGCGGCGGGGGGCTTCAAGTACCCTCGCCTCTAGGAATGAGTCCTGCCGGGACCAGGGAGGGGTTGGTCGGTTGTACCTTCTCCCTGGTGTATAGGTGGCATTGGTACCACCAACAGCTGACATGTTACTACCCTACCACTTCGGGGTCAGCATTCCCGCGTTCAGGAGCCCTACCACTATCAAGCAAGGGAGGACGACGCACGCTGACATACCGGGGGAGTAATTGGTCCACCGTTGTTTACCTATCGTCTGGTCTGCTCGATCAGTTCCTTTTGGTTGGAGTACACTGTATCGGTATCTCCGGATGCTACCGCAGTCCCAAATCCCCGACCGCAATTATGCTACAGAGCACATTTACTCTTTATGCACTTGTCTTTCCAGTTATTCTAGTTTGGTTTATGTACGGCGACTTCCCACTATGGGGTCCCCGAGTTACTTTATATTAATGAATATCACCATTTCCTTTCAAAAAAAATATATTTTTATACCATTAAAGTTATATATTTTTTCCTAAAATAAGTTTTTTTTTTGTGATAAGTCAAATATTTTTTTTCCCAAATAAGGTTTTAAGAAATAATTCAGATTTTTTCTTTTTCAAAAAAATTCAAAAGTAATTAATTAGCTTTATTCTCACATTATGTATTTTTTTTCCAAGATTAAAAACATGATCTTTTTTTTTTATAGATTAACTAGTCTAATTTTGAAAATCATTTCTTTTTATCAAATTTAATAAATCTGATTTTTTTCAAGATTCAAAATATGATTTTTTTAATTTGTTGTATAAATACTCATGATCACAATAATAATATTTAAGCGTACTCGATTATATTAATTGTGTTTTTTTTTGTAGTGGACTAAAAAATTTAAATACCTAAAGTTGTTTAGGAAAAATTATAACAAAAAATAACAGGCTATTTAAGTAATAAAATAAAATAAAAATGATGACAATAAGTTTAGCTCTAGCTTAGCATTATACCATTGTACATAAAAAAGTGAAGCATCACCAAAAAGTGTTTCCTCTCTCTTACGTGACAATTATTTCTCACTCCTTAAACATAAGACTAATGCCATGGATTCTCTTACTTGTTATCATGCGGCAATATTTATGTGAACAAACAAAGCATCTGGGGCATATTCAAATGGGCCTCCGAAGATATATGCGGGCCGGACAGGCCTACGGTCGTTAATTAGAGCCCATATCAGAGAACTATGGCATCGCCGTCCTCGCCCTTATACATAGTTACGATCTAGGGCTGCAGATATCATATCAGAGAGAAATGGCAAGGGCAAGAAGAATCATTCTCGATCTATCCACTGCGGCCAAGCAACGGAGAGGAGTTCCTCTGTGGTCATCAAGGAGAGAGATGGGAAGCTCTAGAAGAATCGATCTATCCACTGCAATGGTCAAGCCATGGTCAAGCAACAAGTCTCCATCTACCTACTGCAACAAGTGTCGTGATCTATCCAGTGCCCCATGGGAACGAACTCTTCGGCAGCCTTGCAGCAAGATTGAGTTTTTCGTTAATGGTTTCATTCGCCACGATTTGGGTGAGATTGGATATACTGTTGATGTCGCCGACCTCCTCTTCACGCCGGAAAGGGACTTCCTCCTCAAAAACAACGGCCAAAAGGTATCTCTATATATCTCATTACCTTTATACAACATCAACATGAACACGAACTCTAGGGAGGAGTGTTAATCGAGTTAATTAGGTTATGATTTGTCTACGAACATTCTCAATTTATAAGGTTATGAGGAGGTGTAGGTCATCTACGAACAATCCCAATTTATACAACATGATTAACATGAAGATGAGCGCTAGGGAGGGCTAATCGAGTTGGATTTGAGGAGGGGTAGGTTAATTAGGTTATAATTTATCTACAAACATTCCCAATTTATACAACATTGTACAGATTAAGGTTGATGATATGCGGGGGCATATGGAACATGAACATGAACACTAGGAATGGTTAATCGAGTTGGATGTGAGGAAGGGTTGATCTCGCCGACCTCCTCTTCACGCCGGAAAGGGACTTCCTTGTCAAAAATAATGCCCAAAAGGTATCTCTATATATCTGATTAGCTTTATAAAACATAAACATGAACACTAGGGAGGGTTAATCGAGTTGGATTTGAGGAGGTGTAGGTTAATTAGGTTATGATTTATCTACAAACATTCCCAATTTATACAACATTGTACAGATTAAGATTGATGAGATCATGAACGTGAACACTAGGGAGGGTTAATCAAGTTGGATGCGAGGAGGGGTGAGTTAATTAGGTTATGAATCATGATTTATCTACAAACATTCCAACGTATACATTAATTGTACAGATTAAAGTTGATGATCTGCGGGGAAAGACTATTGTCTTACTTATCGTCCCATTAGATGAGCGAGTCTGGAGGCTCAGGGATGCGGAGGAGAGGACTTGGGATATGAAGTGGGACACTTGGGATATGATCGATGCTTACCACGAGCTTCTGCGTATGGGAAGTGATGTTGAATTTGTTGGTGTGCCTGTTCGACTTGGTCGTCCTGCTGGATCCGTTGATGAGGCTTTATTCCAGGACTTATTTTCCACCCTGCCATTCCCTGCCGTCCCTTTGTCTGATGCTCAAGCTCCGGAAGGCCCTGTTGTGCAGACATTTTCTGTTGATCATACTAATCTGGGTTACTATGGTCTGCCGTACTGGGTGGTCATTGATCCGACCAGCACAGTTGTGGCCACGCGATACCTTTACCCTGGTCTTTTCAAACAGTTTGGTGGAGCAGAGCTTCATCCTCTCTCCCGAGAGAGGATAGAGGACTTACAGAGGAGCAAATCCAGGGTGCAACTTATCAGCAAGTGGGATCAACTATTAGCATCTGATACTCGTGATTTCTTACTCTCAAGCAACGGAGATAAGGTTAATTAACTTGATTGATTTTGTTATCTTTGAAGTTGATCGTACTCACGCTTGTTTGTGGATGTTACAGGTACCCATCTCCTCCCTTAAAGGCAAGCTCGTAGGATTGTATTTCTGTGAAAATATACCACAACCTCCTCGCATGGAAGCGATCAAGGAGGTTTACGACGAGGCTAAATCGCGTGGTTATGATTTCGAGATCGTGCAAATAACCTTCCATTACCATCCTTTCAACGGCCAATATTGTAATACCAACCCGACTGTGCGTCAGCGTTGTGACGATGTCAGTTGGTTGACACTGCCTTTCAAGGACCCGAGCTGTAGGAAAATACAACGCATCCTTCACTGCGTTCAAGAAGACGAAGAGGATGCACACTGGGTTGGAGAGTTCGGTGTTTGCGAGCACTGGCTTGGAGATAGCCTCGTTTTAATCCATCCTGATGATAACAATAGTGGACTCCGTTTCGAGTTATCCGGTGCAGAAATTCTTGAACGTTGGGGGATTGAAGGCTTTCCGTTCACACGACCATCTCTTTGCAAGGCAGAGTATGAGGTACAAAAAGAAGAGCTCAATTTGGATACGATTTTTCTAGCCAATCAATGTCTCATGCGGTCTGTTGGGGATGGATTTGATCTCGTCGATGCTCGTTCCCAACTCTCGGGGAAGAGGGTATTTGTTTTGTTTGGTCCGCATTCGGGATCCGAACTCGCCGAGGTTGCTAAGTTTGTAACGATGCTGAAATCTGAGTATCACACACAACCAGAAGAAGAAAATAAGTTCGAGGTGGTGTATATCTCAACTATGGGCAAGGTGTCATCCTTCAAAGAGTTCACCAAAGACATGCCATGGTTGGTTCTGCCTGTTTCTGGTGCCTTAAGCATGAATCTCTTGTTCAAGGTTTTCAAAGTGAATATATTTTGGGCATGTTGCGCCGCCTTTAACGAACAAGGTGAGCTCATCGCCAAGGCACATCGCTTACCCGAAAAGATGGAAGGTGGCAAGCTTCAATTCCCCTTCGCTGACCAGGGTTTGGAGGAGTGTATCAACGTCGAAACTAATGCAATGTGTGATGTGGCTAATTATCGTGGTTGATCTGTGTATCTATATTTTACAGCAACTATCCTGCAACAAATGTCTTATTTTGTTAAAACATCTGGTAGCAATACTATATTTTACAAGAGACTATTTTGTCACGAACGTCTCATTTTCATAAGTTGTTTAAATCTCTAACCTATAAATAATCATTCTTTTTGTAATAGGAAATTATTCAGTTTATTTTGGGCTCTCTAGATATAAATTAAATCAATATATATATATATATATATACAAAAGGAATAACAACCTGTCAAAATTTTCCTGAAGATCTGTGTTTCCACGTGGTCAGTTCTCATTTGATATTTTGTTTGTGCCTTTTCCGAAACAGTGTGATTTTTGTTATTCAAAGCCCCCGATTGCAGAAGAAGTCGTAGAACCACCCTCCGAACTCTTTCCAGCGCCATTGTCACCGCCCATGCTTCCTTTCCCCTCGAGGGCCAGGAGTTGCTTCTTTTGTTATTAATGAGGATGGAGGGGATGAGTAAGAAGCAGAGGAATCTAGGCATGGGGGAGGTCAAAGAAAGAGGGTGATTAGAAGAAATTAACCGAGGAGAGGCGTAGGATTACAAGAACAAGGTTTGGGCGTGGTTTTCATTATCTCTATTTTTTGTAATCATCACTACTTCATGACTTTTTACGATCTCCATTTTGCAGCGCCCACAACGGAGGATTAACAGCAAAAAAGATTTTTATGCTCATATCTTTTGGAGGTGCAGTTGGGTTTTGTGAATCCCACTAAGATTCGTACTGTGTAACTGGGTTGTGCGTTCAGAAGGGAAACGCAATGGGTTTCGCTATTGTGAAGCTCTATCTTTCTCTCTAGAACCTTTTAATTACACCGGTCCTTTGCAATGATTCGTAATCGGTGTCTGTTGATTTCGTGTGATTTTGTTCCTGGATCGTCCAGTCAAGCTAATTAGTAACGAGTCAATAGGAGTTGAAATTTGGTCGAATTGTTATGTATGATGCTATAAAGATACTTTTTTTTTTTGGTTTTGTGGAAATGGGTTTGTTCTGTTGATTGGATCAGATGGTTTCATAGGGTCTGTTCCCGACATCTTGCTGGAAAAGTACCTCCAATAATTGGGGGTAGTAACAAGTCAATAGGAGTTGAAATGTTTTGTAGATTTCAGTATAGTGTTTTTTTTGTTGATTTACCAAGTAACTATGTTTCTACTTAGTATAAAGAAAAATTGTATGGAATTTGTGTGTTGATCACTCTTAATTTTGGTTTAAGAATATACTTTGCAATTTTGTTTTTGATGATGAGAAAAAAGCAAGTCAGGGTCAGGTTCTTGTCATTTTGCATTTGTATTTGTGTCACTGTGATAGTAAAAGATGGAGTACATTTTGTTTTCGTCCATGGGAAGTGCAAAATAATTCGATCCTGATGATGGAATGATATTTTTGATCTGATGAAACCTAGAACAGTTTGCAACTTATAGTCTATTGGATTTTTTTGAACCATAGAAAAATGACTTTTACTTTGGAATGGGATTCAGCAAAAAAATTTGGATTTGTTCTTGTTAAGGAGGATCTTGAATATAGAATGTGATGCTTCAACCGGGGAAGGATAAGATTTCAGTAGAACTGATGTTTTGTGTTTTAGTTGATGACCAATCTTATGCTTATTCTACTTTTTGTTTGTTTGTAGGAAGAACAAAATATTGGCGTTGAAGTTGCAGCTTATAAAAGAGAACACTTGTTCACATATGAGCATGGACAGTAAATAAATTGGTGTGTTTTAGTTGATGAACAATCTTAGTCTTATTCTATTTTTTGTTTGTTTGTAGGAAGAACAAAATATTGGTGTTGAAGTTGCAGTATATAATAGAGAACACTGGTCAAGACTCCGTGTTTTGCAAGGATGAAAGAAAATTTTGTACAAAAGAGGGTGAGGGAGAAGTAGTTGATGTTTTCACAACCAGTGGTGAGGTAAATGCATTTTTTAATTGTTTTTTCTGAACTTAATAACGTTAAATTTATACCTTGACTATTGCTTTGTCTCTATTTTTAGTATTTGATTGGATAATCTACTTGTGGCAGACTTGGACTTACACCATTGTCTTCATCCATATATTGAAATATGATTCTCCTCTTTACTGCGTGTGTTCTGCATTTACTTTGGACTTTGGACTTTTTTTTATCAGCACATTTACTGACTGCTACGTTTTTATCCTACTGTTTCGCGTGTCTTGCTTGAGCTGCCAGGAACTTGTATATATATGTTAAAGTGTTTGGACAAAGACTTGCTCTATTGTTGTAATAATCAATACCCTTAAAAAGAATTTGCTCTATATTCTGAAAATTTACTATATCTATGTTCCTTCTTTGTAACAAGTATCGGACAACAACCTTTGTAACAACTATGTGTTTTGTGCAAATTTGGAATGGTCCTGTTAGTTGGTATTGGATATTGCAGTTGAAGTTGTTTGGGTCTCTTTTGGTTGAACCTATATCTTCTAATGGGGAGTCAACCTGACTTCAATCCTTGAATTGTGGAAGCAAATCTATTCTTCCACATGTCTGACAATTATTGGCTGTTATTATTGCATCGTTTGGTGATCGGTGTGAGTAAAATTTTTTTTGGGATCTCGAAGCAATCGGAAAAATCGGATTGATTATAATCATGTGTTTATGTAACCGTGCATGAGTCGGGAATTGAATATGTTTGATTACCCAAGTGAACAGTGTCATTTCCAAACAAATCAATGAGTTTTTTGAAGAGATCAAAACCACCAGTAGTTAACGAGCTTAATTCATTGCAATGTTTGGTTTAGAAAAGAAAACTAATTAAGTAGTTGTGTTTTGTTTGTAGCAACTATTACTCTGTTCATAATTTTTCTTCATCACAATAAAATTCTTGCAATGTTATGGGAATTACGTGTGATTGATTAGATCCTCTTGAAATTCTTATATTATCGTGAACAGGACAGCGGAAGCAATTTTAATTGTTGAAAGTTGGGATGCAGACACGGCCAGAACGAAGCATTTGGGTATGGACAGTTCCTTCATCACACTTTTTAACTTTCATATTGATAGGTACCCACTTGCTCTCCGACAAGCTGTTCCTTCTTCCTAGGTATCATCATTTCATTTGATATATCATATTGAACAACAATTTTTTTTTTGTTTTAATTAGTAGTTGGTGTTAACTGGAATGAGCTCTTAATCCTCTGATTATCAGATGCATTATTGAATATTATTAGATTGGAAAATTGTAAGGTTAAGATGACAAAGAAAAACAGTTGGGCAACCTAGATATTTCTAATTTCTAGATTTGAATTTGGCAGTGTACTCTTCTTCTCTTTCTTGCAGTTAGTACAAATCGGTGTTTGTGGTTGCACTATATACTCTGCGAGGGATATGGATGCCATGTGAATTTGTTCTCCTATTGTCGTTCCTGGCTGCCATCGGTGTTGATATTTTGTTCTCTGATTGTCGTCATTTTGCCACGAGGATTGTTGAAAATGCAAATGTATTTTCACTTCTAGGTTCTTGATGGATTTTGTTGCCTTATAGCGTAATGTAGTTGGGGATTTTCTAATCAGCAAATAGTTTTCCAAATGATCCTGTTGAAGAAATTTATTACTTTACAGTATTGTATAGCTGAATAAACATTTACCTATCTATCATAGTATTGAGTTCAAATGATATACCTTGATTAATATGTGTGCACAGTAACCTGTGTAAGTATGATGGTGGAAACCATGATTCTATAAGGCACACTAATTTGTTTTTACTGATATCAATATATTTTCTTGAACTTGGATGACTTGCTTGATTCATTGTACCTGGTATACTAGAAAAATGACTCGTGCAGACAGTTTTGAAAATATTATGCATGGGAGACTATATATTTAGAATGTAAAGTCAGTATTATTTCAAACCTAGCTAAATTTCATTCTGGCATATTGCAGGAACATCATTTAGGAAACTACTTTTCCAAGTGGATGAAGCAATTGAGATGTAACTCTATGATGTTCAAAGGAAAATCCTGGCCATAGATTAGGTAAAATATTTCCACATTTATTTTCTTATATCAGGTTCTAGGTTGGTTTTTACTTGCTACAATGATAGGGCATACAAACATGATCTGTTTTAATTTTTTGTCACGAGGAAAGTTGAAAATGCAAATGTATTTTCATGTCTATGTTCTTGTCTTATTTGTTGGATTTTGTTTATCTATATACTTCTTGCCTTTTATGGATTTTGTTGCCTTATAGCCTAATGTAGTTGGGGATTATCCTAATCAGCAAATAGTTTTCCAAATGATCGTGCTGAAGAAATTTAGTACTTCAAACCTGAATCCAAAATTAGGATTTTTTTTAAGGGATTCTGTGCTTCCACGTGGCAGTAAGATATTGGGTCAAAGTTATTGCACTGTTTGGGAAATCAGCCTCAACTTTTAATCCTTCCCTTTCCCTCAACGCACCCTCTGGTCTTTGAATTTCTTCTCCTCCTCCATAGCCGTAGCTCAACTGGGTTTGTCGCTGAAATCGAAACCGAGGTTCGGGTTGTGAGGGACTTATGGATACGGTTGGTTTTGTGAAGAGTGGAGAATGGTTCGGTGAAATTGCCTCCTGGGTTCAGGTTCTACCCCACGGACGAGGAGCTTGTTGTTGAGTACTTGAAGCGCAAGGCCTGTTCTTGTCCCCTGCTTGCCTCCATCATCACCGAACAAATCAGTATAGAGAATCCCTTTCCTTTGACTTTCGGCTTCCTAGATTTCATTTCCCTGAAGCCATGTGAGGGATTTGTTCCAGGTCTTCGGCCCAAGGAAGGGGATTACACAATGCCAACGGCAACGGAATCGGCAGCATCTCGATTGGAGTCAGCATCGGCCGCCTGATTCGCAGGTGAAGAGCGAAATGACGCCGCTGCAGGTCGCGGAGGTGATGGGCAAAGAGTTGCCGGACTCGACATGCTGGTTCTTATTCTTCGTCTGTAAATTATCCAGAGATGGATTCGGTTGAGAATGGTAGAGGCATGTCTCTGCCCTCATTTCTTTATTTGCAAATATTGTTCTTCCATCGATCAGCAATGGCGCCTACGTTTTCTACCCGCCAGAGCTCTACCAGAAAGCCGGTGAGAGTCAATCTGATACCTCCACCTAATTCATGTATCTCTGGTTGTTTTATGCCTATGGCTGTGGATACCAAATTTTTTCTTTCTTGCTTACATGTATCAGTGCCTTCTCTCACCGGTTCGTAATTGTCTTTATATCTTTACTGACACAGAGGTCGTCTGTGTCGTAGAGTAGTAGTTTTCTCGGTTTGAGATCACGGTGCGGTTTTCTCCGACTGTGGTAGTCAAGCCCTTTGTCAGGTGGTGCAATACAACCAGATTATATCTCTGTGTGGTATTGTTTCTAAATGGATTTACTTTTTCATGTTTGCGCTCTTAAATTTATGTGGGCACCTTCAAATCTAAACTTCTTTTTGCTTGGTTCATTGGCGTTTGAAGCATTTTATATCAGTTACAACGGGTTTTGTTTATGCAAGCTTTGGATTCTCTTTGCGTGCATGTTTGATGAGTTTTTGCTGAATTTGTATTAGCTCTTATTGTTGTATGTTAATGGATAACTCTAAATCTTTGTTGATAACATCTGTTGATTTGAAATGGGAATGACTATTTAGTGCTACATGGAAATGAAAATATTGCTATGATCTTCAGTCTTAGGATTTGTTATGTCTGGTTAGGTTTATCAGATCTGATGATATGCATCTTTAAATTAACAGGTAAATAAAATACAAAATCAT
Organism: Erodium maritimum; assembly: GCA_963921825.1. Taxonomy (NCBI): domain Eukaryota; kingdom Viridiplantae; phylum Streptophyta; class Magnoliopsida; order Geraniales; family Geraniaceae; genus Erodium; species Erodium maritimum. Next base: position 78,988,819 of record OY997590.1, read on the forward strand.
ATTCTGATTTTGAGGGAAAACGATTTACCGATCATTGATTGTCGTCTATTATTATAGCATTCTCGGCGTCAATTGTGATTCTTCATTGTAAGGAATTAGGCGTTGTTATCGCAAGCCTGTGTTGGTATGGTTGTATTTCCAGCCTAATTGTTGTAGTATATCGGTAATTGATCGATTTAATTATCAAATTACTAACTTTTATTTCTGTCTGATGAGCAGCGATGGCACCCAAATAGGTGGAACAGACCCCCCTGCTTAGTTAGGCGAAGCCAAACGTAAGTTCCAACAAATCCAAGAAGCTTATTCGGGTAAGTTCATACCAGAGAATTGAAATAAAAAATTACATTTTTATTTTTGTTTCTTCATTGAAATTTATGTCTCTGCGAGTAGTGTTGTCTGATGAGAGGAATAGGATGATGTACGATGCAGGCTTGTACGATCCTGATGACGATGATGAAGACGAGGTAGGTTCTTCTCCCTACAACAGTTTTGTTTGTTGATTCAACAATCTTTTTACTGGGATCTGCTTTTCAATTCACAGGGGTTGTGTGATTTTGTGCGAGAAATGGGGTCTTTGGTTGTAAGTTATAACCATATAAAGACCATCTCATGAGCCATTTTTTAATTGTACTTGGAAGATAATGTTCTATAGTCTTGCCTTCTATTAAATTTGTACTTGATTGGTTTAGTAAGATAATGTTCTATAGTCTTGCCTTTTATTAATTTTATACTTGATTGGTTTAGTGTGCTTGTCTTATTTCTCGAAATTATGGCGATTGACATGTGATTGCTATATGTGTTAAAAAAAAATTCTCCTGAAACTTTGTACTTGTGCTATTCTAGGATGTAATGCGATCATGTAAATGTTCTAGGGTGAAACACGACCATGTAAAGGTTATCTCGAAGCTGGAGGAGGCTTTGGAAAATGTTTACGCTTATCATGCATTTTTAATTCCTGGCATTGGTGGGGTAAACTTGATTTTGAAAGTGTTGTCGATTCTGGTTGTGTATGAATGAATTAGAATTTAAAGAAATGACATGGATTATGACACTCATTGTTGTCCATTCTGATTGTGTAGTGATAGAAATGGAAACATATACAGATCATTGCATGAACCATATTTTAAAGAAGAGTTGAAGATAATGTCTTATTGCCGTGTCTCTATCAATTTTACACTTGATTAATTTTTTTTGAAACGTACACTTGATTAATTTAATATGCTTAGAAATTTAATAAATCAAACGAGTCGTATATATGCTTTCAAGATATAAATGATGTTACTCATCAACAAGATATAAATGATGTTACATAAGAATATGAGTAGAACAATGCTACAATAATCTAAGAAATAGAAGACGAGGTAGGTTCTTCTCCCTACAACAGATCTGTTTGTTGATTCAACAGTCTTTTTACTGGGATCTGTTTTTCAATTCGCAGGGGTTGTGTGATTTTGTGCGAGAAATGAGGTCTTTGGTTGTTGTTTCGTGTGGTTGATGACTTGTGTGCTTGGCGAAGTGGTAGTGCTTTCCAGGGGAATTAGAGAAAACGACAATAATAATTATCAATATATGAAGCAAAGAATATATATAATCTCTCTTGTCGTGTTTTGTTTGTTCGGGTTTTCTTTTTTGTTAAATGTAAATATCCTTTCATACGTACGTGTAGGTATGTGAAAGTTCTTATCTTTAATGGTTCTTAAATATTCATAAAACTATTATTGCATCATTATTGACTTCGGAAGGTGAAGAATGGGTTACTGATGGTTGAATTAGTGCCACATTTTGGTTTTTTGAGTTTTTCTGTAATGGTTGCATTTGGTTAGATCCTGCTTGGATCTAATTTTTTTTTAAAATAAAATTTTTCGCGCTTATCCAAAAAAATTATTACATCATTATTTATTTTCTTTGTTTGGTATATGCTGATTTCAATCAAAATCTATATGCAACTATGTGATGTATATTTTTAATCACTGTATTTATTTGATGTTCCTACTTGTATATACTGGTTTTGCTGATGGAAAGAACAACTTATGTTACTTGAGAATAAAAATCAATATTTAATTGCCCACAATGGAATTTGACTTCAGTACATGATATTGTGAAATGTGTTATGAACTAAAGGTTTGCCCCACTTCGGTACGTTCATGCTTACAATAAGATGATAGCATAATCATCACTATGAACTGCCCAATAATATAATGATGTTGATATATTGGGTTAATGTTTATTTACTGGAAACTTATTTTGTGTATGCATTTGATTATGCTAATTATGGTTCCATTTTCTGATATTTGGAAATAATAGAGATTTATGTCTCATCTCAAAGTTGTTTACTTCCTTCAGCCCACGTCCGAGAACATTTAACTTCTGTGGCGGCAACTGTCTGATCCTAGATTTGGAGTCTCACCTATGTAAGTTATTTGAATTACGAGGGACATTAGTTGTTGGGGTTGTTTCTTAACTTTAAAAATTGTGTTCATTATTGGGTTCCACAGTTTTCTCGAATATAATGAAGAATACCCAGTTTCATGTTCTAGCTAATTTGGATTATAAGGTCATTGGGAGAGAGATTAAATGAGAAAAAACTTTCTATTTTTGTAGTTGTCATACAATACATTATAGGTGGTGTCTCGATTTCTGTGAACTCTTCATCAAGACACCCAAAGAAGTGTAGTACGAACATGTCATTCTGGTACTTGTCCATAACTTCTTCTTTGGCGTAGTTGAAGTTGGTTGTAGAGTTGAAACTAATGAGCATGTACTTTACCTTCTTTAGTTGTTCCTTCTCCCCAGCACCATCACTCCCTACATCATTTGTGAGTAGGATCTAACTGCATTTGTGTGTATGGACGGGCAATGGTCAGTTAACCGACCGTCACCTCACCTCCAAGCCTACATCGAACAAAAATATTGGTTTTCTGATAATTGTCGACAGACACCACACCGACCGAATTTGAGAAAGCATTACAAAACTCCGATCACATGAGTTCTAGTAGGATTTGCGGTTTTAACCGGCCACCCATATTATTAATTAGGCAGGGTCGGCCCAATGATTGTTGGGCCTAAAGTGAGAACTGATCGATGTCTTTTTTTCTTTATGAAAGAATATAATGAAAAAAATAAACATGTTCGTATAGAAAGATTATACTAGATGATATTGAAGGAATGAGCTTAAACATCTACTTATAACACTCAAAATCTTAAATGAATGATCAAGATTAATTTCTAACGAGACAACATCCATGGATAAGATGTATTGTATACAACTCTATACAAAAATATAAAAGTTTAAGGATTCATATTTATCTATAAACACGATACATTCATGTAAAGTTTAAATATGATAGGTTCAAGATAATTCCAGAAAAATTATGCTAGCTTATATGTGACATCGTGTATGACTAGCTATTATCATCAACTTCTAGAAATTTCCGTACTTAAAAAATATTTTTTAGACAATTTATAGTGTATATTAGTAACCTTGATTTTCAAATTTGTCAAATACAACGAGACTCATGCTTTTAGTCACCATTGAATCTCTCAACTGAGAGACCTAACCTCGCAAAAAAAAACCTAACCCAGACCTACTGTCGCCTCCATTTGTCCCTGCCGGCTTCTGCTGAGGCTCTGGCCAAGGTTGTGGCCGGCGGTGACTACTCCTCTTCCTCCTCCCCTCCTTCACTTCTATTTCTCCCTACCCTGTTTTTTCTTCTTTCCCCCTTTCTTCGTGTGTTTTTTGGCGTTTTTTTGGTCCTACTTCAACAGTCTCAGTGATTTCGACCGTGTCGGGTTTCTGGAGGGGGGGGGGGGGGGGGGGGGGGGTCAGGTGGTGTGCTTTTGAGTGGTTTACCCTTTTCTTCTGTTACTTCTGGGCTTTTCTCGGCCTAGCATCTCCGGTCACACTTCTGACGGACAACCTTCAGATCCGACTCACCTTGCCTTGCTGTTGTTGGTGTTGTTTATAGCTCCTCTGGTTCCAGCTGTGTCGCTTTTGTTGGGGGGGGGGGGGGGGCTCGTTCTGGTCGGGTGGAGAGTAGATAAGGGCCTAGTGACCCTGCTACTCCACCGGCCGGTAGTTATCCTCGGGTCATTCCTGTGCTGTTCTTCACAGTCTTGCTTTTGGAGGAGTTTGGCCCGGCCCTGTTCAGGCGGGAACTTTGTGAGTCCGACACTCTTTTCTGGTGGTGGATCGATTTTATTTCTGGTATGAGGCTTCCAGGCACACACCTCCGCGATTTTTGACCTCCGATCAACTTCTGTTTGCTTGTTCTTCACTGGACGGGAGTGGTAGGGGTTTCGGATTCTCTACGATTTCGATTCCTCCCTGGCAGTTTCTAGACTTCGAATTTAGGGTTCAGTTCTGAGGTTTTCCGTCCTTTCTTCTCCTTGACTTCCGGCCACCGGATGCATGACTTTCGTGGTGGGCCTCCCTTCGTCTTTGTGCCACCCTGGGGTGTTTGTTTCTCGGCCGATGGAGTTGGTTTTATTGCTATATCTATAAAAGTTTGTTGTTTCACAGGTTTTGTGATATCGGCCGGCCGTGTCTCCGAGGCTCTTCGTTGACGTTCATTGGGTTTGCTCATTTTTGCCCTCTTTCAGCCTTACTTGTGTTTCACGAACTATTCCCTTGGATTTTTGGTTGTTTTAGTGTTCTATGTTACTCTCTTATGTAAGTAGAGGCTCGTCGGTTTTTAGGTGTTGGCCTCCGACGATTATTTTGGCCTTCAGACCATTGTTTGAAGATTTTCGGCTTCATTTTCTAGGGGTTTAGGGTTTCGGTAGGTAATTTGACTATCGACCTATCTTTGTCGTGCTCGGTGTTGGCCGACGGCGTGTTTGTGGCCTTCCAACTCTTCGAGTTGATTTCCCCGATGAGATAGGGTGGATTTCACTAGTTTGGGTTGTTATTGGGATGGTTCAATTACTAGTCGGTTCTCGTTGTGGCATTGATGAGTTTGGAGGATTCGGATGTCACTTCGCTGCTCTTCATGGTCGGTAAGTTCGTGTTATTAGACACTGTTTTTTTTTGTGTTGGTTCCCGTTGAGGGATTAGTTGTTGTTTTTGTTTTGGATGATTCTATGTACATCCAGTTTATTGTACTTATGTTCTTCATGATAGCGAAATCTGGGTAGATAGACCTTTGGTTCGGATGTTTCTGTTTCCATCCGGTTTTAGTTTGCTTAATGGTCGTGAAATCAGGGTATAGGATGTGTTAGACCCATCCGGGTTGTGTGGCTTGTAGCCATTTGTTGTTGTGGTGGGGGATCGTTGTTTGGTCTCTCTTGTTTGTAAGTTCTCTTGAGGGTATTGCCCTTGACCTCGCCCTTAATCTTTAAGGCTTGGTTTTTATAAAAAAAATGATGATAAAAAAAATGCTTTTAGTCCATGAACTCCATGGAGTATTCTTCGATAAATGATCTTTTTTACTAATCATATTCGTACAAAAATCAAACATTCTAGCACCAGTTGTTAATATATACATGCATTGTTTAAATAAGAAAATATTGATATTTCTATTCATCTCTAGATGCATAGTTTCATTATTTGAATGTCTTAGAAAGTGGTTTATAAAATATTAAAGAAAGTATGAGATATCAAATCAAACATTCACTGATTTCTCATATGTTTGTTTTGCATCTTTTTGCTGTGATTAGAAATCTATATCCAATATTATATTGTTTTTCCAATTTTGACAACTTACTTTTCTAGATTATTTTTGTTTGAGCATTTTCGTAATGAAGTTGATAAATTGATTGACATTCCTCAAACAAGTAGTATAGTGCATTGATATGTAAACATTTGCGCTTCTTTTTTTATGTGTTCCATCGTTTTGCATGTTTTGCTTCGTTCATGATGATTTTTCACTGCGAAATAAACATTCATATAGTTGTTAGAATGTTCAACCATTAAGAAAAATTGTCTTTCATTTGGATGAAAATGCTTTTATGAAAAACAAATTTGAATTGAGATCAAAATTAGGCCTAACTAGTATTAAATTTTAATTTCAAGATTAGAAGTCTAATATTTTCATATGATTAAGTTTGATCAAATAATAACAAATCATTAATTTTAGGGGGTATTTTTCACCCGATGCCTTAAACGGCTTCTTGTTTATTTTACGAGTCCTTTTTTTGATCGGTGGCTTTAAGCGATTGCTTAACTCGCTTAAAGGTTAAGTCGGCCCTGTAGTTAGGGTTGTAGGTAAGTGAAAATCACAGATAAGAGTGTAGCTATCTGATAATTTCCTAAATATAAATGTAATTATCCGTTGAAACAAATATTCATGTTGGACAACAAGAGGGGAAGGTTTATCAAAATGAGACACCCGTCACAAAATAGTTCCAGAGTAGTCTCCGTAAAATATAGTATTATCAGAGAGAGACGTTTTAACTAAATAAGACATTCGTCACAGGATAGTCACTGTAAAATATTGAGATACGTAGATCAACCACGATAATTAGACACATCACACATTTCCTTAATTTCCATGTTGATACTCTCTTCCAAATCTTGATCAATGAAGGGGAATTGAAGCTTGTCACCTTCCTTCTTTTCGGATAGATAATGCACCTTGGCGATAAGCTCACCTTGTTCATTAAAGGCGGCGACACATGCATCAAATACATTCACTTTGAAAACCCTGTACAAGAGATTATAGCTTAAGGTAGGGGAAATAGGGAGACCCAACCATGGCGTGTCTTTGGTGAACTCTTTGAAGGATGGAGCATTTCCCGTAGTTGAGATATACACCACCTCGAACTTATTTTCTTCTTCTGGTTGTGTGTGATACTCACATTTCAGCATCGTTACAAACTTAGCAACTGTTGAAGGTTGATCCAAATTCAAGCTCTTTTGTGGCTTGGTTACCAAGCAACCAAATTTAGGGAGTCTTGGCCTGATTAAGTAATCAATTTAGGGAATTTATGCCCTCTTTCCCAAATTGGGTCTTAATTGTAGAGATTTTTTATTTCCCTATTGTGTAGGAAGTATCTCTACACCACACCTATAAATACCACTTGTAAGCTGTCATGAGGGATAAGTTGAATCAGTGTAAATCCTCGGCGTTGTGTAAACATTCTCCATATAGTGAAGTTTTACTGGTTGGCGCCCGTTGTTTTTTTCTCTTCGTTGTTTGGAGGGGTTTTCCACGTTATATCGTTGTGCTCTCCGCGTTTTGGTTTTTGATCTATTTCGTTTTATTGTCTATCGTTTTATAACAGCAACCTCGGCGAAATGGGATCCCTTATGCTGACCAAACAAAACATATACCCTCTTCCCCTAGAGTTGGGAATGAGCATCAACGATATCAAATCCATCTCCAACAGACCACATGAGACATTGATCGCCTTCAAAAAGCATTGGCAATGTGAGCTCTCTTTTTTGTACCTCATACTCTGCCTTGCAAAGAGATGGTCGTGTGAACGGAAAGCCTTCAATCCCCCAACGTTTAATTTGTGTCTGATGAGCAACGATGGCACCCAGTTAAGTCTGTGGAATTTTTATCAACACTATACACTGGGTTTATCAACACTATACACTGGATTTATCAACACTATACACTGGATTTATCAACACTGAACACTAGTTTTATCACCTCATTTTCCAAAATCGAACATGATTTTTATTACATCATCTCATGTTTTTTTATTAACACTAAGCACTAGTTTTATCAACACTAAACACTATTTAGCACTAGTTTGATACCTCGATATAAAAAATTTATTAGTGAAGATTTATCAACACTTAACATTGTTTTTATCACCCCAATATAACTTTTTTATTTTCGTGCTTCAAAATATATTCATGATTGATCTTGATTTGAAGCCCTTGGAAAAATAAAAATATTGGCGCAAGTTTGAAGCTAATCGGAGTTAAAACGAATCGGGAAATATTAAATTAGTGAATTGGTTAAGAAAAAAATGGACACTTGTCCACATGACACCATGCTTTTACAATTATGTCATTGCTTGTGTGAGAAATGAAGAAATGACCGTGAGATTTGGTAAAATTGGGATGATGATGTGACATTATGATGAATGTTGGTTCTAAAAGATGTATGGGTAGGATTGGTTCACATAGTTTTTAAGATAAGGAGAGTTTCTATTAGATTTCTCCTCATTACCCATATATGTTCAATATTATTATTGTGAATGTGAAACTTATGTGTTAATTAGATATAGTTGTCAGTTGTCAGGGTTGGTATAGGTATAGGCTCTTGAAACGTAGTATTTTTTTTTTTATGTTAATTGGTTATAATTGTTAGTTATCAGGATTGGTATATGTATAGGCTCTTGAAACATGTTCAACGTGAAGGAAATGAAGCCACACTTCCGATCTCCACTGTCTCCAATCTCTTTCCGGTAAAGGTAACTCTTTTTGTGTGCAGTTTATTTCTTTCCTTCTTTCCAACTTATGTCATGGATTTCGCTTACCCTTTTGATTCGTTGAAATAATTTAGGCCAAAATTGTGTTGTTTTGTGTTGTTTCAGTTGTGTATGTTTAGTTTATTCTACTATCTTTTGTTTCAGAGTGAATTATATGCAATAGTTTAGGATTTGTTGGTATTTTTGGTCTTTGTTACTATCTCGCTCTATCTCTCTCTCTCATTGTTTTGATTTTGAGTTGGAAACCTTAACAAAACCAATAGCAAGAATAATACCGAAAATGCATTGCTTTATAAGCGATTTAGATTTTAACATGTTCGTCTTCCTCAATATTCTTGGCAATACATAATTGTATCATATATGGTTGGTTCAAGTTGATGTGTCATGCTCTTCTAAATGTAAATGATTTAAACTCAGTATTTCTACTTCAATGATGAATATGTATATTTTGACGTCAATGATGAATATATGTATATTTTGAAGATGCTCTTCTAAATGTAAATTAACTAAACTGAATATAACTTTCGTGCTTTTGCAGGCTATGAAAATGCAGAATTTGATTACAAAATTCTATGTAGAAAGCTTGAGGAGCAAGTAGGTGTTCTTACATCAGAAATTGAAAGACAAATTCATTTTAGAGACAATGACAACCGTGAAATGGAAAAGTAACTCAAGAAATGTGAAAGTTATTGGTTGTAGAAGACAATACAAAATGCCAGCGTCGATTGACTGTCGTTATGCCATGGAACTGAAAGTTGTTACTCTTTCTTCTCTTACCAAATAAGTTTTGCATATCAACTTTTCATAAGATTTATTTTTTGTTTTTGTACTATGCTTAAATGATGGAAAAAGCTGAATACATGTCATAAGGGATGTTCTAGGGTGAAACACGACCATGTAAAGGTTATCTCGAAGCTGGAGGAGGCTTTGGAAAATGCTTACGCTTCTCATGCATTTTTAATATATTTTAAATTAGACTTGAAGATAATGTCTTATTGTCGTGTCTGTATCAGTTTTACACTTGATTAATTTAATATGCTTATAAATTTAATAAATCAAACGAGTCATATATATGCTTTCAAGATATAAATGATGTTACTCATCAACAAGTGGTTTCAAGAGTAGGATAAGAAATATGAGTAAAACAATACTACAAAAATTTAGGGACAACATATATATTACAACAAGCACCGTGCGTATTTTCCATTTATTTCAATCAAAGTATACAACACACCTAGCACCGCGCGTTAGCGCAGTGCAAAAGCCTAGTTCTATATTACTACCGTAAAACATTCCATTTTTCAAATCACTGCCTTAATCTTTTTTTTCTCTCGCTATTCTATCGATAGTTAATTTTTCAAGTTACTGCACGGCGTTAATTTTCCATCAAAACACATAAAACATATCACCCCCCCCCCCCACTAACAATGAAAATTTCAAAGCCATGCCCCGAATTTTTCAGATTTTATTTTCAAAAATAAAAAAAATCAAATTTTATTTTAAAAATATGTATACAAATCAAATGTTCCAACCCCTCTCGTCCCAGCCACCGATAAAGAATTAAGAGAAGATGGAGACAGAGGCTTCGGTTTTTCGGTGAAATCGGAGCACCGCTCTTTCTGGCGTTCCAGACATCCCACCTAACGAATTTCCTAATTAACATGTCCAAAATTACTTTTAGTAGGTTACAACCGTCGTATAAAAAAATTTGAAAGGGCTATAAATTAATTTTGATAAATAACGCCAGTATTTTTACAAGTAAATGATTTGATATTATAAATGCATCAGGATGAAAGACAGAAGAGCTACCAAACACCACAGTAAGAGTACTGAAAACAGAAAACTAACAAAAAATAAACGAAAGATAAAGAAAACTAGCTCTTTGCACAGAATCGCTTCGCTGATACGTTCTGAAGGGAGTGTTGCGTAGCGTCGAGAAACACCGATACAACAAATTTGGACTGGAAGCTAGAGTAGAGCGGACCCATTTCCGGAGGGGTAATGCGATGGACTAGATACTCCCTCTGGATGCCAGCTTGGGTCGTCCTCCCTGAAATGATAGAAGTAGGGCTCCATAATGCGGAATTGCTTGCCTCCGAGAAGGTAGGGGGTACCTTGCCAGATCTTGATGGAACTTTTTCCACCTTACATCCAGTGGGACAGTGATATTGGCCAACCCCCCACTGGACCACTTCATACTCAATCGATGAGGCGAGGGTGCTTATAGCCCCTCGCTGTTGCACTTGTCGCTTCCCCTGATCTAGTGGAGCCTTCCGATTCCGGCTCCCATCTTCCCTTGTCGGCCTCTTTCTACCAGCAGACACTGAAGTAGTGGCCAGATTTCTTGGGGAGTCTTCTTGGATGATCGGACAATCTCCCCTATGAGCTCTGTTGGCCCTTGGGTGCCTCCTTGTATCCTCTCGACTTGGCCCCGTGCCTTTATTTCTTCCTTGCCACCTATCTTGACTTGGTGCCTCCGTGGCGAACTAACGGGTGTGGTGTTCCGAGGATCCCCCTATATCCCAGTTTGTTATCGGAACATGTTTCCCATGTTGTGATCGTATCAAGGCCGATCAGGGATCAGCTGGTTATCTCAACGAGGGGCCCCTACTCCCACCCTCCAACGGACAAGTTGTAAACAGATGGCCCGCACAACTACAGTCAAAGCAATGATTGGAAAACCTCTCATACGAAACGTGTAATATTATACGTACCCGAGACTCCATGAGTCTAAACTAGAGCTGTGTTAGTGATTGATTAAATTTAAATGTTTATATTTCTTTTTTTCTTTTCTTTTATTTATTTGACTTGTAAACTTAATATTATTCTTACAGTTTTATTTCACACGTGCTTTTTGGAGTTTGAAGATTAGAGTCAATGTCCTCCCAAGTCTTAACCAAAACAGTCTAAAATAATTAATACACATGCAGTGCCTTATTATTGGAAACTTGACCACGCATAATACAAAAAATACAGTGTTTCTAGTAGGATTCGAATTCGGCTTATAAGGTAGTATCAAGGAGTCTTTATCCTTTAAGCTAACTTCCCAAATATTTAGGATATTCTATGGAACACCCTACATCTCTTTGATTCCGCCCCTGATCACAGGGGATGTCATTATAGCATCGTCAAAGGATTTTGCAATGACCTGCAGCAACGACACAGCGCTACGTTGACCACAACGGCTTTTGTCGGTCCAATGATGCGGCGACACGTGGTGTCTGATTTTTTCATGGAACTTAAGATTATATATGTACTGATTTCCTCTATATATTGAACCCTCTCACTCTCGATTTCACACATCTTCTCAACCACATCTTTTATACTTTTTCTCATAATCTTCTTTGTTTTTTTTTGCTTTTCGATGGATCTACTTACAACCAAGGTCGTAAAAAGTGTTAGGCACTAGTCGGACGGTGAAGAACCTTAGATACCAAGCGGGGACTGATTGGGGCCTACACATATTTCATTTTCGTATTTTTATTTTTTATTATTAATAACTATGTACCACACATATATAATCAAAAATATAAAGCATAAATTATATTAATAACTATGTACCACACATGTCATCACTCGTCCAAGTCGAATGTAAGATAGAAACCCACTCGCAATGATTATGATTGTTGGTATTATCCTCCACAATATGATCGTTGAGAATGAACGCCGCCCATACCCCATTGATGCGTTAGAGAGTGTGGGTGTCTCAACTACAACGACCCATCCAGCGGTGAACATTACAAGTATCTTGAAGAATAGATTAAGGCTCCATGGTGGAGAAGTGCATAACCGTCTCAAGGACGACCTCATCGAACACATTTGGAGTAAATTTGGAGATGACAAGCACAATTAAGGTAGTGTAATGTAAGGATTTGTATTTCGCATCGTCAAATTAACGAAATATGAATTTCTAAATAGTTATTTAAATTCGAAAAAACAGCTAACCAGATGGGTGTTTATACCATCTTTACTAGCATCAAACTTCTTGCCTCGCACCACCACTTTGTGGTAATTGGATCTTTTGGATTATCAAACCCAGGGGCAAGATACACAATAAAGTTCCTTATCATGTGAGGATAAAATGGACCAATGTCCCGGTCTTTCGTAGCTTGACATTTTGTATGACATTTATGACTTGCTCATTGCTCTTAACTTCTTCAAACAATTCCTTTTTAGGGTTAATGTTTCGCAAGCACATATTTCCATTTTTGAACAGCTCTTGCATGATGGAAAGATACATTGTCTAAAGGAGCATCAGGTATTGTTGGAGCTCTTCTTTTCATACCACTAGTTAGAGTAGTCAACTCTTCTTCTTCTGCAGACACTTGGGATTTAGAGATTTTGGATTCTCTTCTTGGAAAGGGGCAGCACCTTTGCATTCTCTATTCTTCTCCTGTTTTTTATAGCATCAAGGTCCATAGGGTCGACTTCTTCTTCAGCTTGAACATTAGCTTCTTTCTTAACATCTTTCACCATAGCTTTCAGCATTAAAGTATTATGATTCAATAGTAGACATGGGTATGCAAGTTTTCTTCTTATTGAACCAATAGAGTAGATTGTTGCCAAGATAGAGACATCCTCTAGAGATGCTTCTTATATAAGTGGCCCTTCTAGCTCAATTAGCATCACAACAACCAACTAGTGTAGCTGAAATATCCATAGTACCTGTTACTTGCCAGATGATTTGTCCGACCTTGATGAACAGATTTTCCTACCAAGTCCATTTCAAACTTTGTCTTCACATGTCTTATAGGATGTCAGAGCATCTGGTCTTCCATTCCACCAAACTAGGTTTCGTCTACAATATATGGACAATCATGAAGGTGATCCCTTCCTTCTTAGTAAATGGAGTTTAGTCAACCCCCCTTCGATTATAGTCATTCTTCTCTAGGTTCTCATAAGCCAAAGTTTCTAGATGGACATTTTGAGGAACACATTTATTCAGGCATGTGCTCGAGACATTTAGAGCAATAGTTTTACCAGTATTTGTTCCCAAAACTTGTCCTTTGACCCTTCATTCCTTCTTTAGAGTGGCTTGTGGATTCCTCCTCCTCTTCTTTTTTTTGATAAGCTCGAAAATTTTATTTAGAAAAAGAAAGATCCAAGCAGGATCGATCCAATACATAACCAAAACAAGAGAGCTCTCATCTGGAGCTGCGGGAACAAACCCCGAATAAAGAGCAAAACAGAAACATAAACACAAGATTAGCCATAAGTGACCCACTCTTCGCCATCCAAAGTCAGGGTCGGGTCATCAAAAGCTTTGGCTGAATGGGCTAGCTGAGCGGCTTGAGTAAGCTGCTTGAGCGGTAGTTGTTCAGGGCAGCTTGAGGAAATAGGATCTACTTCCCAATATCCACAGGAGTGACGAGTCTCTCCCGACTTCTAGAGTGGTTTGGTTTGATATGAACGATATAGTAGTCCCCTAAGAACTTGGGAGGCTGACTAAGACGATTTGAAGTTCTAGAAGGTTGTTTCGAATGGCGACCCTTGACCACTGGATTAGAAGGTTTAAGAAGAACCTCTTTCCAAGGACTACTCTGTTGATCCCTGATTTGAGCGATCGGGCCCAATTCAGGGGAACTATCCTTGACAACCATGGGTATATTACCCGAACTTGGTAAAATCGACCCGTCATCCGAAGTGTTTGCGTCTGGAACTAGCTTCGGGCTTGCCGAAGACGGAGGGCTGGACCTAGACAAGGTCGGCCCAATCCCAGGCCTATCTCCTATCAATGATCCATTAGATTAAATGGTGTCATCTACCCGTAAATTGCATTGGTCCACGGCTGAGTGCACAACTTCACTTAAATCAACCACTGGACCTTGTGCTTGTGGCCCAGAACCCGGAAGATAGGCTGGAATAGGCCCAACCACAACAGAACTAACAGGCTCGACCGCAGCATAACTAACTGCATCTTTCTCACGCGAATCTCGTGTTAACTGATCGGCCGAAAAACAGGGCAACGACTTTCCAGCAGCATCGTCGACCTCAACAACAACCAGAGCCAAATCCGAGGGGCGATCAATCGCAGGAATCGCTGGCGTATCACCGATAATATCTCCACAGTTAACGGGAACACTTTCAATTTCTGGCACCGGAATCCGATCATGAACACGAGCGTACGCGACTAACAGCTCAAAACCATTATATTTGAATCCATTATACGCTTCAACCACCTGAGCTGCAAATTCCAGCGACTGAAAATCTACGAAACCAAAGAACGAACCTCGTTTGTTTGGACGTTTAAGAACAATGGCCGACGTAATTTCACCGAACACCCCAAAATAATTTGTGATCCACTCCACAGTCGCGTAATATGGTAGGTGACAGATGAACAACTTCGTTGTTGAAACTCTACTCGAGAATTGTCGTCTCTGATCCACCAAAGGCAGAGCATCTGTGTGAACCCTTGACCGACGATTACAATTAACAACCGACACCGTCCCGGCCTTCACAACATACGCAGCAACCTCACCATTGCTCTGGTAGGCCAACTGAACACCTGACTGCCTCTTATCGCCAGCTTCTCCCTTCTCCAGCCGGCGATGCTGTGCCTTCCTCCTCCGAACAAAACCATGTTCTGGTGAAGCCTGCCTCACTTTCCTTCCATGTTTACTAGGTATTTCAGCAACTTGGGGAAACAACCTGCAATAGGATTTGTAAGATGACATAAGAACCGAACAAAAGGAAGAGAACGACAGTCGTTCCTCCTTCCTCCTCATTGTCGGGTTTCTGATCTTCATCCCTTGATAAATTGTTTCCGTGATGACAGAGAAGTTGTAGAGAGAAAAGCTTTAGGGAGCCTTTGGAGATAAAAAATTGATGAAAGAAATTCCAATTCCTCCTCTTCACTCTCCATTCCTGCTTCATGTTGGTTTCTTTGATCGTTCATTCTTTCTTTAGATTGGCCTGGAGATTCGTCTTCTTGACTCTCCATTCTATTTTCAGATTAACATGAAAGTCATTACCTTTGACCTTCCATTCTTTTTTTACAGTAGGTTGAGAGATACGAGGCTGACCAAGGTTTCTCCTTTGTTGAACACGAGGTGTTTCATATAGTCGGTAGCAGTATGGTCATGTATGACCCTTCTTACCCAAAAAAATGACATTCCCATTGAGTTCTTTTTTTTATCAATGAAAAATACGATTTTTATTCAACCCAAATAATAATTCAGAAGAATTACATAAAGGGGAGAAGAGAGGGAGAAAAGACAAGAGGAAGAAAAAGCTGAAAGGGCTAAAAAGCCTAAACCAAAAACTCAAGGAGGCTCGAACAATTTGAGAGCAACTTCGTTCCCGAGCGGGCCAGAGAACCCTAAAGTTTTGCAAAGAGCCCACGACCTCTTGACTTCAGATTTTTTTACGGAGGGAACGAGACGGGCTAACGCCTTTGAGAGAGACGACCGATTTACGGAGGCCTGCCTTTTTGCGTCTCTTGCGACGAGTAACTCGGGTTGGTGAGACGGCCAGCTGGGACGGGGAGTGAAAATCAGAGATGAACGAAGCAAAGGGAGCAGGCAGGGACTTGATAGAGGTAAAAATTGTCGTTGGGTCGGGTCCAGAGTGAGCTGGGTGGTCCAGGGAAAGAGGCGGGCCCAAATCAGTACGGGCTGCCCTAGGAGGGACTGCTTCTCGATCCAATAAAGCGTGCGGAGGCTCGGGAACAGATGCATCATCAATGAATGTCTTGGAAGTTGAGGTCGGCCGACAAACATTGAAGACAAGAGGGGTTCCCGAGGTCGAGGTCGACAACGCATGAGAGGAGGGTCGGCGAGACCAGGCGAGCTCAGGGAAGGATCTGGCGAGGTCCAAGGTGGCGTCAGACGAAGAGGGTGAAGGGAGGAGAGACAGGGTTGCCCCCGAATCGCTAGGGCTGATCGAATCCAGAGAGGAAACGGTGGCCATGCAATCCTTGTCTCTCAAGTCGCCATGGCCGGACCTTGAGTTGGCTTCAACCGAGACCGAACCCTGAGACCGAAGAGATAGGGTCGGCGATGATGCTCTGAATTCACCTTCTTCAAGACCGAAAGGAGCAGAAGACTCTTAAAGAGGAAGAGGAGGGAATTGAAGCTTATTCAAGTCTGTAACAAGAGTTTGGTAAGTAAAGCCCTCAATTACAAGATCAATTTCACGAGATTTTGGCTTAAAATTCCGCGTGTGGGTGAGAGCAAAAGCCAAGTCGAGGCGATTGAGCAAGGTGGAAACCGGCTGGACTGAGATGAGGGTGCCTGAGACAGCATCAATGTTGCGAATAATCTCTAAGGACCACCCAGAGAGAGGAATTCCAGCAATCGAGATCCACTTGAAGCATCCACCATTGGTGACTGCTTCAACAGACGGGAAGAATTCAAAAAACCAGATACGAAGTCCATTCCAATCATCGGAAGCCAAGGAGTTTAGGGATTCAAGGTCCACACAAGAAGCCAAGAACACCCCTAAGCCAAGTTCCACAACCTGTACTTGGTGCCCCAGACTCGAGAGGATTCTGTCCCGGATGGTGGTTGCATCGCGACTTAGGGGATGAGATTCCAATAATGCTGAACTTGAGCAAATCAGCATAACGAGTGTTTGGAGCACCTTCAAGAGGCCGATGACATCGAAAGCGCAGGAGCAGGGGGCGGAAGAGGTTGAACGTGAAGCCACTTCCTTGTAAGAAGAGTGGTCGGAAGAGACCTTGAATGGAGCTAAACCCGGCCAGAGAAGCCAAGAGTTTTGATGAAAGAAATTCCAATTCCTCCTCTTCACTCTACATTCTTGCTTCATGTTGGTTTTTTTGACCGTTCATTCCTTCTTCAGATTGGAATGGGGATTCGTCTTCTTGACTCTCCATTCTCTTTTCAGATTAACATGAAAGTCATTACCTTTGACCTTCCATTCTTGTTTTAACGTGGGTTGAGAGATACGAGGCTGACCAAGGTTTCTCCTTTGTTGAACACGAGGTGTTCCATATAGTCGGTAGCAGTATGGTCATGCATAACCCTTCTTACCAAAAAAATGACATTCTCATTGAGTTTTTTTTTTATCAATGAAAAATACGATTTTTATTCAACCCAAAAAATAATTCAGAAGAATTACATAAAGGGAAGAAGAGAGGGAGAAAAGACAAGAGGAAGAAAAAGTCGAAAGGGCTAAAAAGCCTAAACCAAAAACTCAAGGAGGCTCGAACAATTTGAGAGCAGCTTCGATCCCGAGCGGGCCAGAGAAGCCAAGAGTTTTGCAAAGAGCCCATGACCTCTTGGCTTCAGATTTTTCCGGATGGAACGAGATGGGCTAACGCCTTTGAGAGAGACGACTGATTTACGAAGGCATGCCTTTTTACGTCTCTTGCGACGAGTAGCTCGGGTTGGTGAGACGACCAGTTGGGACGGGGAGTGCAAATCAGAGATGAAAGAAGCAAAGGGAGCAGGCCCGTACTTGATAGAGGTAAAAATTGCCATTGGGTCGGGTCCAGAGGGAGCTGGGTGGTCCAGGGCAAGAGGCGGGCCCAAATCAGTATGGGTCGGCCTAGGAGGACTGCTTCTCGATCCAATAAAGCGTGCGGAGGCTCGGGAACAGATGCAGCATCAATGAATGTCTTGGAAGTTGAGGTCGGCCGACAAACATTGAAGACGAGAGGGGTTCCCAGGGTCGAGGTCGGCAGTGCGTGAGAGGAGGGTCGGCGAGACCAGGCGAGCTCAGGTAAGGATCCGGCGAGGTCCAAGGTGGCGTCAGACGAAGAGGGTGAAGGGAGGAGAGACAAGGTTTCCCCCGAATCGCTAGGGCTGATCGAATCCGGAGAGGAAACGATGGCCATGCAATCCTTGTCTATCAAATCGCCATGGCCGGACCTTGAGTTGGCTTCAACCAAAACCGAACCCCGAGACCAAAGAGATAGGGCCAGCGATGATGCTTTAAATTAACCTTCTTCCAGACCAAAAGAAGCAGAAGACTCTGAAAGAGGAAGAGGAGGGAATTGAAGCTTATTCAAGCCTGTAACAAGATTTTGGTAAGTAAATCCCTCAATTACAAGATCAATTTCACGAAATTCTGGCTTCAAATTCCGCGTGTGGGTGAGAGCAAAAGCCAAGTCGAGGCGATTGAGCAAGGTGGAAACATGATGAACTGAGATGGGGGTGCCTGAGACAGCAACAATGTTGCGAATAGTCTCTAAGGACCACCCAGAGAGAGAAATTCCAACAATTGAGATCCACTTGAAGCATCCACCATTAGTGACTGCTTCAACAGACGGGAAGAAGTCAAAACACCAGATACGAAGTCCATTCCAGTCATCGGAAGCCAAAGAGTTTAGGGATTCAAGGTCCGCACAAGAAACCAAGAACACCCCTAAGCCAAGCTCCACAACCTGTACTTGGTGCCCCAGACTGGAGAGGATTCCGTCCCGGATGGTTTTTGCATCGCGACGAGGGGATGAGATTCCAATAATGCTGAACTTGAGCAAATCAGCATAACGAGTGTTTGGACCACCTGGGCAAGAGGCCGATGACATCGAGAGCACAGGAGCAGGGGCGGAAGAGGTTGAACGTGAAGCCACATCCTTGTAAGAAGAGTGGCCGGAAGAGACCTTGAATGAAGCTAAACCCAGCTGCCTTTCTGGAGGATGGGGGGTTGCTCGCCGAGCAGGATCTCGGGAGAAGTCGACAATGAGTCGTTTCGAGCCGAGCAAGCAGCGGTGTTTTGAAGAAACTGCCAAGAAGGCCGACGCCGAGTCTTGGAAGAAGACAAAGTCGTACCATTTCCAAGAAATAGAAAGATTGGTACCAAGGAAGGATCAGTTGATTGAGCCAAACTCAGCTAGGTCATTTGCATGTAGAGATACATGTCGTGCACTAGAATGTCGTTGGTATTGTTGATCCTTTGAATGTTGTATTGGATGTCGGCGAGGATGCTATACAGGATGCCGAGAATGGTGTTGATGAGCTTCGTCCATTTTGGTAGTTGATGAAGTCTGATCAACCTTCTGCATCTCGATGTTTGCTCGTACATGATCATGTCTTGAATTAGAATGTCTCTAATAAGATTATCTCTTAGAAGGTTGGACATGATGTCGTGGTGGATGTTGTTGAACTTTGTCCGTCTTGCAACTTAGTGTTGTCTGATCAACTATCTGTTTTGGTCCAACAACAATCAAACTTATGCCTCACACCCAAAAACAAAACCCTAACAACAATCTCCAAAATAGACCCCCTCTTCTATATGAATCACCTAACCATAATCACAAGAACTTTTTCCCTTTGCTTCAAAAACTTTCACGATAGATTTAAAAATCAAACAAAAACAAAAAAACGGTCAGTTTTGTTCGACGACAGGTTTTGGATGGTTGGCAAGGGGTGAGGGGCGAGGTGAAGGTAAGCGATCTCCACCGCGTAACGCCCCCACGATCTCCTACGCACACCCCGATGCCTCCCCGCTCTCTTTCACGGAGCCCGGAGGAGGGCTCCACTCCAAATGGAGGTAGCAGATCTTGGTCTCTTCCATGGACGATGGGTTCACGCCAACTAAGATCCATGTTTGATTCCGTTCTAGACAGAGGTTATAGATACCACTCTTTCACTAAAATTCAATTTGGTTATGTTTTGACTGTCGAAAATAGAAGTTATGCAGGAGGAAGCATAAGACGAAGTGTTGGAGAAGGAAGGGGCTGACTTACAAGAGTATAAGGTGATTTTTTTGGATGAAAAAGAGAGTGAAAAAGAGTCGAGGGACATCAAACGAACATAATTTAATTAGGGGAAGTAACGTTAGAAAAACTTAATAACCGAAAATAATTGGGATGCAAGAAATAATTAAAAAAAATTCAAGAAAAGAAAAATCAATGAGGACTGAAAGCTTACGACCCTTTCAACCGGCTGATAAGTAAATATGAGAGAAATCATATTACCGCGGACGTTTTCAACCAGGTAAATATATGATAGTCCCTGTGATGCATATATAGTATTACTGGCAGAGATACATAGACGAGCTATGCACACATTTTATCAACTTCAACTCTGATACGATTTTCTAAATCTTGATCAATGAAGGGGAACTGAAGACTGTGAACTCCCTTCTTTTGATCCAAACAATCTTCCTTGGCAATGATTTCGCCTTGTTCGTTAAAGGCCACTGCAGCTGCTACCCCATTTGGAAAGGGTTTGAAAACTCTAAACAAACGATCCCAGTATGCTTCTACAGGAAAAGGCTGAACCATCCATGGCATGTCTTTGGTGAAGTCATCATAGGTTGACCTAGTTGAGACATACACCACCTCAAACTTAGGATCTTCGAGTTGTGCCTGATACTCGGATTTCAGAAAAGATACAAAGTTAACAAAGAGGGGAGAAGCATGCTTTGCAACCAAAACAAGGACCCTCTTCCCCGAGAGCTGGGAAACAGCGTCAACGAGATCAAATCCATCGCGGCCGCCAGGGCGCGGGCGCAGGAGGATATTTCGTCCTGGGGGAAAAAGAAACTGCAATGTGATCTCTCTTTTCTGCAACTCATACTCAGCCTTGTAAAGAGAGGGTCGGGTGAACGGGTAGCCTTCGATCCCCCAACGTAGAAGAATTCTAGCACCCGAAAACTCGAAAAGGAGTCCAGCCTCAGCCTGAAACTGAGGCGGATAAATTAAAACAAGGGTGTCTCCAATCCAGTCTTTAGCCTGCTGATCAAAGGATTGAAAGATTTCTAGTATTTTCCTAAAGCTTGGGTCCTTGCAAGGCAGTGTCAGCCAGCTGGTAGTTTCAAAGAACAGCCGTACAGGCGGGTTTTGGCCATGTGAATCCAAGATTATTTGCACGATCTCGAAGCCATGACCATGAGATTTAGCATCGTCGTAAACACTCCGAATATCATTCATGCGAGGAGGATGTGCCCTATTTTCACAGAAATACAAGCCTACGACCTTGTCTTTAAGGGAGGAGACTGGTACCTGCAATAAGGTAGATTAAATCGTGTAACCTAATTAACCCTAGTGTTCATGTTGTATGCAGTATTAACGTTGTTTCCAAACCTTTTCAAACGTTTCATTATCACATCTAACCGAGGCAAACGTTTCGTTACAATTCCTACCTCAAAAGGTTTCTTTTTTACAATTCCTAACCCAAAGGTGGTACTGTACTACAAAAAATATGTAACCTAATTAATCCTAGTGTTCAGTTCATGTTGTATGTATGTATGTACCTTTTGTTCGTTGTAGCTTCTGACGAGGAAGTCTCTCTCCGGCGTGGAGAGAAGGTCGACGACGTCAGTATACCCAACCTCGCGAAAACGATCGGAATCACTAGTAATCGTATCAGTGGATACATGACGATGCTGCTTGACGGCGGTGGATGAATCGATTCTTCTCCAATAATCGATTCCCATCGCTCTCCTTGATAGAGAGGAAACGATTCTTCTTGCGCTTGCCATCTCTCTCTAATACGATATCTGTGCCCTAGATCTGAATGATGTGCGACGATGAGAAGAGGAAGGCGATGCGATACTTGTGTTAACGTACGTACGATGTCTATGTCATAATATTGATTCCAGCTTATACTTGTGTTCATGTACGATGTCTCACAATTTTTTTTTTTGATGGGCAATTTCTTTTTTATAAACCTAATCTTTTAAAATAAAAGATCAGGCTGGGAAACCCCTCAAACAATGGAAACTTACAAACAAAGTAAACCCCAACCGAGGTCCCTAGCGCAAATACTTTGCAGAGTAACTAACCTAAACGTGAACGAGGATGGGTCTAACTATCCTACACCCGAATTTATCAAACATGAAGCAAGCCAAAAGACAGGTCTTCAATACCCCGATTTGACTACCATGAAGTACATAAAGGAAAAGAAAAAACCCAGAAATCACATACAAACAGATGAACCCGAAATCAACATCAAAAGGAACCAAAACCACAAAGCAAATCAGAACCGCCGAGGTCCCAGCACCAAACCAACACACAATAGGGGTACGGACATCGTTCATCCTCAACGATCGACGGGGTACGGACATCGTTCATCCTCAAAAAGATCAACGGGGTACAGACATCGTTCATCCTCAACGATCGTGTTTTGGAGGATAATACAAGCAGTTATGATCACTGCGGATGAGTTCTTACCATATGCTGCTCGGACGAGTGATGATATGAAAACGAGCCTGTAAAGCTCTAAATGCTCGTTTGATATTCTTCTTCGCCGCCTCTTAGAGTTTAGCACAACACGTATGCTTTAGTATTGTTTTCTCAAATGCAGCCCAAAGAGAATAAACACCACTAATAGAGTAATAAGGGATTTTGTATTCGTGGTCGTTCACCGTATAATGAACCGGTGGAGCAAAACCTCGAGTCACCCACGCAAACAACCTTAACTTAATCACACGTTGTCATTGTTCTTGCCCATATTCCGAAAAACGTATATCATATCTACAAGTCCTGGGATGCAATGTCTTTCCAGCATAAATGTGGGGACGTTTTCGTGGACTCTCCTTGAGAATTGTGCAATGCATGCAGTCGGATAGTTTGTTCGCTCCCAGTGCATGCAGTCTAGGCCCTTAACATCATGGCAAGTCTTTGTGACAATTTCTCTCCAACTTAACTTAGTTAGTGAGGAGTCATTTCAACCATTGTTATAAGTGGATCCATCGAACAATAAAAAATCAAAATCGAAGAAGATTCTTAGAAAAAGTAAAAGAGATGTGGTGGAAAAGATGTGTGAAAGAAGTGAGAAAGTTCAGTATATACAGGAATTTAAAGTTGAAAAATCAGACGCCACGTTTAGTCGTACCATTGAACCGACGACTAGATGTTAGGGTCAACAGAGTTATATGTCGCTGCTGCGAGTCGTTGCAAGATCCTGTAGCGAACGACACTGTAGTAGTTTCTCGCAACACCTCCTCTAATTAGCCCTCGTTGGTTTAGGATAATGCAGCTACGCTACCACGTCCCGCTGCAGGTGCTCTAAAGGGGCGGTTAAACCTTCCACAATGGGTTAGGCCGAATCGGTCTAACCCCGGTCTAATTAGGCATTTTGGGGGGGGGGGGATTTGGGGAGAGTAGACCCGATCCGGGGGTCTATTCGTATTGATGTCACAGTGGAAATAGACCGAGTTGGTCTATTCTGAGTCTTATTTTTTTGGAAAAAAAATGATGAATTGTTCAAAATAATGTTGATAAAAAATTGTAAGACGATCCCACCGAACACATATTATTATTTCTCGAAACGTTTGATTGGAAGTACAACGGAATACGATCTACGACTTCATCCAACGGGGTTTGATCTACATGCCATCTTCTTGGACATTGAGTAATGGGTTTGGGGTGTAATATGACGACACGACTTCAAATTTTATTCTCGGTGTTCCATAATCAAAGATGACGAGCGACATGGATTCCCTAATGACATTGATCCAGGAACATAGCAAGTATTGTCACGCGACAATACTTGCAATGTTCTTAGAGCAATGACATTAGGGAATCCACGTCACTTGCCATCTTTGATTATGAAAAAATAAGGTACAATTTGAAGTCGTGTTCGTACATTACACCTCCAAAAACAATTATAGGTCCTTCATCATTCGTTGTGCACCTTCCTCTATTTGCCAAAGATGGCTATTTTTTCCAAAAAAATCTATTCACTTCACTTGTTGATTATGGTTATGTCTACGACTCCCTCCAACAGGGATGGTCCCGCACGAGAATCTACCAGTGCTGTCATACGAAGTCGTGTCCTTATCTCCAGACATACACATCCTCTACAAGACCCATGACCTGAGCGTCGGACCAACGAGGTTTGTAAATGTGCTTCAGCTTCGACCAACACTCATTGAAACACTTCACCTTCTAGTTGACGATGGTCCAATGATATTTGTCGTTCTCGGCGGACCGCTCAGTCGCCGAGGTTTGACGTGTCACGTGGGCGAACTTCCCCCGTATGTCATCCCAAAAGGCATCGCCGGCTTGGTCACCCCTTGCTCCGCCATTTTGAGCCACACACACACCAATGTAACCACCTCGGGCCGACTTCATTTCTGGTACATGTGTAGGTTGATGTTAAGTCGTGCATACAAGACCATCGATAGGATTTGCGTTCCTAGTTCCGGCCGACACTGATAAGGGGGGGGGGGTGAGGTCGAGCCCGGCTCCATGGATGACCCTTCGAAGGGGGGTGTAGTCGGCCATAGGTGGAGAATAGAACATGGGAGACAGGCCCGGTGGACAAGCGGCGATGGAGAAACGGTAGGGGTCGGAGGTAATGTTGGTGGAGAAACGACAATGGAGAAACGACTGTGCTACATGTGGAGAAATGGGTGTGATAGTTGTCTGATCAACTATCTGTTTTGGCCCAACAACAATCAGACTGATGCCTCACACCCAAAAACAAAACCCTAACAACAATCTCCAAAATAGACCCCCTTTACTCTTTTATATGAATCACCCCATCACAATCACAGGAACTTTTTCCCGTTTGCTTCGAAAACTTTCACAATAGATTTACAAATCAAACAAAAACAAAAAAATGGAGGTTGCAGATCTGGGTCTTTTCCATGGACGATGAGTTCACGCCAACTGGATCCATGTTTGATTCCGTTCCAAACAGAGGTTATAGATTCCACTCTTTCACTAAAATTCAATTTGGTTCTGTTTTGACTATCGAAAATAGAAGTTATGCAGGAGGAAGCATAAGAGGAAGTGTTGGAGGAGGAAGGGACTGACTTACAAAAGTAAGGTGATTTTGGTTGAAAAGGATAGAGTGAAAAAGAGTAAAGGGACATCAAACGAACAAAAATTAATTAGGGGAAGTAACGTAGAAAAACTTTTTTTTTTGAAACGGGAAAGAGGTAGTTGTATTATGATTTCATAACATGGTTACAAAGAGGGGCATAACAGTCCCGGATACCATCTTTTTGTCCCAACCGGCCGTAGCCCGTCGGGCGCACATGGTTCCATACACATAGTCTGCTTTGATTCGCAGATCTGAACTCAAGACTTCCTCTATCCAACGTTACAAGGAAATAACAAACCAAAGTCCTAAACTTATTGAGCCAAAAGGTTATTCGACCTAGCACAGTGAATAACCAATAATTTATTCGACCTAAAACAGGAAAAGAAATTAGCACCCAATCGAAAGAGCAGACTACCAAAACTGCGATGCTAGGTCTTCTAGGCCCCGTGTCATTGGAGCGATCTGGTATCGTCAATTCTTCGTCTTGATTCGCCTTGATCTTTCGAAGTAGTGCAGAAGACGAGAGCATCGATTCGACCCGCAGTGGTTTGTTCGAGATCGAGGGTCCCGACTTCGGGTGTCGTGGAGGCAGACCCCGGCTTATCGTCCTTCCTCCTGGATCCCAGATCCGTCGGGGGAACGGACCCATGCCGGCGTTAGGTGGCACGGCGCATGGAGCCCGTAACCCGGAGAGTGGTAGGAGGGCCACGGTGGCTGCGAGACGTCCGAGAAGCAAGACGCGGGGTGAGAGAGCGGCTGGTGGGCGGAAATGGACGACGATGACGGCGGCGGCGGACCCTAAGTAGGGTAGACAGGACCTCACCAGGAGGTAGTAGAGAACGTTGAAGCCGGAGCTTCAACAGTGGAGGCATAGAGCTACCATGGAGGAAGGTGGGGAGAGACTGCGCGCAGAGAGAACTAGGGTTCTCTCTGCCACCCCTCTTTGTGTAGTTAGATTCTAGAAAAACTTAATAACTAGGCAAGAGTTATGTATAATTTTTCCTATAATTATTGTTTCTTTTGAATACGAGAGCTTGAAAATGTTTTCATGAGAATATCCGCAATCCAAGGTCTTTTGAAGGCTAAAAAGTAGACTGAAAATAATTTGGATGCGAGAAAAACTAAAAATAAAATCGAGAGAAAAATCAATGAGGGCCGAAAGCTTACGCTTTCAACCGGCTGACAAGTAAATATGAGAGAAATCATATTTCCGCGGACGTTTTCAACCAGGTAAAAATGAGAGATCATATCATTACCATCGCTTTCACCCTCTTGGACCGCAAATAAAAGTCTATTAACCAGACTGAAAGAGTTATTTCGTCTGGCCAAGACAGATCAGATCGCCTCCGCCTGTATAATACATGTAAATCTACTGATACAGTAGTTAGTGTCATTTAAACCAATAAGCCTAAGGGGCAAGATTGAACAAAACAAAACATTTGTTTCAGGATAGTCCCTGTGATCATATTATTACTAACAGAGATATATAGATGAGCTACGCACACATTTCTTCAACTTCAACTCTGATACGATTTTCTAAATCTTGATCAATGAAGGGGAACTGAAGATTAAGAACTTCCTTCTTTTGATCCAAACAATCTTCATTGGCAATGATTTCGCCTTGTTCGTTAAATGCCACTGCAGCTGCTACACCATTTGGAAAGGGTTTGAAAACACTAACCAAACAATGCCCGTATGCTTCTACAGGAAAAGGCTGAACCATCCATGGCATGTCTTTGGTGAAGTCATCAAATCTTTTGCTGGACACTCCGGTTGAGACATACACCACCTCAAACTTACGATCTTCGAGTTGTGCTCGATACTCGGATTTCAGAAAAGATACAAAGTTAACAAAGTGCGGAGAAGTACCCTTTGCAAACAATTTAACCAACTCCCGGTCTCGGGTCCATAAAAAGACCTTTGAACCCGCCCCTCCGACTTATGCGCCGGTTTACCGGGTTAGACCAACTCATCCGAATTTGATAACATTAACCGTAAATAGTAGTATATATACTTTCAAATATTGTTTTCATCATCCAAGAAATCATTAAAAAGTCATTAAAGATTGCTTAGAAGCTCTCAATTTGGTCACTTCTTAATGATATTGTTTAAATTTTATCAAAGGTTCAAGGATTACAAGTGGCGGATCTAGCTTTTTTGGTGAGGGGGGCACAATTTTGTAATGATGATAAATAACGTTAAAATAATATTAAAAATATTAATATTGCATAAATAAATAATAAATGACTATTTATTCCAATACACAACGTCAATATTTCTAATTTTGAAAATATCCTAACGACATTTACATTGTCAATACAGCCAAAAATATATTTCTCGATGTATACAATCATATATATATTATCATTTACCCATTGACTCCTATTCAATTTCTCAACCGAGTTATGATAATATTTATAATAAAAATGTTGCTTCCAATAATAAACTAATTATAGAATAACTAGAATTAGAAAACATAAATAATAATTAAAATACAAACAATTGGGAAATCAAGAAAATGAAAATTTGAGGAGGCTATAATTAAAAAAACTATAAGAAAATAATTTTTACTTTAAAAACAAAACTGATAATAAACTAATAAAGGGTTAATTCGAATTAACTTCACAATGTTTTTAGAGTAGAAATAAGTGTTCTCAAATGGTAGTAATCGAAGATATCACGTTGTTGTTCTCAACGTTTATAGTCTTTTTCTTTACTCATATTATCGTATTCTAAACTTAAATCGGTTTTAAGAAATAAAAATATTATTATAATTTTAAATATGTTTTACAAAAAATTTATAAAAGTTAAATACTTGTTTTAAAGTAACTTGTATTTTTTTTTTATTATATGAAAGGAAAAGAGCGTTGATATTAAAAAATATTTTTTCAAATGTATTAAGAAATTTTTACTCTGAACATGGGGTAAAACATTTGAGATTCATATATATGTTCTAGTTTTGTTTAACCACTGTACTTCTATATTATTCTTATTTTTTTTGACGAAAATGAGGGATTCATTAAAGAGAATCAGCAACCAGTAACCCAGAAATGGGTTCTGGCCAAGAGTAATAATCCCATATCGTAGATGCCCACTCACGGGCATTTCTAGCTAGCTCATGAGCTACCCTGTTTGCAGTCCTTTTTACATGGACTACAGTTACATCAATCAAACCAGACAATATCTGCTTACAGTCCTCAACAATAGCTCCTAATGGAGTAATTAAAATCGAAGTGCTATTAACGGCCAAGACTAAACCCAAGCAATCCGATTCTACTATTCCATTACCCATACCTTTGCATGCAAGCTCCAGTAAGGCTTCTTTCAGTGTCATTGCCTCCAAAACTTCCGGATCCTGAATGGCCTCAAACACCTTACACGTCACAAACCGTGTGGAACCGTCCTCCTCTCTGCATACCCAACCTCCTCCACCCCTAGATCCGTGGAACACTGCAGCATCCGTGTTAACATTCCACTTACCGGGGGCCGGTTTCCTCCATCTCCCATTAACAACCTCCCTGCTACCCGCCTCCATACCTAATTGTAACTGAGCTTCTTTCCACCCATTCAGGAGTTGTTCTGCACCCCGAAAAATTCCTTCCACCGAAGGACTTTTCCCTTCCCACACCCTCTGGTTCCGAGCCCTCCACAAACTCCAACACATCACTGAAACAAGGTCCGCCTTGACTCCTCCTCCCGACGCCCACCCGATCTCCAATCAGTTACGGAAACTCAGAACACCGATCGGGGGGACGCCCAACACCCTATTCCACACCGCCTTCGCCACCGGGCAGTCAAACATCACATGTTCCACAGACTCAGGGTCATCACAAACAACGCAACCCAAACTGACATTTACTCTTTTAGCAATCAGGTTATCATTAGTAGGCAAATAACCTGAAACACATCTCCACAGAAAATGGCAAACTTTTGGAGGCACCTTCAACTGCCACAGGCGCTTCCAAAAAATATCTCTGTCCTGAGCACTCCATCTCCCCTCACGGACCTGCAGCTCCCGATAAACATCTCTCACGCTATAGTGACCACTCCTAGAGCCCTTTCAGTACCAATCATCTACTGCCAGGCTGTCATTCAACGGGACCCTCAATATAGCTTCGGCGTCCGAAGAGTCAAATAAACTATGGATCAAATCCACATTCCAAGATCTTGATCCCAGTCTGAAGAGCTCGCAAACCTTCCAATGCTCTATTCGTGCAGGAGCAGACTCAACTAACCCAAAATCGGCTAAGAGCCACGGCTCCCCAAGAATTCTAGTGTTCTCCCCCGAACCGATCCTCTTGCGAATGCCTTCTCTGACAATAGCCTGAGCTTCCAAAACACTAGTCCAAATCGGACTAGAGTTTGGTCTCTTCATCGCCTCAGTAAAATTCGACATAGGATAATATTTGGCTTTCATAATCCTTGCCACTAAGCTTTCAGGATTGCACATCAGTCTCCACCCTTGTTTCCCCAATAAAGCCAAATTAAAATCACGAAGAACTTTAAAACCCATACCTCCTTTCAGCTTGTGATCACACAGCCCCTTCCAACTCCTCCATTTAATACCCGAACCTGACTGAGCATCACTTCTCCACCAGTATCTATTCATCTCCACTTCTAGCTCATGAATCAAAGAGTCCGGAAGCATATACACACTCATAGTATAAGTAGGCAGTGCCTGAATGACTGATTTCAACAACACCTCCTTCCCTGCCTTACTCAGTAGCAATTCATCCCAACTTCCAATTCGCTGCATAATTCGATCCTTGATAAAGCATAAAGAACGGTACCTACTGCGACCCAGAACCACTGGCAAGCCCAGGTAGGACCCCACAGCATCCGAAACCTGCATCTCCAAAAAAACCCCGATTCTCCTCCTCAAATCCTCATCTGTGTTCGGACTGAACACCACCGAGGATTTGGTGACATTCACCTTCTGACCAGAAGCCCGCTCATACATCCCCAATAAAAGTTTCCAATGACAAGCTTCCTCTTCCGTCGCCCTACCAAAAAACAGGCTATCATCTGCAAAAAATAAGTGAGAGACCGTCGGCGCCTCTCGAACCACTCTGGTTCCATGAATCAAGCCCCTCAACTCAAAATTCTCGATAAGCCTAGATAATCCTTCTGCGCATATAATAAAAAGAAATGGAGATAACGGATCACCTTGGCGAATGCCTCTACCTGGTACGATCGGCCCCAACCTTCGACCTTCCGAAGAAACCCAAAGTTTTGCGGACCTGACGCACACCATAATGAGCCTGACCCAATGCAAATCAAAGCCCATCCCAATTAGGACTTTCTCCAGATAACCCCATTCAACCCGATCATAGGCTTTTTGCATATCAACCTTAATCGCCATACTTCCAACCTTTCCTTGTCTCATCTTCTTCTGCGCGTGCAAGACTTCTCCTGAAATCATTAAATTATCAGTAATAAGTCTGCCTTTCAGAAAAGCACTCTGGGATTCTGAAATAATCTCTTGAAGTATTCCCGACATTCTCCTGGTCATCACTTTGGTCACCACTTTGTAAAGCACATTACAAAGTGCAATGGGTCTAAAGTCCCCCATTCTTCTCGGGGTTCTCAACTTAGGAATAAGAACTAAGTTTGTGTCGTTCAGATCCCTAGGCAAGATCCCTGACTGAAAAAACTCCTTGACAAGGGTGCAAACCTGGCCCCCAACAACCGGCCAAAACCTTTGATAAAAACCAGGGTTAAAACCATCCGGACCCGGGGCCTTCAAAGGTAACATACTAAAGATCGCTTGTCGCACTTCCTCATCCTCCACCGGTCTCAACAAGGCCTGGTTATGATCCGCTGAAACCAACCTATCCAACTGAGCTTCCAATCTATCCCAATGATGGTTGACTCCCAACCTATCCAACTGAGCTTCCAATCTGCCATGGTCTGATCTCCTATTATCCCAGGTGAACCGGTAACCCTGAATATCGACATCTCTCAAACCACTATCCTCAAGAGCACTTCTAAAGCCCGCCTGAAGTGCCACCGGGTAGAAATTCCCTCCTCGCCTGTCCGCCATCGATAGGGTATTATTAAAATCCCCCATAATAGCCCACGGTCCCGACCATCTAACACCCAAATTCCTTAACAGGTCCCACGTCACATGTCTCCTGTCCCATTTTGGTTCCCCATAAAAACCTGTCAGTCTAACCATCACCCCCTCCTCATTCCTCAACTCCATATCCACATGATTTGGGGAAAACGACAACAGAGATCCATTATCCTTACTCCTCCAAAACATCGCCAACCCTCCACCTCCATTAACACCATCCACGGAAAAAGCTCCTTCCATGCCTAAAGTACCTCTCAGATTATCAATCACAAACTTCCTACACTTCGTCTCTGACAAGAAAATAACATCGGGTTTCTTTTGAGCAACAAGCTCAATTAGGAACTGTTCTGTCCCGGGGTTCCCAAGCCCCCGGCAGTTCCAAGCCAGGTAAATCATTGTGCTTGGCGGGGTTTCTTAACAACCCTCGCCAACTCCATCGGATCCACTTCTTGAGAATCAGGAACAAGAGTTGTCCCATAATTCTCCTTCTGCTCACCGGTTACCTGCATCCTCTTACCCAGAACCGAAGCTCTCACATTTCCCAGGTCCGAGCAGTCTTCGGAAATGTTCGGCCTGGTTCTGTTAACCTTTTAAATTTCCGTGGGCCCCTCACCTGTCCCATCTCCATTGAATCAATCTCTTCAATTATAATATGATCATTTAGGCCCAAGTGAACCCCACTGACTCGTGCAACTGAATCAATCTCCTCATGTATAATATGATCATTTGGAACCATGTGAACCCCACTGACTCTTGCATCTTCATCAATCCCCTTAATTATATTAAGATCATTTGGAGCCATAACAACCCCACTGACTTGTACATATAGAAGAGTTTTGGGTAAAATGACGAAAACAAAGAATGAATAAAACTAAAATATTTTCATTTGTTGATTTACAAATTATATGCAGACAGGCTTGAAATCCTATAGTTGAGAGGCGGCACTCATGAGAAATAGAAACAGTTTTCAGCATTAATGATAACAAAAGCAAGCGTTAAAGGAAAATCTCAAGCAATCAAATCTTCATCTTCATATGCAAAAGTAATTAAAATCGTAAGAGTGTTGCCTTAGGCCTTGGACTTGTACCATATCCGGGTGGTCCGAGTTACATAGGAAACTATGTCACGAATCCGCTATCCGGACCGCTCACTACGGGTTTGGTATTTTTGAACTCGGGCCCGTCCCCGTAACCCATGGGGCAAACCCAAAAAATACTGTTACTCATAAACTATGATCAGTACATGAGAAGAAGATGCACTACTGCAGAATTTCACTTGGGTCACGGATTCAACATTTGTGGGTAAAGTTACAATACTTGAGCCACTGATTAAAATGGATATAACATATATGGCCCAAGTTTCTCCTATCCGTGGCTAAAGTGAGAGTACTTAAGCCACGGATCCCCATATACGTTGCCCAAGTAATTGAACAGGGAGTCAATGTTGTGTTTCAATCCTAAAAATGATCCATCGTTACTTTAGAATACGTGTTTTATGTAAAAAAAAAATGGTTGGAAAATAGTTTTTGTAAGAGTAAAGCATAATAACATTGAACTTGGAAATTATGTAATAGGTATACGACAAAGTCGTTTTTATTTTCTTGGCCAACGGATCCCCATATCCGTTGCCCAAGTGACTGGACAGAGAGCAAATGCTCTATTTCGATCTTAAAAACGATCATTCGTTACCTTAAAATACGTACTTTATGTATAAAAAAAATGGTTCAAAAATAGTTTTTGTAAGAGTATAACATCATAACATTGAACTTGTAAATTATGTAATAGGTTTACGATAAAGTCGTTTTTATTTTCTTGGCCAACAGATCCCCATAACTGTTGCCCAAGTGATTGGACAGAGAGCAAATGCTCTATTTCGATCCTAAAAACGATCATTCGTTACCTTGCAATACGTGTTTTATTAATTTTTTTGGTTCAAAAATATTTTTTGTAAGAGTATAACATCATAACATTGAACTTGTAAATTATGTAATAGGTTTACGATAAAGCCGTTTTTTTTTCTTGGCCAACGGATCCTCATATCCGTTGGCCAAGTGAACACTAGGCTGATGGGGAGTACATGCGTTGCTCAAGTATTTTATATCCATTGGCCAAGTAAGTACACATTTCTTGACCTACGGAGTTGACCACATCGATCGAGGATCGCCAATCGTCGAATGATTGTTATTTTTCATTTACTACATGGTTACACCATATATACAACAAATCAACGGTCTTGATTATCAAGTTCATGATATTAAGTGATACATATGTATGAATCGATAATTTTTCATCCTAATATACATGATGGAAGTGCTCTGACCGACTACGCATTTAACATTTGGGTTATGTGAATACCATATAAACCTGAATTTGAGTTTGATGCATAGTATGTACAACATTATGTACCAACATTATTCATCGAACCAAAACCCGCTATTGGAAAATTTGTGTTATCTCTATCTTAGTATTATATAAATATAAACTATGTACCACACAAGATAAAATTAACTTGGAATAAATAATTAGTAGACAATAGCTATGTTCATAACAGAAGTTACTAAACTCTTAATTTAATTTAATTACAACATCTGAGTTGGTAAGAGCTCTCCTCTTTGTGCACAAGGTCTTGTGTTCGAGTCTCATGTGATGCATTTAGTGTCATTTATTCCTTTGGTTCCTTATATATGGGCTTAAGCCTTCGGGCTTTGACACGAGCCTAGCGGGTGACGCAGGTCGTGTTGGGGTCCCAGAATAGGCATGGTGGAGTTCGGGTCCGGGTCAGGCACATGCATATTTTTAAAATTTTATTTTGAATCTGTTATTGAACTTGGGCAACGGATCCCATCCATGGCTAAGGTGTAAAACTAAGCCAACGGTTTGAATCCGTGGCCCAGGTGAAAATCTAAGCCAACGGATTATATCCGTGGTGCAGGTTTTGTACTTAACCAACGGATACTTACGATATATACTTGGGCGACGACACTTGGCTTACGGATCTTGGCCGACGCATACATCCGTTGGCCAAGTACTTGGCCAACGAATATCGAATCCTAGCCAACGGATACAATCCGTCGCCCAAGTGTGATTCTACAGTAGTGATGAAACAGGACACATAGACAAAAAAAAGGTTTTTAAAGTTCAGTTAAATTACAAAAAGGGAATTTTTGTCTTGATAATATTGAAAAGCATAGATTTTCAATTTCAAACTATCAAAGCATATAAAAAAATATGACGTATTATAAGTCCCAACTAACAAGCCTAAGGGGCAACATTGAACAAAACAAAACATTTGTTTCAGGATAGTCCCTGTGATGCATATATAGTATTACTGGCAGAGATACATAGACGAGCTATGCACACATTTTATCAACTTCAACTCTGATACGATTTTCTAAATCTTGATCAATGAAGGGGAACTGAAGACTGTGAACTCCCTTCTTTTGATCCAAACAATCTTCCTTGGCAATGATTTCGCCTTGTTCGTTAAAGGCCACTGCAGCTGCTACCCCATTTGGAAAGGGTTTGAAAACTCTAAACAAACGATCCCAGTATGCTTCTACAGGAAAAGGCTGAACCATCCATGGCATGTCTTTGGTGAAGTCATCATAGGTTGACCTAGTTGAGACATACATGGAGACTCCAGTTGAGACATACACCACCTCAAACTTAGGATCTTCGAGTTGTGCCTGATACTCAGATTTCAGAAAAGATACAAAGTTAGCAACGCGGTGAAAAGAATGGTGTACAAACAAAGCAAGGACCCTCTTCCCCGAGAGCTGGGAAACAACATCGACAAGATCAAATCCATCAAGTCCAGGGCGCGGGCGCAGGAGGATATTTTGTCCCGGGGGAAAAAGAAATTGCAATGTGATCTCTCTTTTCTGCAACTCATACTCAGCCTTGTAAAGAGAGGGTCGGGTGAACGGGTAGCCTTCGATCCCCCAACGTAGAAGAATTTTAGCACCCGAAAACTCGAAAAGGAGTCCAGCCTCAGCCTGAACCTGAGGCGGATAAATTAAAACAAGGGAGTCTCCAATCCAGTCTTCAGGCTTCAGATCAAAGGATCGAAAGATTTCTAGTATTTTCCTAAAGCTCGGGTCCTTGCAAGGCAGTGTCAGCCAGCTGGTAGTTTCACGGGACAGCCGTACAGGCGGGTTTTGGCCATGTGAATCCAAGATTATTTGCACGATCTCGAAGCCATGACCACGAGATTTAGCACTGTCGTAAACCCTCTGGATAGCATGCATGCGAGGAGGCTGCGGCTTATCTTCACAGAAATACAAGCCTACGACCTTGCCTTTAAGGGAGGAGACTGGTACCTTCAATAATAAGGTAGATTAGATTGATTAAATCGTGTAACCTAATTAACCCTAGTGTTCATGTTATAGATACCTTTTGTTCGTTGTAGCTTCTGACGAGGAAGTCTCTCTCCGGCGTGGAGAGAAGGTCGACGACGTCAGTATACCCAACCTCACGAAAACGATCGGAATCACTAATAATCGTATCAGTGGATAGATGACGGTGCTGCTTGACGGCGGTGGATGAATCGATTCTTCTTGCAGCTGTGGGTATGTTGATTGCTCTACCGATTCCCATCGCTCTCCTTGATAGAGAGGAAACGATTCTTCTTGCGCTTGCCATCTCTCTCTCTCAGCCCTAGATCTGAATGATGTACGACGATGAGGAAGAGGAAGGCGATGCGATACTTGTGTTAGGTTACACGACTCCGCGGGTACTCTCACAAAAAGATTTTCAAGCTCTCAAATTCTAAAGGAACATAATAATTTATATGGAAAATTAGACATGACTCCGCCTAGTTACTGAGCTTTTCCACCATACTTCTCTTACGGCATCTCCAACGGTTAGACACTAGGTAGTGTCAAGGAGCAGTGTCAGGAAGTGTTTTTTGCTTCCTGACACTGCTCATCCAATGGTCAGTATTAAAAAGTCATGGTAGGAAGTATTTTTGGAGCAAAATGGCTTCCTAACACGACCTGGTGTCGTTGCTGGAATCAGGGATGACCGACAAGCACGACGAGTCGTGCCAACCAGTCGTCTCAGCGCCTGGCACGACCCCCAGCCACGACGCGTTGGACATGCTCTTAACCAATTTTTGTTCGTTTGATACCTTGACTTCATATTTTCTCACTTTCACGTTTCCATCCAAAATCACCTCACTTTCTCTTTATCTTGGTGAGTCGTTGCGGTAGAGACACCCACATCCTCAAAGGAATCAACGGGGTACGGACATCGTTCAATCTCAACGATCGTGTTTTGGAGGATAATACAAGCAGTTATGATCACTGCGGATGAGTTCTTACCGTATTCTGCTCGGACGAGTGATGATATGAAAACGAGCCTGCAAAACTCCAAATGCTCGTTTGATATTCTTCCTCGCCGCCTCTCAGAGTTTAGCACAACACATATGCTTTAGTAGTTGTGCACATGGTATTGTTTTCTCAAATGCAGCCCAAAGAGAATAAATATCACTAATAGATTAATAAGGGGTTATGTACTCGTGGTCGTTCACCGTATAATGAACCGGTGGAGCAAAACCTCGAATCACCTACGCAAACAACCTTAACTTATTCAACACGTTGTCATTGTTCTTGCCCGGGATTACGAAAAACGTATACCATATCTACAAGTCCTGGGATGCAATGTCTTTCCAGCATAAATGTGGGGACGATTTCGTGGACTCTCCTTGAGAATCGTGCAATGCATGCAGTCGGATAGTTCGTCCGCTCCCAGTCCATGCAGTCTAAGCTCTTAACATCATGGCAGGTCTATGTGACAATTTCTCTCCAACTTTGCTTAATCAGTGAGGAGTCATTTCAGCCATTGTTATAAGTGGATCCATCGAACAATAAAAAATCAAAATCGAAGAAGATTGTTAGAAAAAGTAAAAGAGATATGGTGGAAAAGATGTGTGAAAGGAGTGACAAAGTTAAGTATATAAAGGAATTTAGAGTTGAAAAATCAGACGCCCCGTTTTGTCGTACCATTGAACTGACGACTAGTTGTTAGGGTCAACACAGTCCTGTATCATTGCTGCGAGTCGTTGCAAGATCCTGTAGCGAACGACACTGTAGTAGTTTCTCGCACCACCTCCTCTGATGAGCCCTCGTTGGTTTAGAATAATGCAGCTACGCTACCATGTCGCGCTGCAGGTGCTGTAAAGGGGTGGTTAAACCTTCCACAATGGGTTAGGCCAAAATGGTCTAATCCTAGTCTAATTAGGCATTTGGGGGGGGGGGGGGGGGGGGGGGGGAATTTGGGGAGAATAGACCCGATCCAGGGGTCTATTCGTATTGATGTCACAATGGAAATAGACCGAGTCGGTCTATTCTGAGTCTTATTTTTTTGGAAAAAAAAATGATAAATTGTTCAAAATAATGTTGATAAAAAATTGTAAGACAATCCCACCGAACACATATTATTATTTCTCGAAATGTTTGATAGGAAGTACAACGGAATACGATCTACGACTCTATCCAACGGGGTTTGATCTACATGCCATCTTCTTTGACATTGAGTAATGGGTTTGGGGGTGTAATATGAGGAAACGACTTCAAATTTTATTCTCGGTGATCCATAATCAAAGATGACGAGTGACGTGGATTCTCTAATGACATTGATCCAGGAACATAGCAAGTATCGTCACGTGATCATATATTCGACACGGTCACGTGACAATACTTGTTATGTTCTTAGAGCAATGACATTAGGGAATCCACGTCACTTGCCATCTTTGATTATGAAAAACTAAGATACAATTTGAAGTCGTGTCCATACATTACACCTCCAAAAATAATTACAGGTCCATCGCCATTCGTTGTGCACCTTCCTGTATTGCCAAAGATGGCTATTTTTTCCAAAAACTATTCACTTCACCTGTTGATTATGGTTATGTCTACGACTCCCTCCAACAGGGATGGCCCCGCACGAGAATCTACCAATGTTGTCATATGAAGTCGTGTCCTTATCTCCCGACATACACATCATGTACAAGACCCATGACCTGAGCGTTGGACCAACGAGGTTTGTAAATGTGCTTCAGCTTCGACCAACACTCATTGAAACACTTCACCTTCTAGTTGACGATGGTCCAATGATATTTGTCGTTTTCGGCGGACCGCTCAGTCGCCGAGGTTTGACGTGTCACGTGGGCGAACTCCCCCCGTATGTCATCCCAAAAGGCATCGCCGACTTGGTCACCCCCTTGTTCCGACATTTTGAGCCACCAATGTAACCACCTCGGGCCGACTTCATTTCTGGACATGTGTAGGTTGATGTTAAGTCGTGCATACAAGACCATCGATAGGATTTGCGTTCCTAGTTCCGGCCGACCGTGATACGGGGGGTGAGGTCGAGCCCGGCTTCGTGGATGACCCTTCGAAAAGGGTGTTTCCGTCCATTGGTGGAGCATAGAACATGGGAGACAGGCTAGGTGGACAAGCGGCGATGGAGAAACGGTAGGGGTCGGAGGTAATGTTGGTGGAGAAACGACAATGGAGAAACGGTTGTGCTACATGTGGAGAAATGGGTGTGATAGAAACGGGGGTGGTAGAAACAGTGGTGGAGAAACGTCGGCGGTAGAACGGGGGAGGGGAAACGGCAGAGGTTGAAGAAGACGAATAGGCGTTGAAGAAGCAGAATCGTGAAGAAGACGATGCGTTTGGGCCAGTCTTTAAGCCCGAAACGTGCCACGTCACAACCAGATTCGTCGGTATAAGATTCGAACGGGCCCGAATCCGCGCCTCGCTGAGTCTACAGAAGCATCGACGTCGGATATGTGCTTTCACAAATTCGACGACTTTTCCCACCGCCGTGTCAGATTCGACCACCCCAACACACGCCGTTTCGACGCCACTTTAGATAGCCTCCCTACTATTTATTTGTTATCATGCGGTAATACTTACGGGAACAAAACATCTCGAGCATATTCAAATGTGATCGCTAGTTACGATCTAGGGCACATATCAAATCACAGAGAATTGGCAAGGGCGAGAAGAATCATTCTCGATCTATCCACTGCGACCAAGCAACGGAGAGGGATGGGAAGCTCTAGAAGAATCGATCTATCCACTGCAATGGTCAAGCCATGGTCAAGCAACAAGTCTCCATCTTTCTACTGCAACAAGTGTCGTGATCTATCCACTGCCCTATGGGGAGGAACTCTTCAGTGGCCTCGCAGCAAGATTGGGTTTTTCGACAATCGCCACGATTTGGGTGAGATTGGGTATACTGTTGATGTCGCCGACCTCCTCTTCACGCCGGAAAGGGACTTCCTCCTCAAAAACAACGGCCAAAAGGTATCTCTATACATCTCATTACCTTTATACAACATAAACATGAACACCAACTCTAGGGAGGACTGTTAATCGAGTTAATTAGGTTATGATTTGTCTACGAACATGAACATGAACACTAGGGAGAGTTGGATGTGAGGAGATTTAGGTTAATTAGGTTATGATTTATCTATCAACATTCCCAATTTATACAACATCGAGTTGGATTTGAGGAGGGGTAGGTTAATTAGGTTATGATTTACCTACGAATATTCTC
The DNA here is from genome assembly GCA_963921825.1 of Erodium maritimum. Lineage (NCBI taxonomy): Eukaryota > Viridiplantae > Streptophyta > Magnoliopsida > Geraniales > Geraniaceae > Erodium > Erodium maritimum. The sequence goes on from OY997590.1 coordinate 79,028,529, forward strand.
AATTTATACAACATTGTACAGATTAAGGTTGATGAGAACATGAACGTGAACACTAGGGAGGGTTAATCGAGTTGGGTGCGAGGAGGGGTGGGTTGATTAGGTTATGAATCATGATTTATCTACAAACATTCCAATGTATACATTAATTGTACAGATTAAAGTTGATGATCTGCGGGGAAAGACTATTGTCTTATTTATCGTCCCATTAGACGAGCGAGTCTGGAGGCGCAGGGATGCGGCGGAAGGAACTTGGGATATGAACTGGGACACTTGGGATATGATCGATGCTTACCACGAGCTTCTGTGTATGGGAAGTGATGTTGAATTTGTTGGTGTGCCTGTTCGACTTGGTCGTCCTGCTGGATCCGTCGATGAGGCTTTATTCCATGACTTATTTTCCACCCTGCCATTCCCTGCCGTCCCTTTGTCTGATGCTCAAGCTCCGGAAGGCCCTGTTGTGCATACATTTTCTGTTGATCATACTGATCTGGGTTACTATGGTCTGCCGTACTGGGTGGTCATTGATCCAACCAACACAGTTGTGGCCACGCGATACCTTTACCAAGGTCTTTTCAAACAATTTGGTGGAGCGGAGCTTCATCCTCTCTCCCGAGAGAGGATAGAGGACTTACAGAGGAGCAAATCCAGGGTGCAGCTTATCAGCAAGTGGGATCAACTATTGGCATCCGATACTCGTGATTTCTTACTCTCAAGCAACGGAGATAAGGTTAATTAACTTGATTGATTTTGTTATCCTTGAAGTTGATCGTACTCATGCATGTTTGTGGATGTTACAGGTACCCATCTCCTCCCTTAAAGGCAAGCTCGTAGGATTGTATTTCTGTGAAAATATACCACAGCCTCCTCGCATGGAAGCGATCAAGGAGGTTTACGACAAGGCTAAATCGCGTGGTTATGATTTCGAGATCGTGCAAATAACCTTCCATTACCATCCTTTCAACGCCCGACATTGTAATACCAACCCGACTGTGCGTCAGCGTTGTGACGATGTCAGCTGGTTGACACTGCCTTTCAAGGACCCGAGCTGTAGGAAAATACAACGCATCCTTCACTGTGTTGAAGAAGACGAAGAGGATGCACACTGGGATGGAGAGTTTGGCGTTCGCGAATACTGGGTTGGAGATAGCCTCGTTTTAATCCATCCTGATGATAACAGCAGTGGATTCCGTTTCGAGTTATCCGGTGCAGAAATTCTTAAACGTTGGGGGATTGAAGGCTTTCCGTTCACACGACCATCTCTTTGCAAGGCAGAGTATGAGGTACAAAAAAGAGAGCTCAATTTGAAAATGTTTTCTCTAACCGATCAATGTCTCATGCGGTCTGTTGGGGATGGATTTGATCTCGTCGATGCTCGTTCCCAACTCTCAGGGAAGAGGGTATTTGTTTTGTTTGGTCCGCATTGGGGATCCCAACTCGCCGAGGTTGCTGAGTTTGTAACGATGCTGAAATGTGAGTATCACACACAACCAGAAGAAGAACATAAGTTCGAGGTGGTGTATATCTCAACTATGGGCAATGTTCCATCCTTCAAAGAGTTCACCAAAGACATGCCGTGGTTGGTTCTGCCTCTTTCCCCTACCTTAAGCCATAAACTCTTGTTCAGGGTTTTCAAAGTGAATGTATTTGATGCATGTGGCGCCGCCTTTAACGAACAAGGAGAGCTCATCGCCAAGGCGCATCGCTTACCCGAAAAGAAGGAAGGTGTCAAGCTTCAATTCCCCTTCATTGATCAGGATTTGGAAGAGTGTATCAACATGGAAGTTAATGAAATGTGTGATATGCCTAGTTATCGTGGTTGATCTATGTATCTCTATATTTTACAGAGACTATCCTGTAACGAATGTCTTATTTTGTTAAAACGTCTATACCTGCTTGCGATACTATATTCTACAAGAGACTATTCTGTCACGAGCGTCTCATTTTCATAAGTTGTATAAATCTCTAACCTTTAAATAAGGATTCTTTTTGTAACAAGAAATTATGCAGTTCATTTTGGGCTCTCTAGATATAAATTGAATATTAATAAAGGACTTGTATTTGAAGCAAACGGTTCTATTTGGAAAAAAATTGAAATTAGTAGGTGATTTGACAATTAATATTTTAGAGTTGGTTAACCTGGCGTTTCCCCCCATTTTTATGCTAGGGCTCTCTACGAGCCGTCTTTAGTTATCGTGACGTTGTCCCCCTCCGGCTACCAACGACGTGTGTCTCGTTCTGGATCGGTTCCCTCTCTGCAACTCAGATGATTGTCGTCTGGTTTACCTCGGTATCAATCAACCTCACAGTCTTGGAGCCCCGCGACCTCCTTGTATCAGATCATCTCTCCTGATCGACGCACGCCGTCTCTGAAGCCGCCACAGGCGCGTCCTTCTCTCTGGTCTTTTTTATTTTATCTGATTTCGTCTTTGTAGGATATGGCTAATCGAGTGGGTCTTTTTTATTTTATCTGATTTCGTCTTTGTAGGATCAATGACTAGCGAGCAGAGAATCATAGATTTTTCTAGGGAGGGAACCCTGATACACGAATATCCTCCTAATACAACTGTCGAGTTCATGTTCGGTCGTACTTCAAAGAACCCTATATAGCGTTCAGGCAACACCTTGAGCAATACTCCTCAGTTCCGTTTTCCAATCCCCACCTTCCTTCCTGCCTATATGGCGATTTAAATATCGTCTGTGACGGCTATATTGTCTTAGAGTTATGTGTTCTGAGCTTTACGACTTATACTGACTCTCGTTTTCTATATGATGAATAAAATCTGCATTTTTTAATAAAAAATCATAATTGATACTTTAAAGAATAATTGAATCGATGACATAATAAATAAAAAAAATAAAAATAAAACAATTCTTATTTTCACCCATATCACACCAACTTTGTACATGAATTAAACATTACTTCCAAAGGGGTATAGCTAAGCCCTTAGGGTATTAGGCTATATGGTGGACATGAGTAATTTAAAAAAAAAACATCGCCGGATGTGTTAGGGACAAAAAGATCTCGAGTAATCCGAGATATAGAGATGAGATTAAATGGTATGTTAGGGACAAAAACATATGCCAAAGGTAAGGACAGTAAGAGTTTTGCGGAACCAACTCCTTTCATTTGGGATATAGACTCGCCTGAAAGAGTAATACCTGGGAGATGTGAAGAAGTAGAGATATAAGGAAAAAGATTTCGGTTACCATAAATATGATTTGAAGCACCAAAATCAAGTACCCAAGGATTCGTGGGTGGAGAATGCCCTAAACAAGCAATGGAATTACCAACACCAACATTAGTATTCTGATGAAGTGAAGATGTCTGCTGTGAAGAGAGAAGTCTCAAATAGTCCTCGTACTCAACACCAATGAGAACGAAAAAGGGAGACACCTGGATGTGGAGGGCGGCCTGGTCTTGTGCAGCATAAGCAACGGTAGGAGGATAACCACATAACTCATAACAGACCTCCTTTCATTTCCTTGATTGAGAGCTCGAGATTTACGCTGGTGCTATAGCTTCAGCCGTTTCCATTCCTTGATTGAGAGCTTGAGATTTGTGGGCAAGTTTTTCTATTTCTGGGCATACCATCAAGATTATATTTGTACCCATTAGAAATATTCACCGTCCGCTAAACTCATCATTACATCTACGATGTTAACGGGTAGATTTCACATATCAGTCCGTACACCAAATATCGCACGGCACACCTAATAAATTTAAAAAAGAAAACATGTTTTTTGATCATACCATTTAAGAGTTTACTGGCTAATTAAGAGTCATCACTTTCATGTGACCACATATATTCCCAAGTTGATCATATCACTTTCATGTGACCATATATATTCCCAAGTTGATCATATCCTCCATAACAAAAGCTTCATCCTATTGTGCTAAAGCTAAACTCTTCGAAGAACCCATTTGATCACCATGCATGATTCCCACTATTTGTATTCGAATTTTCATACATCAAAACCTACCATAAACATCAACAACTAGACCCGACCTGACCCGACCCCTATATATGTGCCACAAGCCATTGTTCTCTTCCTTCACATCCAAGCCATAGACCAATTTAGTTGAGATAAAATGGCTCAAGTTCACAAAGTTGAGTGCAGCTTGGTGATCAAAGCTCCGGTGGCTCAGATGAATGATATATGGAGCACCAAACTGTCCCTCATGCACACTCTCTGCCCCGACATTATCCACAGTGTTAATTCAATTCAAGGCCAATTGGGAACCGAGGGCTGTGTCATCCTCTGGAATTTCAATCACCGTAAGGAATTAACTTTTATTATTAAAGTTTCATCATCATGTATATATGTAAACACATCACAGAAGCATACAGTGGAAACTCCCGAAATATGCCCTTGAAACATCTATTTTATCGTAAAATCGTTGCCTCATTTTATTTTATTTTCAAAATCGTGTTTACACCTTTCCTCTATTATTAAAAAAAAAAGTAGGGATAACTTCAAAAAGCCGCATAAAACTATACGTGTTTATTACCTACATACCTACTTCTATTTTTATTTCATACGACACCCCAAACTATCCATATTTTATCACCATTTGATTTTCTGTTAGTTTTTTCATAAATGACGAAAATACCCCTACCCTTATAAACCCTAATATCAACCATGACTTTCACATAATTATGAAAATGCCATTACACATGCAATAAGAAAATTAAGAAATCAAAATTAATTTTTATTTATTTTCAGAAAATAAGAAAAAAATAATTATTATTTTTTATTTATTTTCAGAAAATAAGAAAAAATAAATATTTTTTATTTAATTTCAAAAAGTAAGGAAATAAGAAAAAATAATTATTTTTTTATTTATTTTCAGCAGATAAGAAAAAAATAATTTTTCAATTAAAAAATTTATTTTTTGTCTATTTTCCACAAAATATTTTTTCTGGAAATTATTTCCAGAAAAATATTAATTTTTATTTATTTTCAGAAAATAAAAATAATAAATTTTTTTCTGGAAATAATTTCTGCAAAACAAACAAAAAGTACTTTTTTTAGGTGAAAATTTAGTTTTTCTTATCTTCTGAAAATAAATAAAAAATAATTATTTTTTTCTTATTTCCTTATTTTCTAAAAAGAAATAAATTTTTATTATTATTATTATTTCTGAAAATAAATAAATAAAAATAATCATTTTTTTCTTATTTTCTGAAGTAAATAAAAAATAATTATTTTTTCTTATTTTCTGAAAATAAATAAAAATTAATTTTGATTTCTTAATTTTCTTATTTTATGTGTAATGGCATTTTCATAATTATGTGAAAGTCATGGTTGATATTGGGGTTTATAAGGGTAGGGGTATTTTCATCATTTCTGAAAAAACTAACCGAAAATCAAACGGTGATAAAATATGAATAGTTTGGGGGTCGTATGAAATAAAAATAGAAGTGGGTATGTAGGTGATAAACGCGTATAGTTTTATGCAGTTTTTTGAAGTTATCCCAAAAAAGTAAATAGTACTTTCTGCTAGTGTTTCTTAATTTCCGTTCATTTAGACGGAAAATCTTCAAGAAATTTCTAAAAATACTCTTACCCCAATCCTGAAAAACTATCCTCAAACTCCGAACTCTGAACCCTAAATTTTAATCCACTTATTTTTCTCTTCCAACTAAATATGGATTAAGGTTTTGGGAGGGTTTCTTAGGGTTTAGGGGTAAGGGTATTTTTAGTAATATTTGATTTTTTTTTACGATTTACCTTCCAAATTAACAGAAATTAAGAAAAACTAACACAAACGATACAATCTGATAATAAACAGAAAAAGGTGAAAACATCACATTTACTCTAAAAAGATTGTTTGAGAGTTATTTTTGGGGTTTTCCCAAGTGTATATATAGTAGTAATGTCACAACGTTAAATATAGGTGACATATAGAATACATATATAAGGGTATTTTCAGGTACAAACTACATATCATATGGTTTTTGTAACACTTGGTTCAAAATTCTAAAACATTTATATATACATAAAAGTAAGGGATCGTTTTCATTTGCCAACCTCGAACTAATCTGGTTGAGTGATATCACGTGTCAACATCACGAACAATGCTCAAATTATTAATTTAATTATTTCCGTTTTAAAAATACGGTTTGTAAGCTCGTATCTGAAACTGCCTCTATATAAGTATGCCTTAATCTCATGCATGAGTATGTGTAATGTTGAGGTGCATAGAGGGAAAATCGACGATGTCAAAGCATGTGATGGAAGTGGTGGACAAAGAGAACAATCGGATAGTGTTCAAAATAATCGAAGGCGGGCCCATGGACTTGTACAAGAGCTTTAAATGCATTTACCAAGCTTCTCCGACCGACAACGTTGTGCGTTGGACTTTCGAGTACGAGAAGCACAGTGAGGATGCTCCTGATGCCAATACGTACGTTGACTTGATGACGACCGTGATGAAACAACTTGATGCCAACCTAATGTCTCTTGCATGATAAGTACTTCACCGTGCATGTGTGAATAATCATATATGTATATGGAGTTGTAGCAACATTAACAACTTCCCCCGTCTCACTTTTATATCGTATAATAAGTGTGAGGTCGTCGGTTTGCTTCTCGGATTTGTGTTTGTTTTTTATTTGTTATACGTTGTAACTTGTTTGCGAGAATACCTATTATGCATGAGCACACAACGAAAATTTACGGTGAAGAGTTAGATGGACAGAGCTTCTCTCTTAGTCGATTCCCGTCATCCTCGGCGTCTTCTTTCCCGAGGCTCCTTCCCGTCAATCCCCCCCGATCAATCACCATTACCTCCCCTTGCTCCTCCGATGATCAATCGGTCATCACTCGTGCCGTCGCCTCCGCCGTAAGCATGTTTCTCTATCGGGGTGGATCTGCTAAGGTCCCAAATCTCCTCTGCCACCCTCTGGTCACCCAAGCTCATCGAAGGCCCGGCCCAGGTTCCCGCGATAAGTTTGTGGTACACCCGATCACCCGGGATCTCCGTGGAGGGCCGCTCCAACCCCCTCTGATGGATCTAGACACTGAAACCCCCTATTTGGTTCATGGAGATTGGAATCATCGACTGATTTTGAAGGCGTGACCAACGACATAAGATGGTGGTGTCTCCTCCGTAGTGTTAGTAGCAGACATTGAAAAATAGAAGGCCACGTTGTGCCGTCGTGGATCATTAATAGGAGCTTATGTTGGCCTAAACCAGCCTCGCAAAGTCCAATGAGTGCCAGACTTGAGAGCAGAACGTTGTTGAGGTGACATGTCCCGTCCCAATGGGATCTGGTAGGACCCGGTCCCAATCTTCTCTTATTCCCAAGGACATCCTTAGATGTTTGGTATTATACTCGTCTTCCCTTAAAAGTCTCCATCGAGAGGCCAACGTATTTGTTAGACAAAACAGATCTATCTGAATCGAGCCAGTTAAAGTGAAAGCAGTGAGAATAGTGTGCCTCCATTAGAAAAAGGGATCCATCCCCTCAGTCCTCACTCCTTAGTATTCACTTAAAATAGTTAGACATTTAGTCAAAGGGATACCCTCTTGTGTCTCACCTCTTTGTTTTTCGTTAATCATGTTACCAATCATCTTTAATATATGAAGTTATCGAATATGCTAAAAAAAAGTAAGAAATAAATTGAATGAAGTGGGAAACAAGGCAGGGCATTACAATGTTTGGTTTGTACCATACAATACTTATGTAACCCGTATGTTTTTTTTATCGACAAAGCAAATATTATAAAACCCACTTATTTAGAGATTGAATTGGGCAGACCAAGTATAGATTTCAAGCTACATAAATCTAAGATACCAACAGAATGGATCCATACAAAGGATCAAACCAAAGCGACCAGTACAACAAAAAGGTCTAAAAACCATATTGTACAAACATAAAGTGCAAGGAAGCCAACAAAGACTGAAAAGGTCTAAACCCTGATTTTCCAACCATGAAGCCCAAAGTTAAGAACCGACCTCCAATCAAAACATTCCCAACTTTAATCGTACTTGAGGAGAACACTCTATCTCATCAGTACCTCCAACTCCGAGAGTAGTAAAGATACTGACATGCCGGCGGTCAACACCGCAAACAGCAGAAATAGTCCGGTGACAAAAACGACTGAAACTCAGAACGCAAAGGTTCAAAAACCTATCAAATCCCAACAAAGACACAAGGGCATAACTATCTTTCAAAAGTCAACACCTAAATAAACTGACAGGGGCCCACCAACAAAAATATAGGGAAGCTAGGGAAATTGAAAGGAATCTGAAACTTGAGAAAAAATAGCGACTCCAAAAGAAATAAAAAAGTGAAGGAAAAATAATGATTTCCTTACCAACCAGGATGACAAGGAAGCTAAAAGCGCGACACCCAATAGTCGCACGACGAACAACCAGATCCAAGACGATCATCACCCGTGTAATGAAGAAACGTGTCCCACTACCAGATCTGAAGCAAGCAACAACTAACCAGGAGCGAAGAGAAATGACACACTAGACACCAAAATGCACCACCTGACGCGACTGGATAGATCCACAACAATCAACACCTGAGAAGATAGAGAAGAGTTTCCACGACTAAACCTGAAACAAGGCCCCGCTAGTGACACGAACAAGCGACTACCCCGATAACCAACACCAAAATCGAAGATCATAGCCAAAAAAGCATCAAAAGGCAAACACTCCACCAACTTGCCCCACGAATGTCTCACCTTCACTGAGAGGTCCGCGAACACCGGTTGAGCAGCAACCACCACACTGTAGCACCCTAACGAAGCCCATCCGCCCAAACCCAAACCATAGTGAATCCTTGACGTAAACACTTCCCACGGAAGTAAAGGTACCACTTTTCTAGAGACGAAAAAGATTAGGACAACAGATGACTCCAATAGGTCCGGCAGCCCACCATAAGGGCAGATTTGGACAAAATTCCATATCAGCTACGTCACTCGCCAGCACTTCCCAATCTCAGAACCCGGCAACCAAAGAGTCTCACCCCTAACCCTCGAGGTACCCCAACAGTCGAGGCACCAACCGTCAGTCAGAACCAGCGAACAATCAAATAAGAACAAACACTCCATTCGAGGAGAAAACAACGGGGGTAGAGACAACCTGGAGATCGACAGAACCGAAGGAGACAAGAACCAAAACCACGCATCGCAGACCTGGGCTTGACGCCGGGGACGAGGAGTACTCACAGAGACTCGTCTGCAAGAGTAATACCCGGGAGATGTGAAGAAGTAGAGATATGAGTAAGAAGATTTCGGTTACCAGAAATATGATTTGAAGCACCAAAATCAGGTACCCAAGGGTTCGTGGGTAGAGAATGCCCTAAACAAACAATGGAATTATTAACACCAACTTTAGTATTCTGATGAAGTGAAGATGTCTGTTGTGAAGAGAGAAGTCTCGAATAGTCCTCGTACTCAAGACCAATGAGAACAACAAAGGGGGACACCTGGCTGTGGAGGGCGGCCGGTTCTTGTGCAGCATAAGCAACGCTAGGAGGATAACCATGTAACTCATAACAGACCTCCTTTGATTTCCTTGATTGAGAGCTCGATATTTACACTGGTGCTATAGTTTCAACCGTTTCCATTCCTTGATTGAGAGCTTGAGATTTGTGGGCAGTTTTTCTACTTCTGGGCATACCAACAAGATTATATTTGTACCTGTTAGAAATAATCACCGTCCGCTAAACACATCATTACATTTACGACGTAGATTTCACATATCGGTCCGTACACCAAATATTGCACGGTACCCACACCTGATAAATTTAAAAAAGAAAACATGTTTTTTGATCATACCATTTAAGAGTTTACTGGCTAATTAAGAGTCATCACTTTCATGTAACCACATATATTCCCAACTCGGTCATATCACTTTCATGTGACCACATATATTCCCAAGTTGATCATATCCTCCATGACAAAAGCTTCATCCTTTTGTGCTAAAGCTAAACTCTTTGAAGAACCCATTTAGTGACCATGCATGATTCCCACTATTTCGAGACCTTTTCTGGAAATTATTCGAACTTTCATACATCAAAACCTACCATAGACATCAACAACTAGACAAGTGCATGGACCATGAACATATATATGTGCCTGCTCCACTCACTCCAGCCCGACCCGACCCGACCCAACTCCTATATGTATATGCCAGACGCCATTGTTCTCTTCCTTCACATCCAATCTATACATCGATCTAGTTGAGATAAAATGGCTCAAATTCACAAAGTTGAGTGCAGCTTCGTGATCAAAGCTCCGGTAGCTGAGATGTATGATGTCTGGAGCACCAAACTGTCCCTCATGCAGACTCTCTGCCCCGACAATATCCACAGTGTTAATTCACTTCAAGGCCAATTGGGAACCGAGGGCTGTGTCGTCCTCTGGAAATTCTCTCACCGTAAGCAATTAACTTTTATTATTAAAGTTTCATCATCATGTATATGTGTATGTATACACACATATAGAAGCATGCAGGACACTAGGACATCTCCTTACCGACATTTCAAAAAAACCATGTATAATAGGGCTAAAAAGTCTTGGGCTCCAGAATATCGTCCGGGCTGACCGTAGCTAACCCGACTCTTTTAGACTCGTAGATAAAGCCTACTTTGATTCGTAGACATAACCTCAAGACATCCCCTTACCGACATTTCAAACGAACAAAACAGGAAACTAAACGTCCAAACCCCCAAAAGGAAGCAAGAAAGGAAACATAAACGACCTAAAATCAAAATCCTAAAACAATACATCAAAAGAAACCAAACTAATAACCAAAATAACGAACCATAAAGGTCCTTATTGAGACATAAAACGTCAGCCCAGAGGATCCTGCAGAGGTACCATCCTTTCTTCCTCCCTGTGCTAACATGTCGTGGAAAAATGCACTCCTTACCGTCCCGCCCCTCTCGGATGCCAAACCCACTTGTCGGCTATCTTCTGATCGTTTTTCAATCGTTGTCCTTTGATGGCATCCGCATGGGAGACGCAGGCTACAGGATTTGACGAGGTTTGTACCTGATATTCACCCGAAAATGGGAGCATCTGAGGGGCGGAGGGGAAGCATCTTCGCTTGAGAGGATGATGGCCCGAGGGAGGTGGATCAACGGTGGCGACAATAAGATGGTGGCTAGTAGTGGTCGGGGTGACGTAAGAAGAAGGAGGCGGCTATGGTTTTTCCCTTTGGGGGCTAGGGTTTTTTCCTTTTTTGAGACGTTTTTAGTTTATAGCGTTTTATGTTAGTTCTTGATTTTCATTTATTTGGACGGAAAATCTATGAGATATCTCTATTCTAAACCCTAAAAACACTCCTGGACCTTAAACTCTATATCCCTTACCCATTTATCTCGCTTTTCCAACTGAAAGTATTTTAAGGTTTTTACGGTTTAAGGTTTTGGGAAGTTTTTTTTAGGGATTGGGTAGGGGTATTTTTAAATTTTCTGAATTATATTAGGATTTTTCTTCTAAATTAAATGAAATGAAAAAAACTAACGGGAAACGTTACTTTCTCATAGTAAGCAAAAAAAAAGGTGAGAACGTCACGCTTGTGCCAAAAAAGTGGTTCAAGAATATGTTTTTTGGGTTTTCCCGAGTACATATGTGGTAGCTCATCTCACAATGTCAATAGGGGCACTTTCAAATACCTATTGAACTTAAACTACAAACTGAAAATCATTTGGTATTTCTAACATTTGATTCAAAATTCTAAAACATTTATATAGGGTTTTTTTTTGTATAGTAACCTTAATTGATAAGTTATTTTGTTTTCTAACTATTTTCTATTGAACACATTAATCGAACAGAGCCACCAAGGGCATTACCCAAATCACAACTAAGGTCTATTACCAGAAAAGCCCGACCTTAAAGAACTCAGAAAAACAAAACCAGTAGGTCTTCAACCAGGATTTTCTACCATAGTGCAAAAACCGAAACCCAAAATTTGGGTTGCCCTCCGCTAGGGGCTGTTTTAAGAGGTTTTTCGACTTGTTCTGGATATAGGTTTGTTGTTAGACCCAGGTGTGCGTATTGGTTGTTTTATCTGGTGGTGAGACCGAGTTCTTTGGTTGCCCATTCAGGGTGTGTCCTGAGACAGTGCTGCTAGCATGTTCTCTTGGTTGTACTTGTTGCTCTTGGGAGGTACTCTCCTCCTCTCTCTTGAATCCTACTCAGATTCTAGAGAACGTAAATAAATTTCATTTGCTTCTTCAAAAAAAAAACTATTTTCTATTAAATTTTTGCAAAATAGCTTCCAAATGATAGTGAAATTCAGTTTTTGCCTTTGATGGCCAGCTGAAATTTAGGGGTTGTAATATAACTTTGGTAACTTACAGATGAAAAATAAAATGGAGATTAGGGGTGTTGAAAAAAATTTTGGGAGGGGACTATTTTACCGATCTCTCATATATAAATATATGATAAGGTTAATTACATGTATATACACTAACATATACACACGTATAACACATGCATATTAAGATTTGAAACTTTTGAATTCCTACCCTAAATTTTATATATATTAAAAACAGATATTTACACTAATTTATCTGTTAGAATTACGATACATACACTAAGCTACATACCAAATACAAAAAGGTTAAAATAGATATATGTAATTGTTAAAGGTTAATGTTTTTTTTTTTTGCTCATCAACAGAATTCATTGATTCAAACTTTAGAGTTTAAGGCAAGAACTAGGGAAGATCCCTCAACAAGGATTACCACAATGAGTAAATCCAAAGAAGTGATTACAAAAAAAAAATAGTATGAAGAACAATGCAGAAATTAGAAAAACCCAATAACAACAATAAGAAAAGCTCCTACAAAGATTAACAAGAGGATGACTTGCAGCCCAAGTAGCTTCAGAAACCGTTGCTGAAAACCGAAGTCATTCTTCTCAACGCTCTTATATATGTGTTAGTGTAGGTAAACGTAATTAACCCATATAAATATGCGTTATTCTCATGCGTGTGTATGTGTAATGCTGTGGTGCATAGAGGGGAAAGTAGGAATGGCAACGCATGTGATGGAAGTGGTTGACAAGGAAAACAATAAGATAGTGTTCAAGATAATAGAAGGTGGGCCTTTGGAGTTGTACAAGAGCTTTAAAGCCATTTACCAAGCTTCTCCGACCGACAACGTTGTGCGCTGGACTTTCGAGTACGAGAAGGGCCGTGAGGATGCTCCTGATCCCACTACGTACGTTGACTTGATGATGGCCGTGATGAAACAAATCGATGCCAACCTACCATCTCTTGCATGATAAGTACTTCACCGTGCTCGTATGAATAATCGTATATGAATAGGGAGTTGTAGTAGTACTAACAACTTCCTCTGTCTCACTTTTATGAATTAGAATAATGACTATACTCGTCATCAATCTAATACTTTATATCGTGTAATAAGTGTGAGGTTACTGGTTTGTTCTCGTGTTCGTGTTTATTGTTGATTTGTTGTACGTTGCAATGTTTGTCAGTATCGCTTATGCTTATTGGTTGAAAATTCAGGGTTAAAGACCTTTTTTTGTGGGTTTCATGTTTGTAAAATCCGGGAACCATGACCTTTTTCTTGGTTTGCACTCATGGTTGTAAAATCTGGTTATTAAGACCTTCTTTGTCTGCTTTGCTCCCATGTTGGGATGACGAGGATTCTTGAATAGGAACGATCTTTCATGTATCAGGCAATTCATACTTCTCAGCAACTTACTGAATCAATTGCCTTGTTTAACTCTTGGGGAGGATAAAGTATCCTGTAATGTGGATGACAAAGGATTTTCTGTGTCAAAAATGTATCAAACATTAGACACCTCTTCAACTTTGGCCTTGGATTGGCCTGCATTACTTTGGTCATCCTTAGTTCCTCATAAAATATCTGATTTTGCTTGGCTGATCTGTATGCAGGCTATACCAACAAAGTGCTTCCTAGAAGTCTTTATTCATCTGACATTTGGTGCCCTCTCTGTAATGAAGAACCTGAGGAAGCAGATCATCTCCTACTAGGTTTTAATTTTTCTTTGCAGGTTTGGAAGCTCTGTCTAAATTGGTGGGGAATTTCAACTACTTGTTCAGAAACTATTAAAGACTGGATCATTTCTTGGAGTCACCTAGGTCCACTCAAATCTAAAAAATAGTGGTGTATGCTTGCTTTGGTTGTCATTTGGAGAATTTGGCTTTGCAGAAATGATCACATCTTCAACAATTCAACCTACACTCCCTCAGGTGTTCTACATCTGATTCAAAATGACTATTATCATATTTTTTAGATATGACGGTCTATAATGGTTTGTAGTTTGCATAATAAGAGCGGTTTGTACTTGGTAGTGTTCTATATATATAGTGGCAGTATCCAGTAAAAACCAACCTATTGTGAAAACTAAGAACGCACATGAGCCCTCATATGCACATGTATTAATGTCATCAAAGCCCATCAGACGCGCACACATGGATTTTTTCGCGCGGTGGAAATTTTATAAATAACGCAAACTTTCCCATGTCTTTGACCGCTCAGTAGCTCATGTTGACCATGCTCGCAGCACACAAGGTACCAACCCCCGAGTATGTAAGGTACCAACACTTGTGTATGTAAGGTACAAATACTATATCATATAATATACCCGCACTTTTTTCTATGTAAGGTACCACCACTTTACATGTTGGTACCACAACTTTGCATGTTAGTATTACAACTTTGCAAATTGTTACTAGCACCCGTTTATGTTATGTACTAGAACTTGTGTAGGTAAGGTACTAGTACAATAACATGTAATATACCGGCACTTTAACCAGTAATTTTTTTTTATAAGCGAAAATTTATTAAACCTTTGTTTTCTTGAGTCAGGAAAACAAGGCAGGAGATCAACCTTAAAAGGGGATCGTCCCAAGACTAAAATAACTCAAAAGAGAAACAAGACAACAAGTCAGAACCAAAACAAAAAGAGCAGCAAGCCAGAACCAAAACAAAAAGAAATTTTCCTTCAAGATTCACAAATTTTACTAAATCACTTTTTATTTTTATTAATTCATTTTTTATTTATGAAAAATATTTTTTATTTTTAAAAATTCAGTTTTTTATTTAAAAATTAACATAAAAATCAAAAAACACTTTTTATTTATAAAAAAATATTTTTTATTTTTAAAAATTACCCTTACTTCTTAACACTTTAAATGACAACATTACCTTTACTTCTTTTAAAACCCTAGAATCTAGTACAAACTTATCTGATTATCTCACAGCCACAACTCATACATCTGCAGGACTACATCTACCCTCCACCATTTCAACTCAGCAGGACCTCACGCCACCAACCACCACATCGCCTCGCGCCACAGACCACCACCTCGCGCATGCACGATGACATCTATTACAAGCAAGTCTGAAGACGATGCGGCAACGTTTTGCAAGGAAGAGGGATGCGCGGACGACACCGTTTCAATAGGTGGCTTGTGTGGGTTTGGGCTGATACGGCATCGTTTCATGATATGTTCTTCTTCTCCAACCCTATCGCATATAAGCATCAGAGGAGCTCCACTTCAAACCATGAATGAACAAATTGGTATTTCCATTTCATAGCTTAGCTTGATAGTTAATGTAGCCATAGCTGTAGTTGATTATCTAGCTTGTAGTTGTAGACAAAAAAGCTCAATAGTAGTTGTCTCGTTGTAGTTCCAATTCCATTTCAATCGAAGTCTATTTGGGTTCTCTGTATATTGCTTGTTGTTCTTAATATTGGACTCTCAATCGTTACAGTGGTATCAGAGCCGTGATTTGGGCGTCTGGGGTTATGGTTGAAAGCGAAGAGGCGAATTTTTTTTCAAGCCAATCAATTGTAGATGATATGCATCTGTGGGGCTTGCAGAATCAGAGAGCAATGGCGGGTGTAAGCAAGGGATTCGAGCCCCTTCATGCTTTCAGCTCCACCAGTGGTTCAAGCTCCTCCCTCACAGTTTTTCGACTATTATGGTTTTCAACTCAGAGACCCATTTGATCGAGGTAAAATTCCTTTTGCTTCTCCTTCAGTTGTTCATTCTGAGTTTGGTTATGGGTGGAAGACTGAACACCGTCCCCAAAATTTTTACCATGGAAACATCACCTTCAAGCCAAGCCCACCACCACCAACCCACAACAACCACTACCAACCACAACAATACGATACCAAGTTGAGCACACATTCACATCTATCCATGATACAACCACTCGAACACTCACATGAATCACCTCAACTTTTTCCAAACCCACAAGCTAGTGATTCTGTGCTAACAGAGATATGGGTTTAGTTGCAAGCATTGCGAAAAATTAGTGTTCAAAGACGAATCAGCGAGAGGGCTTTGGCTGAACAACGGGCTTGGGCAACACAACAAGAATCCATTGAGGAATATATCCTAGAGCAATTGGTTGTAGTTGAGAAGCAAGAGGAAGAACTAGCTCAAATTGAGAAGCAGGGAAAGGAACTGAGAATGGACAAGTGCTTAGGGGTTACTGATATTGGGTTGGCTAGGATTGCTATTGTTGGACATGAGAATTCTGGTGTTCATGGATTGTTTCTGTCCTGGCAGGACAAAATCTATTGTGCAACATAGAGGTACTATCAATTCCTATTGTCTTGTGTTGTTTTGGTTTTACAAAAAAGTTTATGAAATGGTAAAGTGGCCTACTGGTATTGGCACAGAACAATTAATTATGTGTAGAAAAGGAGATTATGGATAGGTATTTAGGGTGAAAATTGATGAAGTTATAGTGATGATGACTTGGAGTATGTTGCGTAGTCTAGGGATTGATAGGGAGTGTTGTTTACTGACAAATGAGTATTGTGGTGTCAATATTAAATTGGTTAAGAGTTTTATGATTGATGTTACATTATGTTTACTGGTGTTGTATAAGGGGTTCTGTGGGAACAACTTGGGTACCTTATACGAAAGGCTTGTTTTGGGAATTTTTTTGACATGACTTGAAATTGTAGAGGTGTTGTTTTGAAATCTAAATGTAGTTATGGGTGAGATTGATGCACCAAATATAATTTTTAAGGTGGACGAGGTTAAGAAAAAATTGAATTTGATTGTATGTGAGATTAAAGGAGAGAGTGTCTCATTCTTTCATGATTTACTAAATATTTTGCCCATGATAGAGGAAAGAGTATTGGCATGGAGTTTTTCCTTCTCATGTTTTTGGGTATATTGAGAGAGTTGATAGGGAAAGAGATAGGGGTTCCATAAGGAATAACAACCTGGTTTGGGTGTACTGGGATTCTAGTGATGATATCAGATCTTAAATTTCGATGAATATTGGTTATGGAAATTATGGACTTATGGAGTTATCATATATATTAAAAAGGGGGTGATATTGAGTTGTGGTTAGCAAAATCAGCTTTTGAGATAGGGATGGAAGAAAGGGTGCACTCCACTTTAACTTCTCTGTTGCTCAAAAATATTGCTATACACGACCATATTCGGGTTGGATCCTCTATGTCAATGGGCACAATCTTTGGATCGTTGGCTAACCAACATGGGTGGAAGTGTGCATATGCTACTTCTGGCAACCACAATGAGAGGGGTTTTGAACCACATTGGCTGTCAACTATAGATTGTAAGTCTTTCCCAATTAACAATAGGATGGATGATTATAAAGATATGGTGAAGGGGGGAGAGCAGTTGATGGAAATCAATACCATAGCATCTGGTATTTGCACCTTGTCTAGAATTTTTGCTTTGACCCCACATTTCGTCCACTTCACTTGTTGCCAATGGTTTTTTGAGGTGTACAGGTATGTTTTATCGAGGATGGAAACCAATCATGATGAATATTTCTTCACTGCAATAATCTTGAGTGTTGAGCATGGTAAGAGAGTGAAAATGGGGTCTCAACTGAGAGTGGTTGCTTCATCACACAACCTGACGTATCTCATCCAGTTGTGCTACCAACCTTCAAGTGGACATGTTAAAGATGAATTGGCCTTAATGAGAAATTGCAAGATTGATAAGGTAGTGATGTCCTTTAAGGCTTTGATACTTTATGTGACAATGATTTGCAAATTATCTATTTAGCGGACTACCTTGTTTCATGCATGTTCAGACCTCGGGTCTCGGCAACAACGAAAATTACTTTGTTGTCATCTAACCAGAACACCAATGCTCTCGGGTGCATTCTCAAATTGGGGGGATGAAAAGTGTAATTTAAAATTCGTTGAAGCTGGATTTGGTTCTATTCATCGCAATGCCTTATCAGAAGGTCAGGATATTGTTTGGGAGCAACATAAATTGGCTAGTTCTCAGGGTGATCAGGAGTTTTGCTCTGAAATTGTAGTCTTGGGAGGTGCAAAACACAGAAATGTGGTGAAGTTGATCGGGTTTTGTGTTAAGAATGGAAGGAGGTTGCTCGTCTATGAGTACAATTGTGAGGTTTCGTTTTAAAAAATAAATATAATAAAATATTAATTAAATTAAAAATATTGATTTGAAGGGTACCGATTTGAAGAAAAAAAAAGTGTTTTTTTGATTTTTATATTAATTTTTTAAATAAAAATTTAATTTTTAAAAATAAAAAATATTTTTCATAAATAAAAACTGAATTAATAAAAGTAAAAAGTGATTTTGTAAATTTTGAAAATCTGGAAGGAAATTTTCATTTTAACACCCTAACAATGAAGAGTATTATTGTCATTTCACTTATTTTCAAATTCTTAACCAATGGTATGAGTTTGAAAATTTGAGTAATAGTTAGGGGTATTATGGACATTTTACTTATTTTGGATGAAAAATTAACAGAATCTGACGGCTGGGTATGAAAGTGAAATTAAAAGTTTAATTAGGGTATGAAAATGTTAAAAATTTATACCAGTGTATCAAAATGAAATTAAATGTTTGGTAGGGTGTTAAAGTGAAATTTTTCGCTTATAAGATTTCAACACTTCGCATTGTAAAGTATCAACAGGACTTATGTTGGAGCCCTACAATTTAAGACTCGAAGAATGAATTTAAACTTCATGTTATTACGTCGCCACTGTGTTGTAGTTGTCGAAGAACTAAGATTTTTTTTCTCAACACTCCCTCTCACGTGTGGGACTAGACATCTACACGTGTACCATAGTAGGAATGGACGCTTGTGTATGGGCCATGACAAGAATTTACGTCTACTTATGAGCTTAAAATTTAATATAGGGTGGAGGTCAATGGGACAATGCCCAACTAAGGCTTTTTAAAGCCTAAGACAATCTAGAGCCATTGGCTCATACCCTGATTTTGAAGACCCGTGATTCAACTTCGAGCAATTACATCACGTGGGAGCAGAACATCTTCACGCAAGTCGTATAATAACAATGTGAAACAACTTCAAGCAACTACATCACATGACAGTACAACAACTTTGAGCAACTACGTTGCAGAACGACGGTGCGAAACATCTTAAATTAAGCACGAAAATGACACAAACCATGATGATTTTACAGACGTACAAATATGTGTGTGTGTGTGTGTGATTTTTTTATGGAAAATCACCAAACCCTAAAATCAGAAGAACTGAGATGGAAGGAAACTACTTGGTTTAATTTTCAGTGCGTGAACAGCACTCTGATGAACAGTGTTAGTGGTGAATAGTATCCGCGATGAACAGTGGCGGGCAGATGAACAGTGAAAATTCCAGACAACAATGCCCTTCCCACCGGTTAAATCATAAATTAACGAGTGGGCAAAGAAATAACTCACTTAATTCTAACATGAGATCGAATAGGCTCTGATACCATGTAGAATTTTAAAATACTATCGATTATTCTTGATATTATTCTCTCAATAGTCAATACAATAAAAGCATCATTTTGTACAGGGATTAATTTTATATTAAATAAGAAATATTATACTAAACAACATAGGAAACCAAACTAACCTAAGAATAGGAAATACTTATAATTAGAAATAAACCTATACTCTAACATAATCTTATAATGCAACCTTGTTTGCGCAACAATTGTGGTCAACACGCACCACAGCATCGGTCAACTGTACACAGTAGCGCAAAAAAAATCAAAATTTTGCCTTTTGATCTCCTTCGTCTATTTTTTTGTTATGACGATCTATAATTGTTTGTAGTTTGCACAATAAGAACGGTTTGTATTTGATATTGTCTTATATATATAGGGGTGGTATCCAATAAATATCAACCTTATTGTGAAAACTGAGAACGTACAGGAGCCCTCAGATGCATGTGCGTTGACGTCATCAAAGCGCACCAGATGCGTACATGTGTCTTTTTTTGCGTGGTGGCAATTTTGTAAATAGCGCAAACTTTCCCCCACTTTTGACCACACTGTAGCGTGTGTTGACTATACTCACAGCACACAAGGTACCAACACCCGTGTATGTAAGGTAGTAGCACTTGTGTATATAAAGTACAAGTACCATAACATATAATGTACCAACATTTTTTTGTATATAAGGTACCAACATTTTTCATGTTGGTACCACATCTTTGCACGTTAGTATCACAACTTTGCATCTTGCTACCAGCATCCATTTATGTAAGGTACTAGTACTATAACAAGTAATATACCAATACTTTTTTGTTAGCAGTACTTTGCATGTTGGTACCACAGCTTTGCATGCGCGAAAAAGGACACGTGTTAACATTGTATGTAAGGTACAAGAATTTTGCATGTTGTTACCACAACTTCTTTTAAATTTCTAGGTATGTTCTATCATTCTGCTATTTGATTTCTTTATTTCGTTTGATTTTTATCGGAATCCAATTCTATTTTTTTTTTCTAGGTATGTTAATCATTATGTTGTTTGATTTCTTCTTTTTCATCTCGAATTCGTTTGATTTTCGTCAGAACCCAATTCTAACACCAATCGAGAAAGTTGTTTTCTATTTCCCAACACTGCCAACCGTTTTGTTTTGCCTCAGAACACAGTCTTCCCGTCTTAATTTGGTCTCGAGAAAAATTATAAAGTTGTAGACGGCTGACATATTTTTCATCCTAAAAAAAAGAATGCGAACGTTTAGAGGTCTGTAACTACATATATGCCCATGATCAACGTTCTGAGTTTGTAGACCTGATTTTTATTGTTTTTGTTTTACAGATGCATTCCGGAACTCACCAACTGATGGGTTTAGAATCATATTATGTTTGAATAAGTTGATAAATTGTATATAAATAGTTTGAATTCGGTGATGTTGTTTTTTTTATCAGCAATGCATACATTAAAGCATCGATTATTTGAAATAAAGAATACGATGGGTGGAAGTGAAACTTGAAGGAGCATTCATGTCAGAACCTCAAGAAGCCCCACACCGGGGTAATGATTGGGTACGCAGACCATGAAACAAGAAGAAGCCCCACACCGGGGAAATGATTGGGTACGTAGACCCTGAAACATGAAGAAGCCCCACACCGGGGAAATGAATGGGTACGCAGACCCTGAAACATGAATGAGCATTCCTTTCGGAACCTCAAGAAGCCCCACACCAGGGTAATGATTGGGTACGCAGACCCTGAAACAAGAAGAAGCCCAACATCGGGGAAATGAATGGGTACGCAGACCCTGAAACATGAAGACGCCCCACACCAGGGAAAAGTTCTTGAACTCTGATCTTCAACCAATAAGCACAGGCGATGTCACATAGAAGGGAAAAGCATCCAACTGTCAGGCCCAACCAGATGACCTCCCAACCCTAACCTTGAAAGGAAAGAACAACTCCCATCTCCAAAGTGTTGTCGACCCTCGAAGGAAGTGATGACAGCAACTAAAAAGCCGACGGCCAACCCCGCTAACGGTAGAGATGAACCCGGATAACCATACATATCTTAGGAGATGGCTTCTGAATGGGGCAAACAACGCCCAAGAAACTCGCCGACGGTCAACACCTTTAACCGACGAGCTCGAACCACACCTGGTTCAAGATGAAAGGAAGCCAAAACACGCAGGTATGTATGAACGGGTCGGAGAAGACTAACCAAACAAGGGAGGAAAAAGGGAGTACCTCAGAAGGCCAGAGACTGGGAGGCGAAGCACCAGAAGCAGCTAGACAAGCTCAACGACGATCCAACCCCAATAGGATGTAGAAGCGCGTCCCACGTCTTGAGCTAGAGCCAGACACCTCCAATGACCTGCGTGAATCTTCTCCAACAAAATCGCGAGACACAGGGTAGCCTGAAGAGCATGAGCAACGGGAGCGACTAAACCAGAACCGCTACAATCAGCAACCAATAGGTCGAGAAAGGAGTCCCACGCCGGAACTAGAAAAGGCACCGAAATCTTCGATAGGTACGCATCAAAGGTCAACTCAATTATGAACAGAGGAGCTCGAACTCAGCCATCCTAAACCCAATTCCGGCCTACACCGAGAAAAGGCCCAAAGGGGGAGGACCAGTATTTCTACCGAGAACGAGCACAGACTTGCAAGAGCAACGCCACAACCGAGCACCCGACCAACACACTCCAACAAGAAGGCAGAGGGAAATCAGCACTTCCAAGGATCGAAGGTTGGACACGAACTGAGCGTTCCGCTACCGAGAATGATAACCCCTCGCCGGCCAACACCTAGTGAGTGTAAAACCCGCTTCGTTTAAAAGTGTAGTAAAGTGCAATTTGGAAACGTCGAGGTGTGAATTTGTAACAATTAAATTTTGAAAAGGAAAAATCAAAATTAAAAAAAGAAAAGAGAGAGTGGCAGCAGTGTGGGCCGAGCCCGGATTTGGGCCAGCTCTGGCCCATTCGCATGAGCTGCGCGGCCCAGACTACAAGCCCAACCCAGAACCACGCAGCTCCGCTATAAATAGGGGTCGAAACCCTAAATTGGGTACTGTTCACCCAGCTCCCTCTCCCCTTCGTCTTCCCTCTCTCCAGATTGGCGCCAGCGACCCGTGAGCTCGCCATCCCTCTCCGGCCACGCCATCGACCGCACCGAGCCCTCACCTCTTCCCTCCGAGCTTCAAGCGAACCTCCCACGGCCGAAATCGGAGCAAGCCCGCCGGAGAACGTGCGACATCTCCGAGCTCGATCTCGCCCGATACCCTCGTCGTCCTCCTCTTCTCCGTGAGCCACCGCCGTACAGCCGGCCTAGCGAGCTGGGTAAGGACGAACCCCGCCGTCAGAAACCCGAGCTCCGTCGAACTCCACTCGCCGGAGAAGACGAGCCCTCGCCAGATCCGAACGAGAAACGAGCGTGGGTTCTCACCGGAGCCACCGCCGCCACGACCTCGGGTTCGCCGTGGATCTGCCGCCCTCCTCCCCCTCGTTCCCTCGTCGGCGTACCTCACCCGCCGCCGTGGAAGACCGCCGGAGCAACCCTTGCTCGCCGGCGTCATGCCCAGTTCAGGCCATCCTCACCAGGCCAGTTCGGGCTGGACAGAACCGGGCCCTGGGCCAGAAAGGAAATGGGCCGAGAAGGCCTTGGGCCTGTAAGAAGAATCGGGCCAGCCAGACCAGAAGACGGGCCTTGGCCCATTGTGGACTCGGGCTTTGGGCCCAGTTGGACTTCAAGACCGGGTCTGGACCAGGTTCGGGTTCGGATCCGGGTCTTTTGGACTGTTAAGGAAACCGTTTTAATAATCAGACTTAATTAACCGGTTTAACGAATTCAATGTGAGACTTTGAACGGGAAATTCTTGGTTAAATCAAAGGACCTTTGGACTTTTACCGTTTGTTTGACTGGGCTTTTCTTTGTCAAATCTAGACGGGACTTCGCCCGAGATCAAGGGCTTGGACCCGAGCTAGAAGAGCAAAGATCACGCCGGGACCCGAGTGAAGAACGGAGTAGCGACCACCGGGCTTCA
Organism: Erodium maritimum; assembly: GCA_963921825.1. Classification (NCBI taxonomy): domain Eukaryota; kingdom Viridiplantae; phylum Streptophyta; class Magnoliopsida; order Geraniales; family Geraniaceae; genus Erodium; species Erodium maritimum. The sequence continues at coordinate 79,052,283 of OY997590.1, forward strand.
TCAAAGCGTTGAGAGGAAGACCTCGAGGTAGGGAAAGCCTTAACCTCTCGTTTACGATGCTTAGTATGCATGTTAGGCTAATAAAATTGGAAAGGTCCTAGATATGCCTATAGGATGCGAATAACTAGCATAATCGTCTTTCAATTACTAATAACCGGAAGTGTCTAGTTGTGAACGATTAGGATGCCATTCACTAGTGTAATTCGCTTTCAATACTTGGGTTTTGATTGTCTGGTAGGGGAGCCTTGGCAAATCCCTCGGATTAGTTGCGTGTTAGGATCGCATGCTTGGTTGTTTGATTGCTTAGTGGATAGGCTAAAGAGTCTAATGAAACTAGTGGATTTGCATGTGTAAATGCTCTCTTGAAGGTTTTTATGATTAGTGGATTATACTCGTACTTGCTCGTTGATTGCATTCGAATGATTACTTGATTTACTTGAATGGTTGTTTGGAGCATCGAGTATGACTAGTTGTACCGAGCGGTGCAATCAGGTGATCGATGCCCCGGTGGTTCGAAACTGGTAAGTGAACGGTAAGTTGGGATTGTGTGATTGGTGTGATATGATTTAGTGATTCGTGTGCTGTGTGCTATGGTGAACCGGTGATGTGTGAGCTATGTGTGTTAGGGGATTGGCGGTGGTTGGATTGGATTGCGTCGTGTTTTGGTTGAGTGTGTTATTAAGTTGTTATCTGATTATGGTTGACACGGTATGGTACCTACACCGTTGAGGAGTCCGGTGTAGGGTGAGATAGTGATTATTGCTGATACGGTTTGGTACCTACATCGTTGAGGAGTCCGGTGTAGGATGATATAATGGTTATTTAGTGAATTGCCCAAGTGTATGCTTCCTATGGGAGTAATACCTTGGTTCCCGAGGACATTAAATCCTTTGGAGACGTTTCTGAGAATCCCGATGATAAGCGCCCCGTAGGGTTGTTTCCGGTCGCCTTAATGTTATGCGCCTCCTCTGGATTTGAGGGAAAATCCGAGAGGACACATCATATGTGGATCGGAGGGTGGAGACTTCATGTGCCACGGCATTGAACTGGGTTATCTATTATCCGTGTTCGTTAAGATCTATATTATTGACTTGCTGTTGACTTATTTTGAGTTTAAGGTCCTCCTTGTTATGGGTTTTCTCTACTGAGCGCAAGCTCACCCCTGTGAGTTTACTGTTGTGTACAGGCTTGATTGAGGAGTAGAGGCTCGGGAGCTCTCGGTGTGGGTGTCCATAGAGACTTCGATTTTATCTTTATTTCTGTTGAACCTTATTTTGTAGAGAACTATTATTACACCCCTGGAGGGTTATTTACGTTTTAAACTAAATTTGGTGGATTCGAGTTATTTATTGGAGTTTTCTGGAACTTTTTGTGAATTGTTATCTCTCTTATTCATGTTTTACTAGTCATGCCTCGAGCCCGGGCAAGAACCGGATTTGGGGCGTGACAGTGAGGACCCGAAGGAAAAGGCATGTAGTGATACCGAGCCCTAGCCAGCCTGAGTCTGGAAAGAATTGACACCAAAGCCTGAATAGAAGCGGAATGCCTCCACCGAGAGACCGAACATCAACCAGCTTCCACCACCACACGACCGGGCGAAGACTGGCCCTCGACTAGCTGGGGATCCGAGACTGGAACTCGAGCTGAGCGTTCTGATACCAAAACTAGTAACCCCTCGTCGGCCAACACCAAACGAGAACCCGAAGAAGAAGGCCTATAATAATACCGAGCTCAAGAGAAGCCAAACCTGAAGAGAGTCCAAAACCAGTTTTGACCGGTAACCAAAACTAGATAGCGAGTTTAAACTCCCCAAACGAAGTCCCAAAAAGCAGAGAAGGCAACACGACGAACCGGAGAGCCCGAAGATGGGCTGAAGTTGAAAAACCCATCGTCGGGTCCAGATCTGACCCGATCCAGAAACAGGATCCGAGCATGCCCAAAAACCGACCCAAACAACCAACCGGGATCCGACCCGACACGGTCAAACCCACTCAAAGATCCGGACCCGGGTCAGAACCCACAACCCAGATACATACCCGGCCCACCCCGGCACCAACCCACACCAGCACCAGCCCATACCTAAACCAGCCCAACACTCTCCCGGCCCAACTCATCCATGGCCCAAACCGCAACCAGCCCACACCCAAATCAAACCTACCCGAATTTGGATATGAGAAGACGGCGCCGACAAGATGACGACGCCGGTCCGGGAACGAGCTCACCCCTTCACTGCGACGTTGCTGGCGCGAGCTCCGGGAGGACCACTGGCGAACGAGAACTCCGGCAAGAGGCAGTGAGAACTCGTCAAGTTCCAGCGACCAAGCAACTGAGGGACGAGAACCGACGACGACAGAGCATGTGGATGATAACTCCGGCAAGTACCAGCGACCAAGCAGCGGAGAGCCGAGAACCGACGACGACGGAGCAGCATCACCACCAAGCCTGTCCGAGCAGAGGAGAAGACCCAACAAGATGACGAGAGCCACAACGAAGGGAAGAAAGGTAACGGTAAGAAAGAGGACCAAAGTCACCACCGGCGACGTCAAAGGCCGGAGCCGGAAACGCCGCCGGTGAGGATGAGAGCAAGGGAAGAAGGTGAGTTTACTGTAGTGACGGCTAGGGTTTAGAGAGAAAAAATAGGCTTCGGTACATTATCGGACTTTAGACTGGAGTTTGTGTACTGAAGCAACTTGTTATCCGGTCATGTTGTTAAATTCCGTTTTGATGGCTATAGTTTAGAATTTGGATACACGATTTGGATGTTATGTATACGTGGTTTGTAAGTTACGTATACATGGCTGAAAGTTGTGTTGTTAAATTTTGTTTTGGTGCATATAGTTTGGTATTTGGATATACAATTTGGATATTCTGTATATAGTTTGTAAATTGTATGTACCTGGTTTGAAAATTGTGTGCAAAAACCAACAGATGATTCAGTTTTCAAATCATAATAATTTATAGCAAGCAAACTTTCAGCTCAAGTTTCCCATATCGAATTTTTTTAATCTTTTGGGGAGAAAGTCAATTCCCTCCCTGTTCTGTAAGATTACATATAACAAAACCATCTTCAAAAAAAAATCAGTACTCACTGTTTATCGAAATATACACTCCACAGACTAGCTCACAGTCCGCCCATAACATATCGATGCAATGTAGAGATTTTTGGACCACTTTTCCTGCACAAAGTAGCATAGAAGGGAATAAAAAACAAGAACAGCATCAATAATTCAATAGACTTGGGCCTCTAAAAGGGAATCGTGTTCAATACCCACTCGTTAATGGGCTTGAATCGTCTTTAATGAAGCTATACGTACCTTAACATGGGTGCTTGGGAAAGCAGAGGTACGCAAAGTTTCTTGAGTTTCATCTATTGTTGTTCGCTTTGGAATACTCAATATCAAGGCCGTCTGATCAGCGGTTGCAGCCATGGATGTGATCCTGTAACCACTCTCCCACCTCCTATGTATACCTTCACTTGGGTACAGAAAATCAAGCTCCACAACCTTCATCACAGACAAATGAAAAAACATATGAGCTTCCAGGGGCAGAAAAGTAAATTCCCATATTTGCAGCTATACTGTATAGGAAACAGCACCTGATCAGAATATCCCGCGTTCCGGGACATAATCACGCCCCATCGACTGCCAGCTGTTGTCATGGATGTGACATGAAAGCCTTCCTTCCACTTTTTATTAATCCACTTGAAAGGAAAAGATTCACTCACTTTGTAAGACTGCTGTGTGTATGGAGTTCCTACAAATTGCAGAATTTAGTTAGGGATAAGCATCGAGTATCAATAGTTTACTAAGATAATCCCATTCTAATTAGGAGTTGTATAAATATTACTCCTTGTGTTCCAAAATAAGTGTATTTTCCAATTTCGTAAAAAAAACAAGGATAAGTTGTTTGGCAATTACCATATACCCCTATGTGCCTTAACAAACTAAAGGAAGTTTGCTTCTCTTAGGGGTATTAGTGGCATTTCATGTATTTAACTTACCAAACAGAACACTGTAGACTCGTTTTGGAACGGTTTTTGTTAAAGAAAGAGGACGCTTATTTTGGAACGGGGTATTATTGTTAAGGGATACTTGCAAAAAGTACACTGAGGTATGCACTTTTTGCGACTTGTAACCCTCTCTTTGATAATTGCAAAAAAAAATACCATGAGCTTGTCTTTTCGTTGCAATTTGTAAAAAGATGACGATCTTACCCTCACAATTTAGATTTAAAAATAATAAGTTAAAAACAAAAAAAAAATTCATCTCCCTTAATTTAGTCCTCTTTGTACTGTGCAAAGAGTCAGAAAATCAAGGGATATGAAAATTTGGATTTTTTGTCCTTTAATAATTATTTTTAAATTTAAATTTCTAAGTGTAAAATCGTCATTTCCAAACCAATTTATACAAAATGCCACAAAAAGGCAAGTTGAGTGCACTTCTTTGCAATTACCAAAGAAGAGGGCTACAAGTTGCAAAAAGTGAATACTTCACTCACGGTACTCTTCTGCAATTATCCCTAATATTATTAATCACTACATAGTAGTATTCTATAAATGCTGCAAGACCATTAAGGAATTATCATTAAGAAGCTTGTTTACAAAATAAGCATTGTTAAATTAAGGTACTAGAAAACGAAGGGAATTTACAATAAAAAAGAGTTGCGACACAAAACAGAAACACAACTTGGACTATGGCCAATGCAATTAACAACTCATACATGATGCATGATTCATTAAAGTTGAAAAGATAAAAAAAAAATGATAGCTAATTAATGGAATTTATTTGCTAATAAGTTAGACCTCTATTAATTAGTTCAAATGCATCAGAATTAGAGCTATATCCAACTAATTTGTTGATTCGGTTTTTCTGTTTTATCACGTTGAATCATCTCGATAAACTTAGTTATAGATTATTCTATCTTGTTTTTTTTAAGAATAAATAACTTGGTTGGTTTACTAAAAATATAGAGTTACAGTTACCAACCTTTGGACATCACCACCAAGGAACTCCCATTAGCTGCACCAGCTATTGAGCTAATGTAGAAGTTCTTTTCCCACTGATCCATAATCCAAGCCTAACAAAACCCAAAGAAAAATTATGTTAATTATAAGTTGAATAAGTATACAGCAGCCACTGAACATTTGATCTATTAATAACCTTGTTGAGGAAGGTAGGTGACAACTCATAGGTTTGGGGGGAAAAGCCTGTCCCCGCATCCATAATTAATGCCCAGAGATTCGCTGAAGAGGCCACACAGCTGATATACAATCCATCTTCATTACCCTTCTCTACATGCTGGCGTAGCCTGTTGTCTGCTACATTGTAGTGATACCTACAAACCCAATAACATTTTACTAACGGCAATAGAAAAAAAAACTAAGGTAAATTGCACACAACTACCTTTATGAATTGCCCACAAACACATAACCTCGTAGTAAATTTCCCCTGGCACAATACCCCATTGTAAATTTCCCAGACACATGACTACCCTTATGAATTTTAACATGCCACCATGGTACACAATAGACAGAAACCATGTAAGTTTTCAAAAAAAAACGTCACTTGACTTACATACGACTTTGAAATTTTATAATGTCTCAAAACTACTCATTCCCATCCTTTAATCTTCCGGTTTCAATTTGATTCCGTTGTCGAAATCCTCCTTCGATATATTGAAATCGGAAGATTGTAGGACGGATATGAGTAGTTCTGGGATATTATAAAACCTTATAGTCGCATGACGAAAAAAAATAAAAAATAAAAATGATGGCTTCTATCTATTTTGTATGATGGCGACACGTTGGAATTCATAAGAGTAGTCATGTGTTTGTGGGCAATTCATAAAGGTAGTTGTGTGCAATCAACCCAAAAAAAACAATATCACGCTTTCAACAGCATATGCACCAACTAGCCAGCTAAAATCCATATGATGGCTTCAAAATGTTATATTCACCTCTGCTTCATGGGGCGACGAGCATTATAAACCGAAATCCATTGGGTAGCTGGAGTGCCTATCCGTACTTTCTTCCTTGGTTGCTCATCTTCTTCCAAATTAAGCAATCTTGCCCGCTTTTGCCCAACCTTTAGACACTCAAGGGATGGAAGAAGAAAAAAGGGTAAGAAATCAAAGTATGGTGTTCACAATAAAAAGAGGGTAAAGGGGTAACCACCTTAATCGCTCCATCGATTCTAATAGGCCTTAACGGTGCACAAGGATCGATGAGACCATCGAAAAATGATATCAGCTTGGCATAATTTGGCTCCTCATCAAACTTAATATTCTCCACAGCTTCAAGGAATTGCTTAAACGGGACAGGACAAAAGCAACACATCAACTCGGGTGAAGTTGACATCTTTTTCTTACACACAAGGAAGCTTTTGTTATCTCCCTGCAATTAAAAAATGATTCGAGATCATTCTACGGAACCTCGATTTGATATGTAACATGTACAAGCAATACTAGAACTAACCTGAAAGCCCTGCCATGGTAACCTTCCCTTGATGAGAAATATCAGAGTATATGCCAAAGATTCGAGATCATCCCTTCTACTTCCTGTTCGACCTAAATGTGCATGTACACTAGCATACCTTATTGTCCCTCTGTCAAAAGAGTTATTTCAGTACACAATGAGGAATCACGCAATTTCATGCCCCGATGAGTTACAAAAATCCACGAACCTGAAAACATCAGGCTTCTGATCATATTCGACATGCTGACCAGATGTTGCATCTTTCCATCTAGATGCTGAAGGATGAGCATTTATTCAGACAAAGAACAACAACATTGAGGTATCAGTTGCTACTCAATAAAGCTCAAGGCATACTGATGAACAAATTTCTCATGCGTAAATTGTTTAACATGATGCACAGTTGTTACAAGGGATAATTGCAAAAAAAATACCCTGAGATATTCATTTTTGCAACTTGTAGCCCTCTTCTTTGATCATTGCAAAAAAGTACCCTGAATTTGTCTTTTTATTGCAATTTATATAAAATGATGAATTTACCCTTGCAATGTAGATTTTTAAAATAGTAAGTAAAAAACAAAAACAAAAAACTTTCATATCCCTTAATTTTCTTCGTCTTTGTACCGTACAAAGAGAGAAATATAAGGGATATGAAAATTTGGATTTCTTGTTCTTTAATTATTATTATAAAATTTAAATTCTCAAGGGTAAAATCGTCATTTTGAAAACAAATTTACACAGTGCAACAAAAAGACAATTTCAGTGCACTTTTTTGCAATTAACAAAGAAGAGGGCTATACAAATTGAAAGAAATGAATATCTAAGGGTACTTTCTTGCAATTATCCCTAGATACAATGAGATATTTGAGGACCACGTACCCAAACCAAGATCAATGAGATACAATTTCTTGTCATCAGCTGTTCCTGACTGGCCAAGTAGGAAATTCTCTGGCTTCACATCTCCATGCACAAATCTTTTTTGAGGAGAGGACAAAAATACAAAAGAAAACAATTAACTACAAGTTTACAATTGCCTAAGAGGCTTCTCAAATAAATTGAAAAGATTGAGGTTATCGAAAGGACTTTACCCTTTTGAGTGAAGTTTTTCAAGAATTGATATTGCCTCCACTGCAATGCATGCCGCCATAGTGGGGGACATCCTGCTTCAAGACCAACACATTTAAGGATCAAAACTACACACACAGGATAAGGGCGAGCATTCGAGATAAAAAGATTGATTTGATTTCTTACGACTGGCCAAGAGAATTCCAGACATCCCAAAGACTGGGTCCCAGTATGTCCATGACCTGAAGCATGAATATAAATATAATTATCAGACATGAGGAGGAACTTAAGAAAGGCTGATGGAAGGAAGATTCAAACCAAACCTCACCAGAATGTAGAAATCTCCTTGGCGACCCTTGTAGTGAACCCCAGGGATACCGTAACAGCCACTTAAGGTACTTTTCAGTGCAAAGAAAAGGAAAAAGTGAGTAATGAGACCATAGACTAATAGCACTTTGAGTCATAACAACCGCGGTGTGCTGGTATACCGATTCAGAGCTTAAAGGAGGCACTTACTTGTATACTTGCCACTCGTAAGGAGGGCCATAACTACAACCTTTACTATTGCGGTGCTCCAACTTCAATGCAACCTGTAGCCAACATACCATGTAGCATTACATCTTGGATCCTATGGTACCGGAACCTCAAAGATGGGCAATAACTTTAAGGGATACCCGTACCTCAACTGCATCTGCACCTGTTCTATCGGAACCACCACTAACCCTTCTGCCAACATAGACTTGGCCAAAACCACCTTTACCCAACTTTTTTTCTACTTTGTACACAGGGGAATTGCCAACTTGTACCTGTACCCATCAACAAAAAGCCCATCACATTAAAGAGGAGTTGCACTTGCTTCTCCTTCAACTAGGAGTTGCTATTTAGGATACAAATAACCATATGGAGTAACAATAAGAAAATAGTGGATACCCTATCAGGCACAGGAGTTGCACTTGCTTCTCCTTCAACTCCTACTATTTTATCTGCGCTTGCACCCTCCATTGCGATATCCTTGTCTGGGACGACCTCTACTCTATTGTAAGCAGGTTCAGCAGCCCCAAGAGCAGCCACCTGGCAAGGTTCTGGATCTAAATCTATTAACCTCACACCTTGGCCTCTGCCGGCAGCTGTTGGCCTTGCAGGTAATGCAGTGGAAGGTCCTTTAGCTACAACAATTGCATTACCTCTTCCTCTTCCACCACCTGCTCTCCTCCTGGTCTTGTTCGGAGCAGGGAGTAGCAAATTATCTGCTTGATCAACAGGCTGTTGAGTAGGCTGAAGATCATCAAGCCTTTTTGATCGTCGCGCTCCACTTCTCAACTCTGGCATTCTTACCCCATGCAAATCACATCCCACTGTCTCTTCATATATTCTGCATCCTAAATAGCAAAACCATTCACAGTGAGAAGAAAACATTTTTCCAAGAGAATAAACCAAACATTAAACGTGATAAACATAAAACACCTTCATTAGAACAAATAAATCAGTCAACCTCAAATAACATGAGAATCAACTTAAATTTCTTCAGTGGCAAAAACAATAATAGTCTAGCATAGCTACTAAAAACCAAAGAAAAATAATGGCAAAAGGTTCAGTCACTTTCAACCTGCATGCTAACATGAGATCAAACAAAAAACAGTAAGCATGGTCGGAGTACTGAAAAGGAAAAATAAACCATTTACAGTAAAAACAGCACAAAAACCCATTATTGAAACAGCCAAAAATCATCTCCGACGTAAAAGTCAATTCCTGATTTTGAAAGCTAATAGCATCCAACAAGTCCTTAACAATGAAGAATTATAAAGAGGGTATAACTTCAGCTTAGTGTATACTTTGTCATTCTTAACCAAAAGTCAGACCAAACTGAGACCTCAAACTTTGAAGGTGTGCCTATCATCCATCAGTTTCCTCAACCTCTCAGCATCATCATACCTACCAGCATCAGCAAAGATGTTGGACATAAGCACATAGTCCTCTCCATATCCTCTTTCCATGTCCAATATTCTCCTTGTTACTCCCTCACCCATTTTAACATTACCAAGGAAGCTACAAGCACCCAACAGTATTCTCCAAATCACAACCGTAAAAATATCAGAAGGCAACTCCTGAGCAATCTTCTCGGCTTCTTCTAGCCTTCCTTCCCTCCCCCGGCATATCTATCAAGCACCCAAAGTGCTTCATATCTGGCACAATTTGACACTCCTTAAACATCTTTTCAGAAAAAACTTCAGCCCCTCATCAACCAACCCTCCATGACAACATGCACTTAAACACACTTAAATTGTCATGGTTCCATATTAGCTGCCTCCCTCCTAAAACTTCATACAGATTCTTTCTCCACTCTATGCATAGAAAAGCAGATATTACCTATGTCCATGACACGAGACTTTTCCTTTGCAGATATCCATTAAAAATAACCTAGTTGCACTCCTCATGCACCCACATTTAGCATATGAATCTGGGAGGGAATTTGTTATACGTATATTGCATGAGGTCCTAATTTCCCTTCATATGCATGGACTGATTTACAATCTTAAGATCCCCAATATTTGAGATGGCTGGAAAATTGGCTAAAATAGCTATTTCAGTAAGTTGTCTACCATCTCTCCCGCTATCTTTTTAAGGAACAAGTTAATAGCTTCATAGGGTCGACCTGTCCGTCTATATCTATCAATAATAGTAGTCCATTTTACAACAGAATTAATTTTCATTTTATCAAATAATGAACGAGCAAATTGAACCTCTCCCCATTTAATTGAAGTTATCATCGTGACATTCCAGCTCACGTACATTCTTTCAGGCATATTGCTGAACACCTTGGAGGTGTCCACTAAAGGCCAACAAACTACACATAGACAAGGAATTGAAAACCCTCTTATAGTGAGGGTCCATAACCTAATTCCTTGAATGCTAGAGCATAAGTTAGAGCTAGCCTTGAGAAGGAAAGCATAGGTGAAGCTAACAAAGTCAAGAAATGGGAATCATCGGAAGTGTTTGAAGAGCGAGAAAGCTTCTTGCAGGAAGTCGCCCAACAATAACAATGGAGCATTGTATTGAAGAGATGCATATAAAACGGAGTGTGGTGGCATACAGGGTGTTAAGATAACAAAGATAGTAAACGATGGAGCGGGTAAGGAAGAGAGATGCCTTAGAAACATCATCACATCCTCATCAGCTATGAATTGTACAAACACCACAACAACAGCAAATCCCAAAATCTCCAAACAAACAGAGATTGAGCTGCTTATCTAGAACACAACCCAACCCAAAACCCAAAAACTCCTCTACATCAGCATCATTATGTTGTGACTGCTTATGGGTTGTGCACAATTCAAGATGCAAAGCTAAACCACTATCAAGCACGAAAATCTCAATCACTATACGATATGGGTACGCCAAATTAAACCTTTTTTTTTCTCTCTGCAACAAACAAAGCACAACAATTTGTACAAGCAAACTTCAAGATGAAGCTGAATCAGGCAAATTCACTCACAGTCACAGGTAAAGCTTAGAAGATTGGCCACAGATCGATCCCGGAGACCCGGAAGAGGAGAAGGATCGGACGATCGGCGATGCTCTTGACCCAGCAAAACTCAGGGCTCTTCAGGAGTGGAGCACAAGGGATAGAGAAACAGGCTGTGAGAGAGAGACAGAAACATATGAGAAATGCATAGTTGTTGTGTGTTGAAGAAGAGAAAGGTGTGAGCTTTGTTGAGATCAAGTGTGTATTTAGAGTTGGGTATTGGAATTTCTGAAATATCATTGTGAAATTATTAGATATGAAATGGAAAGGAGATTTTTTTTTTTCAATTTGATTTTATTTGCATTATATTTTTCTGGGTCAGAATTATATCAAAATCTTTGTGGTGTCTGAAAATAGACCATGTGAAAATAATTAAAATGGGGAGGTTCAATGCCAAATTGTAGGGAAAATAAATAGCAAAAGCTAAGGGGTAGTGTGGGTAGCTAGTGCTGTCCTTGCTGTATTTGGTTGGGGAGGTGCTGTGTTGTGCTGGTAGGTTTTTAATATGCTTGGGAATGGGGACCTATTTTGGGTTTGGGATTTGTTGAATGAATGAATGGAGATTTCAGCCCACTCATTAATATAAGGGTAAGCCCAAATGTCACAACTAGGGAGTAGCCATCCCAAACCCAAGCTAGTTTTAGAGATGCCAAAAAACCCCAACCCAATGTCTTCGATTCGATCGGAACTGACCAAAAGAGAGAGTGCTCGAGCAGGAAAATCAGGCAAAGAAACGGGGATATAACTGGGGATAGGGTCAGGACCAATGTTCTAAAAGTCGGTCCTAGACGGAGATTAATCGACATCTTGATAGAAATTTTTAGAATACTGGCCTGGTTTTAATAAATCGAACTGCTCTAGACTCCTAACCCTAACACGATTACACGAGATCAAGTTCTTACTGATGTCATCAAGTTTTTCCTCCTCAGAACTTTCTATCACAAACTCGTTGAACTGGCCCTATCGTTGACTTGTCAAAGATCTTCTTTGTCACCAGGTCCTTCAAAGCATAGAAGGAAATCGCCCAAGACTTAAAAGCCCGGGATTTATAGCCAACGAATTTGTTCCGTTGAACTCTTTAGGTTGTGTGTTTGGTTGCAACTACAAAAGCACATATGGTAAATAAGTAAGTATTATTGTTCTTTTTATTAGAGATAAATACATGAAAATTCTACTTTATCTTAAATCTAACCCATCATCTATACTTACTCTCAAGTAAATATACCCAACGAGATTTGAATATGTAACCTCGAAAAAAGATGAGACGGAATAAATTTTCACCACTAGACTAACCCATATGGACAAAAATATTATATAAGTATTATTTTTAGAAGAACTGGTAATATTATTACTAAAAATTAGAAATAGAACAATGAGCACATTTTTATACTCATCTTACAATCAATAAACCAAGTAACTATCTTAATGCAAAAACATGAAAGTAAACGTTGCTCTAAGGCTAGGGGCGGTCGAAGGGGAAATATGTGGTAGCATCCGAAGACACTAATACAGCATGCTCCAACCAAATGGCATTGGTCGAGCCAACCAAATGAAGGGTTAATACTGGTGGACTGATATCTCCCCCGGTAAGTCAGCGTGCGTCGTCCTCCCTTGAATGATACTTGTAGGGCTCCTAAACGCGGGATTGTTGACCCCCGACTGGTAGGGGAGCATATTGTCGACTGTGGGTAGTACCAAAGCCACCAAATCGCCAGGGAGGTGGTACAGTCGACCAACCCCTCCTTGGACCCCCAGGCACTCATTCCTGGAGGCGGGGGTGCTTGGAGCCCCCCACCGCTACCTGTGACGCCCCGTCAAACGCTGATAATCCTTCCTCTTCCTCAGGGTCCTCGTCCCTCTCCGCCCTTTTCTTCCCAGATAACGACGACGAGGGATCACTTGGAAGCCAACCTACTGGTACCTCAGCTTTCACCTCTGCATGCCCCTCATACATGTCCCTTTCTTGATGTCGTAGAGGCGTCCCGGGTCCATTCGGATTGGCTACCCCTTTTCCCATGTCTCTCATATATGTCCAATTCGTTCCCGGGGTACCTTTCCCATGTTTCGCCTTTTCCAGAGCCGATTTCGGGTCCGTCGGCGCCTTCAGCGATGGTCCGCGTACCCCACCCACTACCGGACATACCGGAAATAGGTGTCCCGCACAACAGCAGCTAAAACAGTGCTCTGGAAGATGTTCATAAGAAACAAATAACCGAGTCCGTACCTGAGATACTGATAATCGGAACCATAGTTGACTTTGCAAGGGAACTCTGATATCCGCCCTGATCCGGACCTTCATGAAATCTCCCCGGCACAACCCCTCCTTATCCACGTCCACCCCTTGGCAGACCCCCAACGTGTTCCCACCCGAAACCCCACATCTCTCGTCCATGCACCCATCGGTAAATTTGAAACCCGCGCCCAAACCGAGAAGTGATGAAACTCTAAATCTCGTACCTGCATGTGAGCCCGCAAGTATGTGATCAAGACAAGGGAGTCCCAGAAAGACCAAGGTTCCCCCATCAGGACTCGCTCCCTCTCTTTTACTGTCCGAAAGAAAAAGGCGACTAGACCCCCCCTCCAACGGTTTGGCATCGACCTTCATGCCCCAAACATCCTCCATCCGAGCTACCATTGACTTCCAGAAAATCTTCCTGGTTGTCAAGACCTTAGCTGTCAGCGCAAATCGGTATTGATTCCCCCGGCCTGTAACCTCCTGAACCGGTACCACGACCTCCTTGATCCTCATTGAACCCATCTGGGAACCCAATTCCCCGATCTGTTCCCCCGGGCTACGCTAGTCACTCCCATGTCTCCCAAACGGGTTGAACCCATGTACAGGATCCGATTGGCCCGCTTGGGTCGGGTCACCAACCGGGTCCAATCCCCGCCCAACTACTGCCCGTGGGTCCTGTCTTGACCCGGACCCATATCTAGCCGCCCACCGGGCTATGTCGTCCGAGTCCCCTCGAGTCCAACCAACCTTGGGCCTCCTTTCTCGGTCTCCTGGGCTCATCCCCGCTCGAGGTTTCCAGCCCAGACCTGGTTGGTCCTCCAGTCCCTGAAGCCCACCCGGTCCGTTCCTCCACCCTCTATGTGCATCAGCGAGAAGGCCTTGTCCCATCTCCCGAACCCCCGACACCGCTCCCGGCCTCTCATCCAAAGCCCTATCATCATCAGAAATCGGCGCCTTCCCTTTCCTTCTCCGCCACGCCACCTCCTCCGGCGTTTCAGCCGCCCCGCGGCGACAGATCCTCCGCCGGAGTGAGCGACTCCGTCTCCTCCTCCACGGACACCGGATCCCCACTAGGACTCCCCGACATCCTGAAACATCCCCTTCCCTTGCCCGCCTCCCACTTATCATTGCCTGGTACCAACGACATCTTCACAGTCAAAGGCGGCGACTACGTGCTACAGAAGGAGAGATATCGCAAAAAACCCTATCTTTGGCTCTGTGCAATTAAATTTCCAAGTATTTTTTTTTTGAAACGGGAAAGAGGTAGTTGTATTACGAATTCATAACAGGGTTACAAGGAGGGACATAACAGTCCCGGATACCATCTTTTTGTCCCAACCGGTCGTAGCCCGTCGGGCGCACATGGTTCCATACACATAGTCTGCTTTGATTCGCAGATCCGAACTCAAGAGTTCCTCTATCCAACGTTACAAGGAAATAACAAACCAAAGTCCTAAACTTATTGAGCCAAAAGGTTATTCGACCTAGCACAGTGAATAACCAATAATTTATTCGACCTAAAACAGGATAAAAAATTATCACAGGATCGAAAGAGCAAACTACCAAATTTGCGATGCCAGGTCTTCTAGGCCCCGTGCCATTTGAGCGATCTGGTATCGTCAATTCTCCGTCTTGATTTGCCCGGATCTTTCGAAGTAGTGCGGAAGACGAGAACATTGATTTGACCCGCAGCGGTTTGTTCGAGATCGAGGGTCCCGACTTCGGATGTCGTGGAGGCAGACCCCGGCTTATCGTCCTTCCTCCCGGATCCCAGATCCATCGAGGGGACGGATCCATGCCGGCGTTGGCGCATGGAGCCCGTAACCCGGAGAATGGCAGGAGGGCCACGATGGCTGAGAGACGTCCGGGAAGCAGGACGCGGGTTGAGGGAGCGGCTGGTAGGCGGAAATGGACGGTGATGACGGCGACGGCGGACCCTAATTAGGGTAGAAAGGACCTCACCTGAACGCAGTGGAGAACCTTGAAGTCGGGGCTTCGATGGTGGTGGCAGGGAGCTGTCATGGAGGAGGGGGGAAAGTGGAGCAGCGCGCAGAGAGAATTAGGTCTCTCTGTGTAATTTCCAAGTATTCTTAATATATGCACTCTATTATAATGTTGTTCTTCATGAGAGGATATATCTACTTACTTTTCCAGTAATGCAACTAGAATGTATTCATTTACCAGAGTACATGTAATACATGGATTGGTTTTCATACAATGCTAAATATAAATTATGTTTATTTATTCAAAAAAACTATTTTTATTTGAATGTATAATTTGCATATAAAATTTTCATTCAGAAAAAAATCGAAGAGAGGATGACTTTTTTAGAAGAGTAAAGGAGTCAAAACAAAGAGAAACATAAGATGGGTTTGGGGAATGTTCATTCTAGATAGAGGGGGGCAGAAGCAATACAAAAACATTATCAGGATAAGAGCATACACATTGAGCGGGGCAGGAGGCCGTACCTAGAGCACGCATCCGGGGATTGAGGATCGAGATTCGGGATTCGCACGTTGTGGTGTCCTTGAACCGTGAACCACGGAGCGCGATTACGTGGCACGCGAGGCCTAGTGCGACCTGTGATCCCGAAATGGGAATCGCGGATGCGGGTGCGAGGGAGCGGGCTCGGCCAATCCGACCACGGCACATGGCGTTGACATAGAATAAATTGACCGTTGCCGAGCAACGACCAGTAACATGTAGTTTTTTCTATAAATAAATCAAAATAAATAAAAATTTAATTCAAAAAACAAGTTTCCCCACCTATAAATATCTCTAACCCCATTCATCAATTCCACAACACCTCTCTCAAAATTCTCTCTACATTTTCTCTCCAATTTGTCATATTTTTGTGAGCAAAAATATCCGACGACGAAGCTCGAACGATGGAGATTGACGAAGCTGAACGTCTCGAGGTCGTAGCCGAACTTCGTGCTTTGGTGGAAGGAGTCTGGCGGAGGCACGACAGAGCACTATAAAGAGCAATGCCATAGATCAACATAGTGAGGCAAATGATCGAAAGAGGGGAAGGTTCATGACGATAAATTGACAGAAGTCGTGGCAAAGGCCACGACCAATTGATGCATGATTATTTTGTCGACCAGCCAACATATGGGCCCAAAATGTTTAGGCGTCGATTTCGTATGTCCTGGCCACTCTTTCAAAGGGTTATGGATGCGGTAGCGGCGCACGACGATTACTTTGTTCAGAAGTGGGACGGTGCAGGACGCTTGGGGTTATCAACGCACCAGAAATGCACTGCCGCTATAAGAATGTTAGTGTACGGGTGCTCACCCGATTCATTGGACGAAACACTACGTATGGGGGTAAGTACTATACTCGCATGTACTAGACGTTTTTGTAAGGCCGTTATTGAGGTTATCATAGAGGTATACGAGTGGAAGCCAAGACCGGATGACATGCAAAGATTACTCGAATCGAGGTAAAACCGAGGGTTCTCCAATATGATTAGCAGTCTTGATTGCATGCATTGGAAGTGGAAGAATTGCCTAATTGCATCGCAAGGATCCCACGAAAGAGGTGAAAGCAAGGATCCAACCATTATGCTGGAAGCGGTGGCGTCCCATGATTTTGTGGATTTGGCATGTGTTTTTTGGATGTCTAGCTCGAACAACAACATCAACGTCCTTCACGTCGGCCACTTATTTGATGACGTTTTCCATGCTTGTGACCTCGCCGTGGAGTACGAGCTCAACGGGCATCGCTACGATCACCCGTATTATTTAGTTGACGATATTTACCCCACATGGAGTCGGTTCGTGAAGTCGATTCCCCATCCCCATTCTCGCAAGCAGAAGTTGTTTGCCAAATGCCAAGAAGCTGCTCGCCATCAGTATTCGGTTTGACGTAAGTGTTGAGTCCTAGAACGAAAACGTAAATAAAATCTTGGGTTAAATATTGAAACTTACTCCTAACTATTGGTCACGAACATTACACTACTCAATGTTTCAAAATGACAAATGTACTACCTTAAGTATTGGTCACACGATTCTATTAGTAAAATGGATGGAATATTCAATTTTGTTAATTATATGACCACATGTATCATTTAATGGATGATAAAATGACGATTTTTCCCTTACCTATTTGACTCATATACATTTTTATAAGGAATATTATCATCGTTTCCTCGTTATTGTTCCTTATAAAATGTATATAGATCAAATAAATAAGGCAAAATTGTCATTTTACCATCCATTAAGCATGGTTGTAAAAGTCCCCGCCTAGGCCCCAAAATCTATAAGAACGTCCGGCTCGCCGCCTCACCTAGGCCCCAAAATCCGAAAACTACCCGACTCGTCGTCCCACCCGATTAGTCAAAAATTTGGGACTCTGGTTTGTGAATTCGTACATTTGAAAAAGAGATGAAAAGGTGAGAGAGACGATATGTTTGTAATGGTCTTAAATTTCATGATAAAAAGAATATGGCATGTGTCCCTCTTTGGTGGTTCATCATTATAATTTATATTTTTATTAAAATAAAGAGTAAAATCAAAATGAGAGCAGTATTTTGTTTAGTATTTTGTAATTTGATACTTTATGTTTTTTTATATCATACAAATATAGTTTATATTTTGAATTTTTGATTATATTTGTGTAATCTATATTTATTAATAATTAAAAATATTAAAAAATTAAATCCGCCTAGGCCCCGACTAGTCCCCGCCTAACGCCTAAAGGTCCTCACCGCCCGACTAGCGCCTAACGCCATTTACAACATTGGCATTAAGTAATACATGAGGTCATATAATTAATGGAACATAATATTTCGTCAATTTTTTTTTTTGAAACGGGCAAGCAGAGGAGGGTATTATACCAATTGAACGGTTACAAAATAAGGCCTAACGGCCCTAGATACCAGAATATTGTCCGAGCGTCCCGTAGGCGACTCAGCTCTCATGGTTCCGTAGAAGATACTACTTTTTTTCGTAGATACAAACTGAGGACAACCTCTTACCAGACGTTTCAACTTATTGAACCTAAAGTCGAAAATAAAATAGCAACTAAAACAATCCTTGCAATTCAAAACTGAAACTAAAATTGACTCCAATCTAAAACATAAAAAACGATCTACTTCTTTTCTCCTCCCGGGACGGCCAAGCAACGTTTGTCCCAAGTCATGATGGGTAGGTCTCGGATTCTAATTCCACTAATGCTCCAAAACCTTCTCTAAGTGGATAAATTGTGGAGGTCGGTTCGTGAATAACCCTGAGGGTTAAGTATAACTCGAAGGTTCAACCTTTTCCAAGTGGATAAACTATGGAGGTCGGTTCGTGAATAACCCTGATGGTTCCGTATAACCCGAAGGTTCAACATAGTCTTTTTGACTATGTGTTACCTCAATCGATGACAATGAGGAGATTAGCCACCTGTGGCTCATTCGATTGAAGCGTAGATCCGACAACGGTGGAGGAACACGACAAGGACGGCGGCGGCTATGTTCGGATGGAGAAAAAATACAGTTACTTTGCAGGCGATGACGATTGTTGAGAGAGGGACTAAAAACAAAAAAGAAGAAGAAGAGAGATCTCCATCGACAACCTCCATAGCCAAAGCCATGGAGGTCGTCGACGGTTACGGTTTTTCGGGGGGAGGGTTCTCGCATAGCTCTTGAGAGAGAGAGAGAGTCATATTTTGTCAATATTTAAAATAATACATTTGTCCTTTTAAAATGTTGGGTAGTATAGTGTTGTTGACCAATAATTTAGAATAAATTTCAATATTAAACTCTGAAATCTTTGGAAATGCACCCAAAACATGAAGACCAGGGAAGGGGACTTGGGGCTGATCTGCTAAAATGGGGATTTAGTGTCCTCACTAGCAAAAACAACATTTTAGGTGACGATCTGGCCACTTTTGCGTTCTAGGGCTTCCGTTGCTCGCCTTGGTCGTTTTAATCTGAAACACTCCCTCGAAAACACACTAGTTGCTACTACTTCCAGGCTCCAACTTCCTCCTCCAGAGACGCACGAAGAGCCACCTCTCACTTCTAGGGTTAGAGTTCTCCATCTTCAACAAGGACAGGAACGCAAGCTAAAACCACAACAAACATGGGCTTCTCACCGTACGGGATACAGTCGATGCTCAAGGAAGGTCACAAGCACCTCTCCGGCCTCGACGAAGCCGTCGTCAAGAACATCGAGGCCTGCAAGCAGCTCTCCATCATCACTCGCACCTCTCTCGGCCCTAATGGTACCTCATTTCCATCCCATCTGCCTTCTCCTCCCGCGTCTTGAGCATTAGCGTATCATTTGTTTTGTTGATTTGGTTGGTAGGTTCCAGATTTGACTAATCCGATCATGTTTAAAAATGATGATGTTGTTGCAATGATAAACACATATATTTGATGATTTACTTCGTTTCTCTGAGTTCGTAGCTGCATCGTATTGGAGATCACTTGAGTATTATTTATTGCATCTATTGTGCTTTATTGTGTTTTTAGATTCAGAGTTTGATCTGTCTGATAATATATGCAACATTTCCTTCTTTGATGTAATGGTTGAAGCATCGAGTGGAAGTTGCTTGTTGTTGCATGTTCATGGATGCATTGAGCTAGCTATTACTTACTTTTGTGTTTGGTTCGGTGAACGATGGTTGTAATGGGAGTTTTCTAGAGGCTTTCTTACAGTTTTAGTATTTTTGAACAATTATTAGGTATGAATAAGATGGTCATCAATCATCTAGACAAGCTTTTTGTGACCAATGATGCTGCAACTATTGTGAATGAGCTTGAGGTACAGCACCCTGCAGCCAAGCTTTTGGTATTGGCTGCCAAGGCTCAGCAGGAGGAGATTGGAGATGGCGCTAACTTGACCATTTCCTTTGCCGGGGAGCTTCTTCAGAATGCCGAGGAGCTTATAAGAATGGGTCTTCACCCGAGTGAGATCATCAGCGGATACACTAAAGCCATAGCTAAGGTTTGTCCATTTTTAATCTAGTCGGAGAAGTGAGTTGTATGTTCCAAATTTGACAATTTTGTAGAAAATGCTGATGTATATTTCGTCATTTGTTTGAATTGCAGACACTTGAAATCTTAGATGATTTGGTTGAGAAGGGTTCTGAAACCATGGATGTGCGGGACAAGGAACAGGTTATTTCCAGAATGAAAGCGCCAGTGGCTAGCAAACAGTTTGGACAAGAAGATATTTTATGTTCTCTTATTGCTGATGTAATGAAAGTCTTTATGCCAGTCTTTATAATTTAATCCTATATTTAGTCTGAAATTTAGGAGTATAATTATGTTTTTGGGTATTGTAGGCATGCATTCAAGTTTGCCCAAAGAATCCTGCCAACTTTAATGTGGACAATGTTCGTATTGCTAAGATCGTGGGTGGAGGTCTACATAATTGTGCAGTTGTGAGAGGTATGGTTTTGAAGAGTGACGCTGTGGGAACTATCAAGCAGATGGAGAAGGCTAAGGTTAGGACTCATTGATATTATAAGAGTGATATGTACCAGCAGACATTTTCATTTATTTTCTCTAGTTATGATGTTTAAGTGAACTCTTCTGATCTATTATACTACAACCCTTGTTACTAGGGTGTACATTTGTATCTTTGCATGCTTTTCAGCAGGATTTCTGACATGACACTTGTAATGATTATGTAAATTAACCTTAATTTATTTTCTTGTACAGTTTGTAAAAGAATCTTGAAAAGTATGATAGTTGTTATAAGGCCTATGGTATTGTGTTATATTCGAGTTATAGGTTAACCTCTTTTGCTTGTTGTAACATCTTGAATGAGTTTGCGAGTTTTAATAGGACCCAGTATTCATTTTGTGATTTTTATGTATCTGAACTGGGAAAATCTGTTTTGACTATTCCAGGTTGCTGTATTTGCTGGTGGTGTTGATACTTCTGCCACTGAAACAAAAGGAACTGTTCTAATTCATACAGCTGAGCAGGTAATGTAGTTTAGATCTAGGCTCTCTTATTGATATGAATTAGCTTGGAGAGGTGCGATGCGAGTCAGTTCACACACATGTTGCTTACCTGATGTTACTTCTCTTCCTCCATGCTGTACCTGGGGGTAATTGAAAATTACCTCATACCATAGTGTGTAGCATGCTATAGTTCTATAATGGTCAGCAAATTTTATTCTAAGGCAATCACAGGGGATGCTAAGAACCTAGACTGATTCCGATGCAAGGGCAAATCAACTTTTCATCCTGTACTCTGCTGCTAGCTGAGTGAACTGTATTTGGTTGATTTCTTACCTGCACCGTATTTGTTCATCCCTTACTCTGATTAACTGAGACTTCCACACAAGCAAGATCATCCGGCCATATAATATATGTTTCAATCATTTACTTTAAATCTACAAAATTCAAGTTGGGTGTATATTAAAAAGTGTTTGATAGTGATTAGAATCTCACATTGCTAGGATACAGTAAACTAAGTCTACATGGAAAGGCAAGTGCGTAACCCAATTAACAAAGTGAAGCTGTCAGTTTGTGCGCTCGAGGATTTCTGTGTATGTAGCATTATATCAAGATTTAACAGCATTCTTAATGTTTCGCAACTGATGCTCAGCATTGCCGTATGATTGCTTTAGCTTTGATTCCGTGCTAGGAAATTGAGATGCTTATGTGCTTTGATTCTGTTCCGTGCTTAGTGGAGTATCTTTCAGTTTTCATGTTAAATTGAATTAGCAACCTTTTGGTTTATTGACATCTTGCAGTTGGAGAATTACGCGAAGACTGAAGAAGCAAAGGTTGAGGAGCTCATTAGAGCAGTTGCTGAGTCTGGTGCCAAAGTGATTGTTAGTGGGCAAGCAGTTGGGGAAATGGCTTTGCATTTCTGTGAGCGTTACAAGTAAGACTAGCTTAACTCTGATGTCGTCTATCTGTGTTCTGTATTTTCATTATATGTTTAGGAATATTTTTGTTCTTCTACGATGAATTTTCTAATATTTGAGATCATATTTCTTTCCACAGTTAAAACATAGGGTAACTTGTAGGTATTTCATGTCCTCTGTTAAGACCATTAGTGTTGTTAGTATTTAACTTTGTATTCCTGGCTTGCAGGCTCATGGTTCTGAAGATCAGCTCAAAGTTTGAGTTGCGACGATTTTGCCGTACTACTGGTGCTGTCGCTATTGTAAGTACAAATGCTGTGACTGTAAAAAAGAAACTTTTCTAATATATTTTGTTTCTCCTTTCTGATGTAATTTGTCATTATTGTTGCAGTTGAAGCTTAGCCAGCCAAACCCAGATGATTTGGGATATGTAGATTCTATTTCAGTTGAGGAAATTGGAGGTGCAAGGGTATGTTTCAATGTGCCACAACAGTCATAGGATCCAGTCTCAGAAGTTGGTTCATTTATTTTGTAACTTCTGTACCTACTAAGTGATAATTTTCCCTTGACAATGCCATTAGGTAATTGTTGTGAAGAATGAAGAAGGCGGAAATTCTGTAGCGACTGTGCTGTTGCGGGGAAGTACAGACAGTATATTGGATGATCTCGAAAGAGCAGTTGATGATGGAGTCAATACATATAAGGTCATTTTTGTTACTGACTAACTAAGTTTCTAGTTTGCTTGCTTGTTTTGTCTTTTATGTACAGTCCGGTGATTTAAATATAACATCTGTTTTTTTATTGATTATTGTATAATTGATATTAAGCGTCTCTGTCATACATTTACAGGCAATGTGTAGGGATTCTCGTATAGTTCCTGGAGCTGCAGCTACTGAAATTGAATTGGCTAGAAGAATTAAAGATTTTTCTTTTAAAGAGACTGGGTAATTGTTTATTCTTGTATTATTTTTTAATCAATTTTACACACTAGTAGCTAAAGCACCAACCAGCAGATTTGACAGCTTTGCGAAGACTCTCAAGCTTTGACTCAGTTGAAGCTGATGTGTATATCTATGAATCAATTCAAAACTGAGAATGTGCATGCTGTGCTGAAATGATAATCCATACTGATAGTGCATATCTAGATTTTTATCGTTTTTACCCATTTTGCAAAGCATGACAGATAGCCTAAGACTGGTTAAGCTATTGACTTTGCAGATTGGATCAGTATGCAATTGCAAAATATGCTGAAAGTTTTGAGATGGTACCTAAAACCTTGGCAGAGAATGCTGGGCTTAATGCAATGGAGATCATATCTTCCCTATATGCAGAGCATTCTGCTGGCAAGACCAGAGTGGGCATTGACCTTGAGGAAGGCGCCTGCAAGGATGTTGCAACTACACATGTCTGGGACCTCCATGTTGCCAAGTAAGCTGCTTATTGCTTTTATATATTCATCTGTTCTTTCATTGACTCGCGTATTTCTAGGAATTTGAGCATTATTATTGGTTCTAGATGTATCACTATTGCATAGAAAGCAACTTCTTGAGGGTAATACTTCTGCCATAGACAAAAATAAGTTCTTAACCCCTGGGCCTAAACTTCTAAGTACAACATTCCAAACAAAGCTAAGAGAAGCATTAAATAGGCGTGAACCGAATGGGTTTCGTAACCCGTTGTTTTGGAGTACATATTGCTTCCTTGTTCTTCTTGAGTTCTCATCTTCAAAGGCTCTCACCTCTGCCTCAGTTGTCCTTGGTGTGTGGAGATGATAAAAGTGTGTTTAGAGATTGGTTTCTCAATCAGCATTGGAGGAAATGAGATGTGCATATTGGGAAGTAGAAAGTGGAAGTGATGAAGAGAGGTCAGTCATCTGATGTTGTATGTTTTAAAAAACGACCAGAGAGATCAAGTTATATTTAATGATGAGAGGAAGTAGAATAAAGACGGGTTGATGGACTCCAAGTCTATCTCTGTTTTGGGGCGACGAATACATTGTTTCAGGCCTCAAATCATTCCTCTTCATTCCAATTAAGTTATAATTCAGCCTCCTTTTAGCTTGAACTTGCACGTTTACATATATACCCGTGAATCATTCAAGTGGGAAAAGCATATAAACTAAAAACTTATGGTGGAAAAGTACCTAAAAGTATAATATATTTTACATTAAAAGTTGTGTATAACGCACACAAATCAGTTCATCATCATCATTGAGTTGTTCAATTGCTGCTATTGATAGTTGCAAATTATAATTGTCAATTGTTTTACTTGTGCTTTTGCAATAGGTACTTTGCTCTTAAATATGCTACAGATGCTGCTTGCACTGTTTTACGGGTAGACCAGGTAATTTGCTGATATATGCACTGCTATGTTAATCTTTGACGTTCCTAGCATATTTTTGTATTCTCAATCGTCTGTGTTAACCTCTATAACCATTGAAGTTTGATGAGCTTTCCCATGCATTTTGTGGCAGATTATCATGGCTAAACCAGCAGGTGGTCCTAAACCCCAGCAGCCCGCAGGAATGGACGAGGATTAAACTCGTTAAGGTCTCTGTACCCCACTCCAAGCAAGCTTGAAATTGTATCGAGAGATAGGGTTTCAGATCGTATGAATCAACAATATGTCTTGTGCAAGTTTTGGGATTAGGATGTAATTGTGAGTTGTGTGCAAGGGGATTACTTTCTGCTTTAGTTGATGTAATCCTTGGCTTAAATTGAGGTTAGTAGATTTTATTTGATCCCTGGGCAGACCTGCGTTTTTGGTTGTTAATTTAAGTGTTGTTTGCCTCTCAAGGTTTATATTTTATTGATAGACTTTCGGAGAATGATGCTATTTGTTTCTCAAGCATTGCTTCAACAAGTTACCATCAGAATTCTACTATGGTATTGTAGAAGTTCATGACCTATTTGCAGAGAAGCTGAACAAGGAGCATTACATACAGATTCTAGTTGGGCCTGTTTAGACAGGTGAGGTTTAATTTTGGTCTCCAATCACCTCTTCTTATTACTAGCTCTTCCTCTGCTTCGTTGTAGGATTTAAATTACTAGTTACACACTCTTTCCTTATTATTCTCTCTTTAAACTCTGTACCACTCCTCTCTACTAGCAAACCACCCCTACTGTAGATGTTCTTAGGCAGAGCATGTTGGATATGGGTAGACAAGGCGGGTGGTGTGTTTTGGCAACGAATGTTGTTGATTAGTCTCCGATGAATCTCAGGATTTGTCTACCGTTTTTTATTACCTTGATGTTAACAGGAAGAGCCAAGTAAAAATAGGTAAGAATTACAGCATAAACTTGGTTTCTAGAGAGAGGCCCTCACCTCTCTCTAGAAATCCTAAATTCCCTTCCTCCCCAGAGCACGTTGCCGTTGCTCCTCTTTTCACTGCCATCGATCTCCTTCCGTGGAGGTCGCTGGCAGTCCTCACCCACCCTCCGCTGTCTTTTTCCTCCCTTGGTTCCCTTCCCCTTTGCTTTGTAGACCCTCCCGTCTCCTTTTCTCCGTTCTTCTCCGGTGATGCGCGGTCACTTGCTCTCCTCACAGGCGATGGCATCTTCTCAGATCCGGACGTGGGGCGTCCTTCTCTTGGTAGATCGACGAGGTCGTGGTTTCCGCCGCCTTTTTGTGCTCTGGTTGGCTCGTGGCTTCTCCTTCGTCAGTTTTAGGGGTGGGGGCCTCTATGATCCGACAGTGGGACGACTTTCCTCACTTGCTAAGGTGAGGATTGTCGCGGATCCGGTCATCCTTGTCCGTTGGCGGCGGCTCCTACGGTGTCGCGGCGTAGGATCTCTCACCTCAGATTCCGGCGTTGCTTGTCGTTGACGTTGTGGGTGGCTTCTTCTCGATGGCGTCGTTTGTAGGTCTTCCTTTTCAGATCTACGGCTTCCTCAGGTTGCGCTCAGGTATGATTTCTTCCCTCTTCTCTGTCTAGTTAGGTTTTCGTCTCCCCTCCTACCTCTATCCTCTTCGATCGATTTTCCTTTGCTCCCGTCCACTTCGGTGGTCGGTTTGGTGTTGGCCTCCTATCAAAGCATGGGACTTTTTACCCTGGAAATTTGATTGACTAGTATTTTGGTTAGGTTTAAGTCCCTACCGTGTTGTGGTGTTGGCTATCGGCTTTTACAAGATCTTTGTTCCTTCTCTGGAATTCGAAGTTTTGTGAATTGGAGAGTAGATGTAATTCTTTCTTAGATTAGGGAAGAAGGGCTTTTGGTTGTAGGTAGTTGCTAGTTTTTCGGAACTTAATATTTGGTAAATTTGGATACATAAGACCTGGTTTTTGTTAAGGTGTTTCATGAGATTTAAGAGGAATGTTTCTCATTGTACTTTACTCTTCTTCATTTTAAAAGGGTAGGTTTTATATATTGTTTGGTTGATAAAAAAAGGTAAGAATTAGGAAGAATTAGACATAAAAGGCCAAAATAGAAATGAAAACAAAAGGTTCAATCGAGTAAGGATGTGAGGGTAGAGACTGGGTGGAGTGTATGGAAGCAAAGCTGTAAAGACCAAGGAGCCTTGAGCTCTTCTCTCCCCCAATCACCACCAAATCTCTCATGGCTTCTCTCCTCCCCTTCTCTCCCCCAAAGCTTCACATAATCAAAGCCTCTTCTTCATCATCTTCACCACCTCTAACTGCTACAACAACAGCACCAACTAAAATCTCCATTCCAGACACCCTCAATGAGAAATTCGGCAGAAAAGGCATCAAGTTCCTCGAGTCCAACAACACCCATTTCGTGGAGATGACGGTCAGAAACGGAAGCTCCACGAAACTCCAGATACCCAATGCCCATGTCACCTCCTACATGCCTAAATGCCACTGGAAAGACGATAGCTCCGACTTCGAGGAGGTTCTCTTCACAGTCCCTGCCAATGGCTCTGATTCCTCCGTATCCAAAGGTGGGGTCGGTCTTGTCATCAACGACGCTTCCGATTCCTCCTCCAAAGCCTCCCTCCTCTCCGGTTCTCAATGGACCGTCAAGGCCTCCGACTCCGACGCCATCGACGCCGTTCAGGTACTGCAATCAATGTTGTAAAAGTCGTTAGGCACTAATCGAACGGTTAAGACTATTTGGGATTAATGAGGATTAAACGGGGATTAATGAGGGATTATCTCAATTAATCGAGAATTAATCGGGTCGGACAACTAAGAAATGAGGTCTAACCGGGCGCCTAGACGGAGTCTAGTCAGGATTTTTAAAACATTGACTACAATTACTAGTTTTGTACATATCATTTCACAGTTTGAAGTTTTAGTTGAGTTAATCGGTTAACATGGTATTAGAGTCTGGTGACAAATCCCGTCATCTTTAAAATATATCATTATTTATCTATCCCATTGTCTCTAATGGGTCTTTTTCAAAATCTTCAAAAACCTGTAAACGAATTTGTCCTTAATGATCCTTGTGCTTTGAGCGCTTCATTACAATTTGTTGTTCATGTCAGTTTTGAGGTTTTAGTTGAGTTAATCATTTAACATGATACTAGTCTGGTGGAGTCGAGTGACACTACTCAAATACCGTCATTTTTAAAATATATCATTATTTATCTATCTCATTGTCCTAAAAATGTGTTAGAATATGCGGTATTAGAGCTTAGTACCTAGGTTTGTGGTGAAGACGTGTATTAGAATATAATTATAATTGTACCTTCAACTATTAGCTTGCTTGAAAACCCCTCTGATAATCTTCAAAAACTCATAAACTAGTTTGTCCACAAGGATTCTTGAGCTTTTAGCTTGAACTTTAAGTATCAGGTACTTTACTACAATTGTTGTTCATATCAGCTTCTTGGTCTTCATGGGTTTTGTGCTTCGCAGGTTGAGTTGAGCTGCACAGCTGGGACTCTCGACATCACCTACGTCGTAACCTTGTATCCACAGAGCTTAGCAACGGCTGTTAAGGTAACGAACACAGGTCGCAAGGCCGTGACTCTGACAAGCGCCATTCTCAGCTACTTAAAGTCTAAGAATCGAAATGGAACCGCCATAGACGGACTCAGAGCTTGCTCTTTCTGCACACACCCACCTCCTTCTTCACCTTTTGAGCTTCTCTCTCCCTCCGAGGCTATGAAGTTTGAAGATCCTGTATGGTACACCTTCGAGGACCCCGAGAAAAAACAGGGTTTGTGGACGGTTCAGGAGGGGGATGTTACTAATTTGGGGAACAAGATGAGTAGAATCTACGCTGCTCCTCCGGAAGAGAGATTGAAGGGCATTTACAACACTCCGCCTTCCAAATTCGAGACGATTGATCAGGTAAAAACTGACATATTCGTGTGAGAATGAAATGTTGTTCATGTCACGGTGGATTTTAGAGGGGTTGAAAGTTCTATATAATTACAGAGGCTTTTAGTTACATTGATTTGATATCTTATTGATCTAACTCAGAGTTCATACGAAAAAGTTGTAGACATTTGATGATCTGCCGAGTATTTAACCTCTTTTTATTTCAGAAAGTTATAGACATTTGAAGATCTGTTGAGTATTTGACCTCTTTATATTTCAAGAAGTTATAGACATTTAAAGATCTATTGAGTATTTGACACTCTCCATTATATTTCTGGTTCCGTCTTTGACTCATGTTCATGTTGATGATTCTTAGTTTCTGTTTGTGGTTTATGTCAGGGGAGGAAGCTGTTCTTCAGGGTGATAAGGATGGGTTTTGAGGACATTTACGTATCGAGCCCAGGTTCTTTGTCGAAAAAGTATGGTAGGGAGTACTTCATATGCACTGGACCTGCCTCTGTGCTTGTACCTGTGGTTGTGGATCCTGGTGAGGGCTGGAGAGGAGCTCAGGTCATTGAACATGACAATTTGTAATTACATTTACAATATCAATATCTATTCTTGTCATCCTTAACTTTTCTCAGTTGTGAAAATGGAAATTGTATTCACCAACTCATGTAGTATAATGAATCCAATACAGATTGTTCTTGTATATACAAATTTCAGCTTTCTTTTGGTCTTGAACTTAGCTATGAAAGAAATGGGATTTGCATTTGCATTATAAGAGCATCTCCAATGGGATTAGCCAACTGGAGTACAAGCGAATTGTTGGTAAATCCGACCAATTCGCCCAGCTTCCCACAATGTTGACGTCAATTAGCTCAGATGAATCCAGTCGATTCGCTCAGCCTCTCGCAACATTGTCGCGCCTGAACGAATCTGACTGATTCGCCAAGCCTCCCACAACGCTGCGTTGCGGGTGCTTTAACTTGGAAGAGAATGTGAGAGTTGAAATGCACCATGCAAGAAGATAAGGTTACAGTGAATGCACTAAGAATCTAAAATCAAAGGGCAAAATGTGTAGTACAGTACAGTTAAAATATCTATACACGTTTGAACATGAACCAACCATATAAACAATTGTCAGATTATCCAAATGCAAACTAAAAACCAGTCTCAAGCCAAAAGACAAAAGGGATAAGTGGGTCCCACTTCTTCTTCCTCCTCCATCTTTCTTCAAGAGAATGCAATTCAATGAAACAACAAACCTCAATTCAATGGCTAGAACCTCAATCTTCTCCCCCAAATTCATGCTCACTTCAACAAGTACTAAGAGCCTCATTTCTTTCTCCTCTCTACTTCCCTCTAGACCACTTCAATGTAAGAGAGACTTCACAATAGCTAAAGTGGCTTCAATGCCATACCAACCCTTGAACCAGGAGTACTTGGAGGAAGAGTTCAGTGGCCATGGAGTCACCTTCGAAGCCATCGGTGAGAGCTGCGTCGTGAAGATGGAGATAGAAAATGGAAGCACAGCAAGCCTGATGCTCCCAAGCGGATTGATCACATCTTACAAGGCTCACATGTGGCATGAAGGCACACTTGAGCTGTTGCACACTTCAGTCATAGAGACAGAGGATGAAGAAGATGCTATCATCCAAGGAGGCATCTCCTTACCCTTGAGCTTTGTGAGTGATGATGGCCAAGCTCCATGGTCTCCAACTTCATGGTCTCTTCACAATGTCACAGGAAGCCCCAGTGACTCCATCAAGGTATGTTTATGTTCATGTTCATAGCATAGAGTCTT
Organism: Erodium maritimum; assembly: GCA_963921825.1. Lineage (NCBI taxonomy): Eukaryota > Viridiplantae > Streptophyta > Magnoliopsida > Geraniales > Geraniaceae > Erodium > Erodium maritimum. Next base: position 79,082,434 of record OY997590.1, read on the forward strand.
AACTTCATGAACAAGTAATTGAAATCACCTGAGAAACAATGCAGATAGAGATGATCAGCAATGATTCCGAGGGGAAGATCAGACTGAAAAACATTGTGATTCTTGAACAAGACATGTTGAGCTCAGAGCTCGTTGTATTCAACACGAAACCCTCTCCACTTAGACTCTATGGTGGAGTGATGGGCCATCTCACAGTGAGCTCACCTGATGCAATCTACGCTCTTGGGTTAGAGGGATCGAATTTCTTCGACAAGAAACCTATAGCTACAGAGTTTGTCATAACTCCTCCTCACTATGGTGACGAGAGCCAACCTGGTTATGGCCAAGTCTACGGGAAAATGACATTACAAGCACTTGCCTCCACAATCCGTGCACTGAACCAAAGCGAAGAAGGTGTAGCAGAAAGTAGAAGAGGCTTCAACTATGAAAGCGAAGAAGATGGAGAAGAGGGTGAAGAGGATGATAGCTATAAGCAACTTACCGATGAAATGTGCAGGATTTATACATGTGCGCCTCGGGTCTTCACAATCCTGGACAGGGTAAAGAAAAGATTTGTTAAGTGATGGCATATTGAGTACATAATCAATCACTGACAAGCTTGTTTACTTGGTGAGACAGGGTAAGAGAAACTCAATGACAGTAGGAAGAGCTGGGTTCGAGGAACTGTACCTGATGAGTCCTGGCTCAGTTCATGAATTCTATAGCAGGTATGCTTATATATTAGTGGGCCAAACAGCGATGCTCAAACCGATCATCATAGCTCCTGGAGATGAGTGGAGAGGTGGATACTATATCCACAACCCCAATCTTTGATCAAGTAAATTTTCAGCTTTCATCTTCTCAAGAATGCAGTTGAAGATAAGTAATACTGAAATTTCACTATTTCAGAACATGTTTGCATAGTGCAGTTACAATTTATACCTTTCACAGAATGTCAAATTGTCGGAGTTGAGCATGGTTACAACATAATTGACGAGTAGGGATTGAAACCTGATGTCATAATAGTTAAAGGGGATGATTGCAAAAAAATACCCTAAGCTATTCATTTTTTGCAGCTTATAATCCTCTTCTTTGATATTTGCAAAAAGGTGCATAAGTTTGTCTTTTGGTTACCCTTTGTATAAATTTGTTTCAAAATGACAGTATTACCCTTGAAAAATTAAATAACAAAAAATCCAAATTTTCATGTTCCTTAAATTTCTTACTATTTATACTAAGAGGAAGAAAATTGAGGGATGTGAAAATTCGGATTTTTAATATGTTTTTTACTTGTTATTTTTTAAATCTAAACGGCTAAACCTAGGGGTGGGCATTGGGTGGTTAACCACCCAATAGAACCTTTTATGAACCCAACCCGATATTACCGGTTTGACATATCTTGAAACCAGTCCCACCCCATAAACCAATTTTTTTACAGTAAAACCAACCAGTTCACTAACCGGTTGGTTAATGGTTTTAACCAACCAACCACTTTACTACATGTAAGTACAAATTTAGATACCAATAACTATACACATATTTTTATTTCAAGCCAAAACATATTACTACATTCTCCAAAACAAAAGAAAAATTACATAAAAGTCATCGTGTTATATGTTAACAATTCGTGCGACACAAAAGAGTGCTCATGAGTCATTCATCTATATCAGATCAATGGCTATTATGAAGCCACATGTATATGATGAACCGTACTGGTTTGGTTGGTTAACCGATGATTTAGCGTTTCATGAACCGACAACCAATCGTTAACTTTCCGGTTCGATCATCAGGAACCCGCAACCAACCGTTAACTTTCCGGTTTCGGGTTTTCCAGTGTGGTTTGCAGTTGGTGGTGGTTGGTTTTAGCGGCTTCGGTTTTTTTTTTGCCCACCCCTAGCTAAACCATAAGGGTAAAATCATCATTATACACGTATTACAACAAAAGGACAAGTTTAAGGTGCTTTTTTTGCAATTATCAAAGGGCTACAAGTTGCAAAAAATGAATACATCCAGGTACTTTTTTGTAATCACCCCTACTTAGAAGACGATAACATGCAATCAAGTTCACCTAGCCAAAGTTCATATTTTTCCAGACAGACATGATACAAGAAAGCAAGGAAATGATGTTTCTCATAACTAAAAATCCTTTACCTCTAAGAACCATACTAAACATTGATTCAATCCTTGGTTGGCGTAACTACACACTAAATACTGTTAGATATAACTCTCCTTAGGCCAACTCGGATTTTCCAACCTACCTCATCAACTCTAAGATTCTTATACAATGACTGAACTAAGTAGGAACAAGATGAACTTCATCTTGACCGTCAATACCCAGATGTGAAAGGAAAGCTGCAAGTAGAATACAGAAGAGGCCTAGAATCAACTTAGAAGCAGTTATCTTACGGGGCCTTTTGGCAACAGACAATTGGGTATGCGCTACCATTTTATGTTCCGGAACCTTCTCAAGAGATACTTGCACATCAGAATCAACCGGGATGTCATCTGTTGATGACACGGATTCAGAACCACCCGATGATTTCTCATCACTGACACGTGAGTTTCCATTCTCTTTGCCTTGATAGTTAACATCATATGTGAACCCATTTCGGTCATATCTGGTGTCTGGACTCCACTCAAAATTTCTTGAACACGGACTTCTGAACCTTCTGGTTTGATGAGAGAAGTCTGACTCCACGTCACTAGGATCCTGAAGGGAGTGAATGAGCTTCCTCGGAGTTGTGAAGATGTTGATGTTATCAGCATTGATATGAGAGCGTGACCTCTGAAGCAACAAGCGTAGAAAATTGCAAATACTAGTTAGCCATCAATATTGTTGCCATAAATATTTACTGCTAAGTCCAGCATGTTGAATTCGATAGAATTTCTATAAAATAAATGTATGAAAAAAAAGTAAGCACAATCCACATACTTGCAAGGCAAAACCTAAAATTTTGACCTTTTTTTTCTTATCTTTAATCCTAAAAAAGTATAACTCAGAATTAGCATGGCAAACACAATCATGTATTACTTGTTCAACATCTGATATACCATGATGATTCAATTGTCAGTTACAGTATATTTAAAAGACATGAACATGTTAAATGTAGTGACTGTCAAGACAGTTGTAATAATGTGTGTACCTGAGGACTAGGAGTAGCACTTCGGAGGGCTCCATTTCTAGGACTCTTCTGCAAGAACCCTACAAATTCTCCTGCGCAATCTTCTCTTCTTCCCACACCCTCGTGATGTCCATTGTGCTCAGGATATGTATCGGCAAGTCCCCTGCTCACTTCAGAGAATAAACCATCCTTGAGAGATACATCTACCCCTCCATTCTCATAGCTCCAAAGCTTCCGGTTCACACTCCTGGCACCATAACCCAAGTTACATGAAGCCTGGTTTGTTGAGATTGGTGACTCGAGAAAGGAGTCATATTCGATAAATGAACCGAGGGTTTGAGATTCAGGTGACATGGATGCAGGAGAACGATCAGAATCATTCCAAGTATTTCTGCTACTGCTATGTTCTCTCCTACTGAAATTCGACCCTGTCACTGAACTGGAGCCCTTTTCATATTTCGAGTCTCTATCTGCAGCAATCCTTCTAGCGGTCTGCAGGGCTTCAAAGGCAGCACCTTTGACAAAAGCCATATGGTCAGTGTGGCACTTCTCCATCTCTTCAATTATCAATTCAAGTTCTGAGTAAATGCTCCTCGGATCCAAAGACCTCATCAGAAAATTCACCATTTGGATAGCTGATAAGCGCTTCTGGGAATTTCCCTCGACAACCCCTGAATTCAAAATCCTCATTCCAGATTGTATCAACAATCTCGCATACGCTTCAACTATGAGAGCATTATGCTTTGCCAGAGACATGACCAGTCCCATATGTGAGTTGATCTGAGTGGACTTCTCCTCCAAAGCAGCAGCCACGTTCTGGCAAACCTTATTCACCATATCATCAGAAGCAAATCGCCAATTATCCGAGTCCACAAGAGCCTTCAAGCAGAGGGCAGCGCCTGAAGTCAGGCTCTCCTGAGAGCTCAAGAGAGAATCCGAAAGAGGCTTACAGAGAGAATGGATTATATGCCTCTTCTTCTCATCAGGGGTGGTAGGGTCAATTGCATATCTCGAAATCGCTGGAACAACCTTGGAGCAGGCCTGTTGAAGAGGGAAAGATCCTGCACTCGAAGCAAGTGTCTTGATGATGGTTGTCATGATGCTGTCTATTTGAGGAACAATGTTCACACCATGAACACGGGCCAGAACCTCATAGAGTGAGATTGTGTACTCTCCAGACAAAGAGCCGGTTTCTTTAGTTTCAGAGACTTGGGCAAGAAAGATAGGGATTGCATTCGAATCCAGATCTTTCACATACGATTTCAGTGCTTTCATAGCCAATTTACGACTATCAGCATCTTTGTCCAGATTTGCCAGTTCTCTCCTTAGTATAGGACTGAGGTTCCTCCCCATTTTAGCCTAGACAAACAACAGAAAAGGGTTAGCTTAGGTACTGAATCCCAGAACAGGACCTAAAGATCAAATCTTTAGATATAGAATCCACTAATCATAAGAAGAAAACAAAGATCACATAAGAAAACCCAAATGGGTATCCCCAGAAAATCAAATCTAACATACTGGTACCCTCTTTTCCTCATCATTTCCAGGTAACCAAACATAATGCAGAAAAAGAAATAAGAGAAGCTACAATAAATTTTCAATGGCCAAATCTTAGAAAGCACAAAACTTCCACTAAATTTCCCCCCTTCTCACCCTCATGCATCATAAACCAAACATAAACAATGAAAATGAATCAAAACATCAGACAAAAAAAAATTACAAGAAAATATGTGATATTTGTGATGAAAACATCAGAGAAACAAAGGAGCCGTACCTCGGAGCCCTTGCGGCTAAGATTGTTGACCATTTCTTTAACCTTCATAGTGAGTATTTAGGGTATGGGGTTTATATAGGAAGAAGCACAAATACAGGGAATGAGAGGTCCCAGATTCAAAGAAGATAAATTTGGAAAGAAGAAAAGAAATCAAATCGAATCAAATCAACAATGAATAGAAATGCAGTGAACTGGGTTTGGGGGGAAATGAAGAAGAAAGGAGGCTGAAGAGGAGAGGAGCGTATAGTAGAGAGGGTAGAAGGATTTTAGGGTTTGTGGTCTCCCTTCTAGAGTTGTAGTTCTAGAGTTCTAGTTCTAGTTTTAGCTGATGAGAGAGAGAGAGAAGGAGCGGAAGCTGAACAAGTGGTTTAAATTCAAATTGACATTTTGTATGTATTATTCACATTTTGGAGTCTCTTGATGTGATGATATGTATAATGTATTTTCCTTTTCTGGACCCAATTAGTGTTACGATCCCTTTTAAATTCAAAATCTTTTCTGTAATTCCACCGCTATCCTTCCTTGGGAGTTGGGACCCACTTTTTGCTGATATTAGTATTAGGTATTTTTGTTTTGTATACTAGATAAATTTGTTTAATATAATAATTTTGAATTAATTCTTTTAGAGGATAATTTTGAATTCATAAAATAAGAATATACTTGTAAAGTAGAGTGCAACCCTTAGGGTTTGGTTTGGCGGAATAGAGGGGGCGCAAAGGAAGACTGATAGGGTGAGGGGACTATGGAGGACGAGATTCTGACGAAGCTGATGGAGTGACACGGTGCTCAGAGTTGGTTCCTAATCAGATGGTTGATTATGGGGAGATCGGGAAAATCTTTTCGGCTGCGGTGGTGAAACCAACAGTCGCCGAAGGTGGAGCACCATGCGTTCACAGCGAAGGAGGACGAGATCTTCGTCAAGGCCCGTACCAGGTACATGACCAAGTGGGCGATCGTTGCGATGCACCTACACGGCCGTATGGAAAACGGGATATAGAACTTCTGGAACTCGACTCTCAAGCGCAAGGTCTCAGAGATAATGTGTACGATGGAGGGCGGCAACGCTTTCGAATGGCGTCAGCATAAGAAGTCGATAAGCTACGTTGTTGGATTTCCAGTTACCGTCTCGGGGCCTTGTTGCAATCCAAGAAACCCGTCATGAATCGATGTGAACAATTATTCCTTCCCATTAAGGTTTGGTGCGACGATAGTAGGGGAAGGGGTGATCACTAGAGGTGGTACCTCCCACGAACCCTATTGGCCTTTGTAGGGACTTTGGTCCATTGTGCAACTTTTTAATGTTGTTGTTGTTTAGACGTGGTCCCTTGGGGTTTGGTCCTTCTGGATTCCAGAGCTTTGATCTCTCAGTGAAAAGGTGCATCGTCCTTTGAAACAAATTATGTACGTGTAATACAAAATAAATTTAATTCACCTCACTCTGTGTCTATGGTTTTCTTCGCACAGATTATGGTGTTGTCCCCCTCCCAAACCACTCACATAACTCCTTTGTATCCCAACCTTGACTTCCTCCAAACCTTATTTTCTACGTCCCGAGATGTCTTGAAAATCATCTCATGAGGTGCTCAACCCAAGAAGTTCCTATAGATTCTAACGAGATCTCAACTGATCATCATCATCTCCGTCGTGAACCATGCAACCACAACCCTCTCTCCTTTTTGTGCCCCTTCAGTTATCACTTCTCCCCTCTTCCGCGTCCAATGAACTCCTTGTTATTCAAACAAGGCTCTGAACCATTTTATTTTTGGAGGAAAAAGATCACATGATTGAGGTGCCCCTCGATCTGGTGGATGACGGTCAGATCTACAAGTACTTCAAACTGGCATGACAAATCCTTACGTCTTGGTCGTACAACGTTAACCCCTCTGTGAGCTTATGGCAGATACTTGGGGTGCGGGAAGCTTGATGGTTACGGACCTTAGACATGGGGGCATGAGATTCTACTTTCCATCGCATGATGCAAAGAATCGCTCGTGGAACGGATAAAATAAGTGTTGTTCACTTGGCAAATCTGCTGCTTTGGTGGTGGTGTCAAATCTTTGATTTGATCGCATGCAAATGTGGGCACGAGCCTCCAACATCCTGCTAGATGTTATGAAGGTGACCACATATACCACAACAGGAACGACGCTCAGGGGTTGTGCCAAGGTGGCTTACGACATATGGGCTTATGTTGGGGTGAGGCTCTTCGGGTTCGATTCTAAATGGACCTGGTGCAAACACACAATCGAGTTTTGGTGCTACAGTTTCCAAACCATGACTTGTCTATCCGCGTCTACCTATAGTACGAGCATTTATTGTTTTTTTTTCTTCTTTTCTTGTCGCCGTTTGGACCACGCCATTTGATGACTGCCAAGAAGATTGACAAAGTCAAGATTGGCCCCCTAGCTTTAGCTTGTACTTGCTGGCAGACAGTTGTCTCCAAATAGGACGAAATTTACGCATGGACTAGGACTTCCCGTGGGCGACTGCCTACTCACCTACCTCGCCTCTCGTTTTGCCATATCCCCTGACATGACTGAATATGCCTCAAACCCAAAAAACCATCTTGTCGTTGCTATCGAATATCGTCTTAGTGGCATACGATCTACTGACTAAGTCCCTATCATGTGATCAGAGCGAGCATATTACCGGATCCTACTATATGAAAGTTGGCTCATATGAGAATTTGGTCAGGTCCTTCTCTTTTGTCGTAACGCACAATATCTTGACTAACTAGAGTCATACAATTTTGGCCCCTATGATAGACGTCCCTGGGGAATTCTTCAAGCATCCCTCGAAGGCCCACTTTTCATTTGGTATTCGTTGGGAAATCCAAGAAAGTGAAGTATAAATCCCAAATCTGCCCCCCTGTCATAAGGATCAGAATATCAACGGTATGAAGAAGTAGGTGTTGGAGGTTCCCATCCCAAAGGAAACCCAAAAGACGTTTCTCAAAAAATCAGGCGAGAACTGTTTGACAATCCTTACCATGCCAATGAGAGGCCGACGGGATGGTGCTAAGTCAATGAGAAGGGCTATCCCACCCCTCTAAGGTCGATTAGTTTAGACCTATCTTATTCTTTAACTCATATGTTTCTCATTGGACAACTAGCATACTCATTTCATTACATTACGAGACAGACATGCATCCAGATACTCTAAAACGATCCGAGTCAAGATATGGGTGTTTGTGTTTAGATTTCCTTATCTTCTTTTGTACTTAATTTATTGATAGTCGTGCTTAAATATACTAGCGATGAATTATCGAGCCAAGATGCTGAGGTTACCTATACATGAGCCTGTTTGTTTATTACATTTGACATTTTGTAATACTGTTATGAGAAAGTAATAAATATATGCTTTCTTATTTCGTTAAAAAATACCTACAATATATTAAGTTATAAAAAATATAACTTATACATAAATAGAGATGTGTCGCACAATATTAGGTATTTTAGCAATTGTGGGGGCGGCGATTCTTATTGTCCTTAGTTTTGGCGGCGTTCTTATAGGAACATGAGGCTATGGACTCGATTGAGTGGTCGTGTGGTATTTTGCGGCGAACTCCGACCGTAGGTCCTAGACCACGTCATCGGAGGGCTGTTCACATCCCAGAGAAGATACAATCGGTGATGATCGAAAGTTCGGGCAGTCCTCGTTCGTTCGACTGAAGAGCCTCATAATCGCTACGGTTTTTCAATGGGGAAGAACGACATCAGAGGAGGCTGTGACTGAGGCACAAGACGATGAAGTGGTGGTGGCGTTCAGGGTCTGTCTCCCGAAAGGTCCCCAGATGTCGTTGCTGGAGATAAATGGTGGTGTAGATGCGTTTAGGGGAGATGTAGAGAGAGACATGCATGGTGGTGGCGTGCAAGCAACGAACCGATTAGGGTTCCAAATCGGAGCAACGAAAGGGATGGGCTTTCATCCTCCTTTAATAGGATGAGACCCAGTGGAGGGTAATACGCAGACCCATGAACCATAAGACTAAGGCCAAAACGGCTCAGGGAGGCCCAATTTTAAGTTGGATCGGACTGACGGGTTAACTATTGTAACTCGGGTCTGAGAGCTACTCGTGACAAGACTCGGATTGGGAAGGACCCGATGAGGAGGTCGAGCGAGCGTCAATTGCAGCGGCGGGGGGCGTTAAGCACCCTCGCCTCGCCAAATGAGTCCGAAGTGGCCAGTGGGGGGTTGGCCAGCATCACCGCCCCATTAGACGTGGTATGGTACTCCTCTACCTTCTTGGAGGCTAGCAATTTCGCGTTATGGAGCCTTATCTTTATCATTTCAGGGAGGACGACGCAAGCTGGTATCATGAGGGGAGTATCTTGTCCACCGTAGTTCCCCTCCGAAAATGGGTCCGCTCTACCCTAGTTTCTAATTCGGGTTTGATGTATCGATGTCTATCGACGCTACCGTATTACCCCATTCTGAACGTATCAACGAAGCGGTTCGGTTCAAAGAGTTAACTTTCCTTTTGTTTCGATTTATTAATGTTAGTCTTTCACTTTTAGTACTTTTGTTTTGATGTTTGGTGGGTTTTCAGCCATTCATCAACTTGCATTTATAACATCAAATCGTTTACCTGTAAAAAAAAGGTTAAATATTGAAACTTAATCTTAAGTATTGGTCACGAACATTACACTACCCAACGTTTCAAAGTGACAAATGCAATATAAGCATTGGTCACACGATTTTGTTAGTAAAAATGGACGGAGTATTCCATTCCGTTAGTCATATGACCTCAGGTGTCATATAATAGATGGTAAAATGAAAAAAAATTCTCCTTAAATATTTGATCTCTATACATTTTATAAGGAACAATAACGAGGGTACAATGGTAATGTTCTTTATATAATGTATAGAGGTCAAATAATTAAGGGAAAACGTTATTCTATCATCTATTATATGACGCTTGAGGTCATATGACTAACAGAATGAAACATTCCGTCTATTTTTACTAACAAAATCACGTGATCAATACTTAAGGTACTGCATACGTTTGGTAGTGTAATGTTCGTAACCAATACTTAAGGGTAAGTTTCAATATTTAACCAACATAAATTATCCATAGAATTTGCATAAAACCTCATATTTTATTTCGATAGAAACTCTACAAATCATTTTCAAACTTTATCTTCAAGACTAATAAATTTTAAAAACAGTATTTTTCTTGAATCTCAACTCTAAAACTAATAATAAAACTAATAGAGAATTTAGCTTCCAGTAAACTTCAAATTTAAGTATGATATTATATCAGTTTGAACAATAACAAGTTTTGATTAGTGATTTGGGACAGGGTCGTCAAGTTGACCATAATACCCTTCTGTCTTAACTTTCTCCGTTCAAAAGTTGAAACAAACAAGCCAAGCTCCAAAGCCAGGCAGGCCAGGAAGATGAGCCAAATAGCATCGTACAAAAAGACAGCCATGCATGAATAATGCTGGTGGGTCCTCTCCTCGTCAACACCATTTTTTTCTTAAATAATATTTACTCAACTGTCTTCTTAAAACTCCACCAATTTATTATGAATTTTTTATTTGCATTAAATTGCGTGGATTTTACTCCAATTCATTTAATGAGTAAACAATTGTGCATGATTGCTGGACCATCATATACATAATACATGTGTTGTGGACATCTATGATTTCGTATTATCATGAAATGAATTTTCAAAATCACTCACTTTTTTTATTGGCATTTGATTTGTATTACTTTTCCCATGCAAACAATATTATGATTTTTTTTTATAAACTAATACTTGCAATTAAGATTGGAATCAGTCAGAATTGTGTTCCCATCCGATTGACCAAGACGATTTAGAGACTCAAAATGACATTTAAGTCGTTTTCTTGGATTTATTTTTTATTTTTAAATTTAAATGATAAGATTAAGATCATCATTTTCATACAAATTACAACAAAAAAATATATTTTGTAATTATAAAAATATATCTTAAAATACTCTTGCAAAAACAAGGTTGCACATGATGGCATATACTTTTTTTGGTTAAAATTGTCTTCATCTATGTTACAAAATGTGAGGGAATTATAAACTTGGGAAAAAAAAAATTAAAAATAGAAAAAAGGACAGCAGAGAAATGCAGATCCCAAGGATGTTTAATGTAGAGTCTTTGTTGTCTCATTACCGTTCAACAGATCTTGACTCTGACTGACACATGACCTTCACCAAATGTTCTATGTCTTCAACAGCTCATCCTCGATTCTATGTCTCTCGAGGGTAGTTTCGTCATTACTCTTTACAGTTCGTAATCCTTCTCTTTCCCGCCCTTTTCCTATTCCCGGTCAATATTTCAAAAATTAAACCAGTCCATTTCCCGCTCTTACAATGCACAAATTAACATAAAAGGATAATTGCAAAAAAGTGTTAAAATTGTGTTGTGAATTTGTTTCAAAATAAGGAAAAACTACAAATGACTACCTTAAATTGTGTTTTAAATAAAAATATGATTTTTTAAAAAGTAAAAATGATCATTGAAATGAAAATGTGATTTTTTTAATAATTAAAAAGAAAGATAAAACAAATAAAGAAAAAGAATTAAAAATAAAGAAGAAAAAAATAAAATAGTTAAAAGAAAGGTAATGGCAGGTTGTGTAATATTGATAGGTAATTGGGGTAGTTAGAGTATTTTTGAAAAAATGAACAGTAAACTGACGAAAGAGGTTTTTAGTTATAACTCGTAACTTCAGGGTATGCATCAATATTTTTTGAACTTTAGGATAAACATCGGTTAAACGTGCCAACTTAAAGGTAGTCATGTGTAGTTTTCCCTCAAAAATAACGACGTTGTCCTTTTAAAAATAACAAGTAAAAACAAAAACCTAGAATTATCATCTCTTAATTTTCTTACCCTTTTTATGTCTAAAGAAGAAGAAAACTCATAGACGCGAAAATTCTAGATTTTTTGTTATTTATTTATTATTTAATTTTTTTAGGGTAAAATCGTCATTTTGACACAAATTTATATTGAGACTAGTCCATTATTATCTCTTAACAGTAACCATTTCATTTTTCATTACAAGTTTTGTTTATCATCTTAGATGATGAAGCTACATAGTTTTGTTTACTACAGGTACCAAGTTTGGCTGATGACAACAACAATGTAACAAAACATAATCATATTCAACCAAATAGCAGTTACAGCTACTCTGGCTGTTGAAAACATACGAGGAAATGAAGAGCTTGCCTTGGAATCTCGTCATTGACAATGTGGTACAAGTCTGCAGGTTGGGCAATACCACTTCCCCTTGAATCGTGTCTCCGGTGTCAGCCCCACACACGTGTAATGGAACCACTCCCCTCCTTGACACTGTCACCAAAATTATTAACAACAAATAGTTTCAACTCTTTTTCTTCGTAAATCATCATGGAAGAAAAACAGATATCTATTTTAACCATTCTTGCTCTTACGACATTATCACATGAACTTACATTTTCATTGTCACATGCAATCATATCTCCAAACGAAACCTGAAAAACAAGTGACCAAAACAATCATTAGCAAGGATGTTGTTATACCATGATTTGACCTTTTAAACCAGCAATAACCATAAGTGTGGGGATTAAAGACCTCATACTTATGTTACCTCGATCTGGCTTGTAAAAACACTAATCTTAGATCAACCTGATGACAAACGCAGTAGGTAGGTTCATTTGGATCGATAGCTGGCTCAACAATGTCAACAGGAGCAGCAAAATCCCTTTTATGGCTTCCAGGAGGGGGCATGAGCTCAAAGTCCCTATCACTGTCCCTGTAGTCAAACCTCTTTGACTGGGGTGTGACGTAAAACAGCTTCCGCTTCTCAGTTTTAGGGACTATAGGTAACGGGGGAAGCACCACTGGCTCATCAGGTGGTATTTTTCCTTCTGATAATATTCAGAAACAAATGTTAAGAAGATCAGGACTGGATAGTCTTTAGGGATCATTGGTTAGAAAAGGGAAATCAACCACATCATTAGAGTGTGTGTGTGTGAGTTTGAGTTTTAACGGTTGTAGATAATTAAAACTCAATGGTATCATGAACTGAACTTAGGCTTTATGCACATATCCTTACTGGGTTTGATTTATATAATGACCATGACTGCATAAACATGTACCTTGCTTCAGATCTTCTGCAAAGTTGTTCAGGTCCTCATCAAGTCTTTTCACATGACTATCTATCTGAAGGATATACACATTAGAGGAATTTCTGTAAGAAGTGAAAGTCCCATACAAAAGGGAAGAGTACATGAACCTAAAAAGGAAGTATTTAGATTACACAAAGGAGAGAGGTTAGCCAATATTATAGTACATCAAATAAAGTCCTTTAAAGATTTGATTGAATCAGTCTCCAAATTCATGACTTTTGTTCAAAATGGTAGTAGAGAAATTTAGAAATGTTGCATTACCATCTCTCAAGTAAAAATTTAATGACAATGAAACTTGGATCAAACATTAAGGTGCTGCAAAATATTCAAGAATTGTGGTCAGCTCTAAAGCTCACTATAAAAAACACAAATAAAAATGACATTTATTGGGGGTGGGTAAGCTCTATACTGAACAAGGTTCTAAAAATCACTAGGCGCTAGTCGGGCGACTAGGGCCTTTTGGGGATTAATCGGGGACTAAATGGGGATTAATTGGGTCGGCCAACAAGGAAATGGCGCCTAGGCGGGGACTGGTCGGGATTTTTAGAACACTGATACTGAATATGGTGAAGTGTAAAACAAGTATTGGATGCAGCTACCAAAGCATGCTTGTCCTAGTAGTCAAGCACTTGGGCTTGTGGCCTAGTGGCCATGGTTCTTCTCACGGTGACAGTATTAAAATCTTAATTTTTTTTTAAAAAGTTCTGTATGAAGTTTTTTTTTTCTTCCAGATATATGGAGTTACTATGCAACCAGAGAACCCAAGGAAAGGTTTAAATGGTGAAGAAAGCACAATCAATCTAAACTACACTCATAAAGTGCCCAAAAAGAAGCTTAAGTGACTACATTACATGAGTTAGAGGCAGATACACTTTCAAGGGAAGTCTAACTAGGTAAAGATCAAACATCCAGATCTGAACACACAAGTTTATTCAGACAGGCCCATCTTCGAAACGTTGGACAGCATTTGAATCATTCATATCAGGGAAAGGTTTTGGTGCATCACACGTGCATACATTGACCCATCCAGAAGCAAATCAGACTCAGAATTTTGGAAAATGAACACTTGAAACACTATTTTCTACTTAGAAAATAGTTTAAACTCAAATAACAAATTCTTTCCTTCAACGGAAAAATATATCTTTTTTTACATATTGACTTGAAGAATAAAAGGCATTTCAAATTATTTCCATGGTCTACCATAAAAGAATCCAATTTATGAGTGGCTTCAGCCCTCTTAAATTCCAAATTTTGTATTGCCACAAAGCCGCTGAATTACTTGGCAATGATAATTTCGTCATTAAATGACAGTAGAAATGATGCAGACATGGTACTTCCTTTTGAGAAGCGCATGTCAACACTTCTGATTCGAGACATGAACAGTTTTACCATTGTTGAGCTATACAATCAGGCAACCTAGCCCTTTTATTCTAATGAAGACTTTAAGCTCACGAATGGATCATTGAGAGTTCTTGAAAGATATAAGAGAGTCTTTGTAATTGAAATGCAACTACATGATTCATCAAGGTCAGAACCAGGAGATTGGCAACCAAAGATGAACAAAACTTGTCATAAACAGAGCAGCAGACCCTTCACCATGTTTAACTCCTTATTTGTCATACATGGTACATCACATATATGCTCACAAGTCACAATGCAAATATCACTTTAACAGTGACACATTGCTAGGGTGGTCACTCGGTAAGAATCTAAGAATTGAGCTCCACTAACCGTTTATTTTTCATATCCACAAATTTGTCTATTTTTCAAGAAAGGGTCACAGACGATCTGGCAATCAGTGTTAGGAAATCCTTCTATTTGTTCCCATTCAAGTCTGACCGAAACTAGCTAGAGATGCAAACCAGGTTCCTTTTATAAGACAATAAAATTCTCAGTGATAATTGCAAAAACTTTCGGTGAATTAGGCGCGTTTTGCAAATACTAATGGGGCTAATTTTTTGGCAAAAATTTGAAACTACGCTTAAAAAATGCATCCTAAGGGTTGCAAATTGCAAAACACGTATACATAAGGGTTACAAATTACAAAACATGTATAAGATAAAGTGCAAAACTGTCATTTCCAAAAAATTGAAGTCATATGACTAACTTCAGTTAAAAATAACGGATTTGAGGACGGAAAATAGTTGGGGGACGTCATTTGCAAAAAAAAAAAACAGTTCACCAATAGTATTTGCAAAACGCGCATAATTCACCTCAAGTTTTTGCAATCACCCAAATTCTTATGTCCCCTATTTAGCACGTACCATTGCCATGGTTGGGATACAAAGCTACATCACAAAATGGAGATGACACATAGAGGGGAGCAAGTGCAGTCATAGTCTTATTCACCAATTATATTTCTAAAGCACATTATCTCTGATAAACAAATGATAGCACCACTCAAAGCAATTCAACGAAAGAGGGAAACTACAACAAAAGAAGCTTACAAGGTCATAAGCTTGTCGTGCCAACAAAACCTTCTCTGTACAAAGAATCAATGCATTGTCCTGATTCGTCTCGATATCTCTTCGCATTTTTTCAATAGCTGCCTCATCATCTTCATTATTAAAACTGTTAAAACTATTGACCCCTTTCTTGGAGCTCTGTGAAGACAATCCCAAGCAGTACTTGGTTTGCTGCCTGGTCTGGTTTATCATAGCTTTCACCCACAAACAACAGCACAACAATCAAAAACAGCAAAACCTAGAAATCATACACATAAACACATGAATTAAGCTCAATTTTATAGAGATTCATGAAGGCGCTTACACAGGGATCGGTCATCGAGTTCGCGGATGGTATTGAGAAGCCTCTGAAGCTCAGCGGGCAATGTGCTTGCATCTAGCCGAATTCAAAATCACGGTACGAATTAAGACCAGAGGTTGCCCCAAAAATTGATTCTGAAATGAGAAATGAAAAATTCGATCGATTGCGTAGACTCTTACAGTCAAGGTAATCATCGACGTACACTCCTGTTCTTGCGATCGCCATTTTTGTGGTCGAGGTGGTGATCTAAGGTTTCGCAGCTTCTTCGGTTTTGAGAGCTGGAAGGAGGAGAGGTAGAAATTCTATCATAATTTCGATTCAGCACTGTACATGCAATGTAGTTCCAATGGAAACGACCAGTCGTTCATATTAAGATCATCTCGCATATATATAGTATACCCAAGTTCATTTCATTTCTCACCTAATTGTACTAATTTTCTTACGTAACAGTGCTTGATATGGGTTAATTACCTTTTGTACATCTTTTTTATCTGTAATATATTTTTGTAATTTTACGTTTTATACCGTTCAATAATAGTCCTTCCTTTTTTGGTAAGTGTCATTTAGTATTTTTTATGAATTGATCACATATGATTTAATACCCCTTATAAATTGGTCACAAATCATCAAAATGACGTAAACTTGACCAAAACTTTGTCCAGAACGTTATCAATACATCAGGGATGCTAAAAGAGTGTCACCAATACATAAGGGGTACTAAAGATAATTAACCCTTTATTTTGGGATGATTACGAAAATTTACGATAAATTGTGCTTACGAAAAATTCTAGTGCATTATTTTTTTTAAATGCCGTGATAAAATAAAAATCAAGTCAAGATTTATTATTATATGGATATTTTAATTTATTATTATAACAACGATATTGTTTTGAAATTCTCCACGTACTCGTGTGACCTACTCCTCCTATAGAGAATTTTTCTTACCCTAATCAACATTTATGTGGATTGCTATTGTCTTGGTTGTTTTTGCGTCTGTATTGTCGTCCACTCCACTAATGACGATCACCACGCCTCCCCGCCTGTTTAAAGCAAGAAAAAAGAGAACCTAAAACCGCCTTCTTTTACATTGCCTTCGACACTGATCAATCCGGTTGACCCACGCATACATAAGAATCTATTTTGGTAGTCTTCTCCCCAATAGTACCTTGCTAGAGTCTATATCGGCCAAACCTTGATATTTATTTTGGAATGATTACGAAAATTTATAATAAGTTGTCCTCGCGAATGCTTTTAGTGTATTTTTTTTAAATGCCGTCACAAAATGAAAATCACGGCAAGATTTATGATTACATGGATATTTTTATTTATTATTATAATAATGAAAAAAATTAAGAATTTAGTATAGTTTTAATGAAAAAAAAAATCAACAATTGATGCCATTAGAGTGAGAAATATGTAATTTTATGAGTGTTCCGCTCTCATTTCTAGGTCTCGCTAGAATACGAATTTTATTCCAACACCAGAGAACTGGACTTCTTTCACACTGGGTAAATTCTCTACCTCCTCCATTTTTTGTTAGTTTTTCTATCACCTAATCTACTTTTCATATGGGTTGAGCTAATTTCATGTTGAATCTGGTTGTTTGTTCATGTGGGTATGTTTGCAATTTTTGAAATTTCCCCCCTTCTGTTTGGTTGGTGAGAAAATGCCCTCGAAGTAACATATCATGCATTGTCTGAGACTCTGAATCTATTTCTTACTTGAGACTGTGTAATTGAAACTTCGGTTTTCTTGGGTATGTTTGCAATTTCTGAAATTTTCTCTCTTCTGTTTGGTTGGTGAGAAAATGCCCCCGAAGCAACATATCATGCATTGTCTGAGACTCTAAATCTATTTCTTACTTGAGACTATGTAATTGAGACTTAGGGATTTCTGTTGCAGGCTAGGAGGATGAAAGTGAAGCTCTTGCGTATCCTTCTTGCTATCTCATGCTCTTGGCTGTTCTAATTTTCTGGTTCAGGAAGATGATATGCTTATACTGTCTTGAGTATTGGGATTGTTTTGTTTGTTTCTTACAAATCTATTTTCACAATTGATTTGATTTGCCTCGTAACTGTGAACTTAATTATTGGTTTCACAAATGCTTTAATTCTGGAACAAACAAGGTTTTTCTCTTAACCAGATTCCTCGTCATGAACTTCTGATGGGCTTTATAACAGAGTATGTCTCGTTCCTCTCTTCTCTATATCCATCATTTTCTAATAATACTGACATTAAAGAATGGGTTAATTACGTTTACCTACAGTAACGTATACACGTATTAGATATGTACATACTAACCTCTGGAAATTACACATACCTACCCTAACCTTTACATTTGGTATGTAGGTTAGTGTGCATCTGTAATTTTAACATATAGGTTAGTGTAGGTATCTGTTAAAATCTTGAAAATATATAAAGGTTAGTGTAGGTATCCATAATTTCCAAACGTTAGTGTGTGCATGTGTAATACGTGTATAGGTAAACGTGATTATCCCTTAAAGTATTTAATCATGGTTGCATTTTAGGAAATTCATCGTTACTTTCTTGGTTGGCTCATGGTTGAAAGGTCTACAACACCGAAAGAAAAAAAAAACTGTTTTTCTCATAATGTTTCATCCTTTAACTGTATCATAGGCATCTTATTTAACAAATCCGTCATCATTTCTTTTGGTTTTCAGGTGGCATGCTGTGGCTTCATGGACTTGGGATGCTCAGGACGAAACATGTGGGATTTGTAGAATGGCATTCGATGGCTGTTGTCCCGACTGTAAACTCCCCGGAGATGACTGCCCACTGAGTAAGCTGCTTGTGCTGCATATTCATTGCTTTTCCAGTTCCAAAATAAGTGTCCTAGTTGATTCTTTTTGCAAAAATTGAGAAACTAAGTTAGCTTCATTTTCCCTCCGTATCTCATGTGCTCCCACTTGCTAAGAGTCTCATGAATAACTAACTCATACAAAGATACTATCGATAATACAACCCACTTGGGTTGGCCTGGCGGTCAGAGATTCAAACCCCGGTGGGTACATCTTCTTGAGAGAGCGGGTGTGCTTAGGCCATGGTAAGACTTCCCCGCTTTCTTGCTGATCAAAACAAACATTGTGCTCGAATTATTCCCCATTTTACCTTGGTGATTGTTGTTTTTCTTCACTAAAAAGAGACCCCTTCTTGCATCTGACAACCATCCATGTTTGTGTGGTAAAAGCATAGGAAGTTCAGAACCATTATAAGAGTGAAATGCATAAACCCGTCCTTGGATTGTGTCAACAACTAGATATTGAAGCTCCCCTTTTGCTTTTGCAGTTTGGGGTGTATGCAACCATGCTTTCCATCTTCATTGCATCTTGAAATGGGTGAACTCGCAGACTTCTCAGGCGCATTGCCCAATGTGCCGAAGGGAATGGCAGTTCAAAGCATGAAATAAGCTCAACTACATTCTGCATTTCACGGGCTGAGATTGCATGTGAAACTGAGGCAACACAAAGATTGCAAAACCCATAGATTCTTGAATATGATATCTTGTTATATTGCATAGGGAAGGAATGTTCCTTCTAAGTTTAAACCAGTGATATGTTCTTTTGTTGTTTTTTGCCTTTCTGTCAGGATATTTGTTGAACCTTGGTTTGGGGTTTCCATCCCGCACCCGCGCCATCTTTTTCTTAATGCATTTCTTTCTCTATGGTAAGCAAATGGTAAGAGCACCCACAATGGGGTAAATTACTTATTTAATGTTTACTTAATAAATACAATGATTAAGTAACGTCAAAGTTGTAGTATCTAAGCCACTTAAGTCAGTAGTAGTATCTACACTAGAATCAGGGGAAAGAGAAAGAGGTTTAAGCCTCGTCTTTTATGGAATTCCCTCTACCAGGATTTGAAGGAGTTGTTCAAGCCCATTGGAGGTGTAACTAAAGCTGTGGTTGCTCAAATGTCAAACTCTAAAGAGAAATGGTATAGGTTTGTCACTTCACTCACATGAACTCCCTCCTTGAAGCTATTTAGAGCTTCAATAGAGCTAAGAGGAGGACTTATCGCTTGTTCGTCAAAAGGCATGAGAAAGAAGAGCTTCTTCTTCAAACGTTGCGATCAAGATATACAGGCACGATTCACATGGCAGAAATGGTTTTTCTCATGTGGAGGAGAAAACTTTTAGAGGTTTTGTGCAGAGTGACTCTATTGTCATTGCTCAAGCTTTGTTGCTGCAGCAGTCATCTATTACTCGTCTGAATCTCAAGGTTGAGCTTATAATGAAATAAATTTTCTTACAAGGAGTTTGTAAAGTTCAACTCAAAGGTTTAGGTAATAGGCGGGAGAGAGCACCCCAACATAGGGGAGATACTTGATATTATTTTTATGTATGTTTTGCTTATATATAATATTTATTAAAAATATATAAAAATACAAATCTAATTAATCCCTTATTAGTACTTGATTAATCTTCGCAAGTCCCCCATTCGACTAGCGTTTGCTACCACATCGTTCATAATACAAATAAAATATCATAAAGGACGAATAGTAGGGTCGATCTAACTTATGACTTGCCTGAACTATTCAATGGGTGAGGGTTTGTTTTCAAAATTTGAATATTGCTATTTGGTATGCAAAGACCCTAAGAGCTTCTCCAGCGTTAGACGGTTCGCTGCCAGCGGAGACGAAAAGACAGTGGCTTGCATGCGGTTCGGTGCTGGCGAAAACTACTGATGTTGACGTAGCTGACAACATCCGCCGACGCCAACGATTACTTCTTGTTTGACCAATACTTGACTATTGAAAAAATAATTTTTTATGTTGAAAAAAACAAAATTAAATGCTAGTTTCTTCCAAATTGTGTATAAATTTAGATTTTTGCATCCACAAAAAACACACCTTTCATTACCATCTCCTCCAAAATTTGAATTCTTAGTCTCTATTTTTTCATCAAAATGGCGAACAATACCGATGCCAATGCCAACGATCTTGCACTCGAGCGAATGTTGGAAGAAACACTCGAAAATTACATGTCCAACGAGATCGTTCAAGTTTTTGTTAGACGAATAATTTTTTAATTTAACATCCGGTATAAATAGCTAACCACTAGTCTACAACTAATTTTTGATTAAAATTATAATTTTTTAATCAAGCATCCAGTACAAATAGCTAACCACTACACTCTAATTTTCGTGATATTACTATTTGGTCCCATAAGCCTATCAGTGGTCTCAATCTCAAACCTTTTAAGCTTATCCATTTCATTTTAAGACAACGATTTTACATTCGACTGACAAATTGACAATCATTTTTCTATTTTAGCTCATGAAATTCAGATACATTGTTGGCAAAACTCAAATCGAATGGTTGCTACTGCAACATCATCGTCGTCCCTTTCTGGGTTCTTTCCCTTTTCCACGGTACATTACTGCCTGAGCTCACTCGGTCAGCAAATCGTCTTCAGACCAACCAAAAAGATCCTCGAGGTAATGCACACCAACTGTTTGTTAAATGTCCTCTTCCAACTCATGCTCGATTTACTTACTTGTATCAGTTCTCGCAAGCATTGCAGAGGTTTAATGGTGTCAATTCGAATAGATTGAATTTTGGGGGTTTCCGGATTACCCGTGCATTGGATGATGGGAGTGATGGGTATTCACAAGGTATTAACTTTCTTCACTTGATGGAGCTGCGAGGGGTCCAAGCCAATTGCCACACCTATGTATGGCTTTTAGAGGAGTGTTGGAGTTCTGGGTCTTTGCTGTACTTGGAGAAGCTCCAAGGAAGGATTTTGAAGTCTGGGTTTGGTGGAGAAGTTGTTTTGTGTGACCGAATCATCGATATCCATCTTGCACTTGGTGATCATGATGCTGCACTCAAGGTGTTTGATGATATGCCCAGCAGGAGTGTAGGTTCTTGGAATAAAGTTATATCTTGGTTTGGTGCAAGGAAGCTCAATAATCAAGTATTGGGTCTCTTCTGGAGAATGGTGGTGGAAAATGTGAGTCCTGATGAAGCCACATTTGCTGCAGTTTTGAAGGCCTGTAGCGGTGGGGAAGTTGGTCTGGGTTATATCAAACAAATCCATGGTATGATGATTCGTGACGGTTTGGGTGCTAATACTCTTGTGTGTAATCCCTTGGTTGATTGTTATGCCAAAAGTGGGTTTATCGATTATGCTAAAAAGGTTTTCGATAATTTATGTGTAAGGGATAGTTTTTCTTGGGTGGCCATGATATCTGGTTTGTCTCAAAATGGACATGAAGAAGAAGCCATTATCTTATTCTGTGAGATGTATATCACCGAAGTCTTCCCTAGTCCTTATGTATTCTCAAGTGTTCTGAGTGCCTGCACCAAAATAGAGTTATTTGAGCTCGGAGAGCAGCTTCATGGCTTGGTTTTCAAGTGGGGATTTTCTTCCCAAACTTTCGTGTGCAATGCACTAGTCGCTCTTTACTCCCGGTGGGCGAACTTTGCATCTGCTGAAAAAATCTTCAGTAAGATGCAGTTCAGGGATGAAGTTTCGTATAATTCACTCATCTCCGGGTTAGCTCAACATGGATTCAGTGATGAAGCTCTTGAGTTATTCAGGGAAATGCAGCATGATTGCTTGACTCCTAACCAATATACCTATCCAACCATCTTGAGAACATGTACATCTTTAGGAGATATTGATTTAGGAGAGCAAGTTCATGCCCAGATTATAAAAACCGGTTATCAGCTAAATGTGTATGTGTGCAGCGTACTCATAGATATGTATGCCAAGAATGGAAAACTAAGTACAGCTCGTGGAATTCTGAGTGATCTCAGTGATGAAGAAGATGTTGTTGTCCCTTGGACGGCTATGATTGCTGGGTACACACAGCAAGGTTTCTTCACCGAGGCTCTTATACTTTTTGCAGAGATGTTAAGCCGGGGAATCCAGTCAGATAACATAGGGTATTCAAGTGCACTGACTGCATGTGCTGGTATTGCAGCACTCGATCAGGGGAGACAAATCCATGCTCAGTCATGTGTTTCTGGTTACAGAGGCGATCTTTCAATTGGAAATGCTCTTGTTAGTCTTTATGCTCGACGCGGAAGATTACAAGAAGCATACTTAGCGTTTGAGGAAATTGATGCCATAGATAACGTGTCATGGAACACATTGATATCGGGGTTTGCACAAAGCGGGCACTCTGATGAAGCATTAAATGTTTTTGCTCAGATGAATAGAGCCGGCGTTGAGGCTAATATGTTCACATTCGCCTCTGCAGTTAGTGCTGCTGGTAACATTACAAACATAAAACAAGGCAAGCAGATCCACACCATGATTATAAAAAACGGACACACCTCAGATATCGAGGCTTCTAATGTAGTGATCTCTTTGTATGCCAAATGTGGGAGCATCCGTGATGCCAAAAGAGAGTTTTCTGAAATGCCTGAGAAAAGCGAAGTTTCTTGGAATGCAATGATCACGGGCTATTCTCAACATGGGTGTGGAATAGAAACATTGAATCTTTTCGAAGAGATGAAGCGGGTAGGTGTGATGGCGAATGATGTCACCTTTGTGGGAGTTTTACAAGCTTGTAGCCATGTTGGTTTGGTCAACGAGGGGCTAGGTTACTTTGAATCCATGAGCACAGAGCATGGCATAGTGCCAACGCCTGAGCATTACGCTTGTGTTGTTGATCTTCTTGGTCGAGCTGGACTTTTGAGCCATGCAAAGAGATTTATAGAAGAAATGCCGATTAAACCTGATGTAATGGTTTGGAAAACCCTCTTGAGTGCATGTGCAGTTCACAAGAACATGAAGATTGGAGAGCTTGCCGCCCGTCATGTTCTAGAGTTGGCACCTGAGGACTCAGCAACTTATGTTTTGCTGTCGAATATATACGCAGGTGTTAAGAAATGGGATCTTAGAGATCAGACAAGGCAAATGATGAAGAACAGGGGCATAAGGAAAGACCCTGGCCTTAGCTGGATTGAGGTGAACAACTCTGTTCATGCGTTCTTTGTTGGTGATCGGCTTCACCCTCTGGCACATAAGATATATGAGTACTTAGAAGATCTGAATCAAAGGGCGGGTGAAGTTGGTTATGTGCAAGACGGGTTCAGCCTTTTGAGTGATGCAGAGAGAGGACAGAAGGAACCAAGGGAGTGTATTCACAGTGAGAAGCTGGCTATTGCTTTTGGACTCCTCAGCTTGCCTAGTGCGATTCCCATACGTGTGATTAAGAATCTTCGCGTGTGTAATGACTGCCACAACTGGATTAAGTTTGTTTCACGAGTATCGAAGCGCGATATTGTAGTTCGAGATGCTCATCGATATCATTGTTTTGGAAGTGGCGTTTGTTCGTGTCAAGATTACTGGTGAGCAAGACTTCATCCATGGGGGAATTTCAAGTACACAGAGTGGTAACGCCTCTGGTCTTCAACTGTGTTTTTCTTATGACATTGTAACTGTAATTAGATTGTTTTTAATCTCTGAATCATTGCTTTTTTCCCAACAATGATTAGGTGGATGTGTCATCATGTCTCTTGGTGGCTCCAAGGGGATTTCATGGAGATTTGATTGTTTGCACCTATTTATGAATTAAAGGTGAGTTGTCAAACATTCTTCTTGTTGATTAGGCATGTTCTTTCTCATGCTCATCGTGTTTTGATAAGGTAAATTATCTCTATCATTAATGTGATATGAAGAACTCTTACTAAAGCTCTTGATTCAATTTTCTAAAACAATGTAGGTGCTCATTGGTGGCTAACAGAGAAGACACAACAACCTGCAAGTAAATAGTTACAAGAATATCTGGTGACCAGAACCTCAAATTTTCTGTCAGCCATTTTGACCAGTTATGCATCAATTAAGTAAGAAGCTTTAGAGTCTGCAACGACGTTCCAATCAGGTTTGTTAATTTGGTATATATAGTTACGGATCCTCAATACTTTTATACCATCTTCGCCCAACAGAAACAAAACCTTTTTGTAGATGGTCGGTTGGTTATATGATTTAAGGGATAATTGTCCAAAACTACCCTAAAGTTTCGTCCACAAACGAGTTGATGCACAAAGTTTCATCCACGCTGTGTGGCTACCCTGAAGTTTTGTCCACGACTTTTTTAGTTTTGACGTAATAGGGATGTTCAGAATGATGGTCTGGGGCCTCTGGGCAGTGTTTCCCGGATTGAATAGAAGCGTGGACAAAACTTCAATGCACCCACAAAAGCGTGGGCAAAACTTCAATGCACCCACAAAAGCGTGGACAAAACTTCAGGGTAGCCACATAGCGTGGACAAAACTTTGTGCATCAACTCGTTTGTGGACGAAACTTTAGGGTAGTTTTGGACAATTATCCCCCATGATTTAAATAGTGAATTGGTTGGAATTTGGGATCCTCGCCATGAGTTTTCTTTCACTCCATCATGTTTAATGTGTATCCTCTAGTAAGTTTTACATTATTTTTGTCACCAATTTCTAAGCTTTAAATACTAATGATTGCAAAACAGTACTATGAAGTATTCACTTTTTGCAAGTTGTACCCTTCTTCTTTAATAATTGCAAAAAAGTGCCATGAACTTGCCTTTTTGTTGCGCTTTGTGTAAATTCGTTTCAAAATGACGATTTACCCTTACATTATAAAATTTCAAGAAATAAGTAAAAAAAATCCATAATTTTCATTACTCTTGATTTTCTTCCTCTTTGTATGTCCAAAGAGAAAAATTATTCTGGATATTTTGTTTTTTCCTTTTTTTTATAAACTTATAATGTAAGGGTAAAATCGCCGTTTTAAACAAATTCACACAAAGTGCAACAAAAAGGCAAGTCCATGACATGTTTTTTTGCAATTATCAAAGAAGAGAGCTACAACTTGCAAAAAGTGAATACCTCAAGATACTTTTTTTGCAATTATCCCTAAATACTACACATATTTGTTCATAGGCAATTCCTAAACGTTGATGAATGATTAGTTTTCATGCTTGCAGCATACCTGACAAATGGAACAGGAGAAAGTATGTATAAGAGAAGAAATCAACTGGAACCATGACAAAGGTGAAACTTCTTTGCTGGTTGGCTGGTTGTGTGATCTGAGTATCTGGATTTATTTAGGATGCATTTAGTTTATGAGATGTTTCTGGACTTTTTTCTTTGCCAGTCAACAAATAAAATACTGCTCATATTAAAAGCTGAGTTTTTTAAGGCCATCATCATAAAATCTGAATGATTTTACTTATGAGATCTTAGGCTCTTAGTGGTCTCCTTATTACCTCTATACTTGAACTTCTGTTAGAGAACATAGGGAGGGGAGAGAAAGTTAGGAGCATTGTCATGTATTTTATCACTTGTTTTGAACATTTTCTTTGCACTTTCCTACCCAAAAGTAAACCTGACCCTTTAAGTTAGTATACCTTGAATGAACATATCTAGTCATCACCCAACACTAATGCATGTAGCCTCCTAGTTGGGATATAAAATGCAAACACACTACATTATCTGTGTTACATTAACATCTCTTTAGATTGTATTTGTTCGATTTGAACTTTGATGATCTTTGACTTTTCCGAGGAGGAATAGGAAAACTTAGAAACCCTTCTCAGCTGGTGCAAAGTCAATGTTGAAGCTTGTCTCTTTTTCAAGTAGTGAAGGACATTGTTTGTAGGCTGCTGCTTTCTCATTCAAATGCATCTCCTTAAATGCACTCAACTTTCTTGCACCATTCTAAACATTCTACTGAATATCTCGCAGGTCTTCTTCTTCTTCTTCTTCTTCTTCTTCTTCTTCTTCTTCTTCTTCTTTCGACAGAATTAACTAAATAAATACAAATTCAGGTAATTAATAGATAAAGAAGGGCTAGAATGGAAGCCTTCCTACAGTGGACCCGTGGACGGACTTCCTCTGCTTCTTTCTCATGTCTCAACAAAGAAGACCGAAATGACAATATCAAGAGGATGCTCCACTATATACATGCTCTCATAAGCAGTCTTCAATACTGTATTCATTCTTGGAGATAAAGACACCATCAAAATGTTTCTAAATCACATCTAACCGGGCCTCTTTCGCCCTTTTTTTCGTTCTTTCTTCTTCCCTCGATTGTAATTCTTCTTTGGAGTGTATTGTTGGGTAGAATAAAATTGTTGTTTTTGTTGATAAAAAAAAATTGTATTCATTCTTAAGGATATTAAACGGGAAATAAAAATGTATGATTATTCTTCTTCTGAATAGTAGGTTTCGTGTGAAGAAAGAATACGTTAAATCTACCTTTTTTTTATCAATGGTAGATTCATCCCTACCGTGGAGTGTGGACCATGGATGGACCTCCACTTCTCTCTTGTCCGAACAGAATTAGCTAATAAAGAAGACTAGAGTGACAATATCTCTGTAGCTCTGTCATGTCCGTATATTGTTTCTTTGTTTTGAGTTGATATACGAACTAACTTTGACAAGTAAACACTTTTATCCTTTAGTATTGATACATCATCTTGCTTTGTTCTTTCCTCGGCCTTAGACCACGACTTGAGTCATCTTCCCCTTACATGTTATGGGTATCAGCTTGGAGCTAACCCAAGGCATGTCTTCTTTTAGAGCCTGATTATTGACAAATATCGGACGAGGATTGGGGTGTGACAAGTTCGCCTTCTCTCTTTTGAAGGCCGCCTAACATTAATTCGGTATACTTTAGCCAGCCTCCCGATATTTTACATGTTAGTTTTTTGAGCCCCAAAACATGTTTTGCTTCTTATGGAGAGGATACAACGACGTCTTTTTTGGGCTTCCTCTTTGACCAGAGGTTGTTTTTGCCAAAGTAGGTTGGGACAATGTGTCGTTCCAACTTCGCATGAGGTCTTGGTTTCCGCAACCTAGATGCGGTCAACAAGAGCTCGCTCCTAAAGTGGTGGTGGTAGTGGGTGTTATGTGTTCGTCATGGCTGGATCGAGTCCGAGTAGAACTTTTCTTGTCTTTCGCTCGCTCGTCGCTCATCTTCTTTGGTTATCCGTCGTATTGCTTAATTGGCTCAATATCTTTTTTTCCCTGAGATCTTTGGCCCAATCGAGGTTTGTTAGGCGTTAGGGTTTGTTTATTTCATCCGTTTTTGAGAGGATGTTTGGATTCTCATGGTTTCTTGACTTTTTCCGCTCAGACAGGTTGAATTGATCTTTGGATTCTCATGGTTTCTTGACTTCGACAACTTTTAAAGCTTTTTCTAACGTCGACGGTTTGAACTTGGTTGATTGAGCTTCTGTAGTTTGGAAGAATGGCGCTCCTCTTAAATTCCAATCTTTTACTTGGCTCGTCGCTCTCGAGGCCATGCCTACTAGATCCTTCTTGGTGGCGAGAGGTTTTTCGATCTCGATGGGCTTATGGTTATGTCCTATGCGTGGCAGACACATTAAGAACACCTCTCTCCTCCTCGTTACTTGTGGTTGGGCTTGGCAGATTTGGTCTTTGGTTCTCCAATGGTCGAGTGTTTCATCAGCTCTCCATTCGTCTCCTGCTTTGTTTATCTCTTTATGGTGTCCTATTTGTGGGGTGAGTAGGCTGGGCGAATCTTGGTCCTGCCTTGGTGTTTTGGATTTATGGTTCATTTGGATAGCTCGGAACGCCAGGATCTTCCAAGAAGCTCCAGTTCCAGATCCCTCTATCATTCTACAAATAATACAGTTTGGAACGCATACGTTGATCTAAGCGGAAGGACAAGCTCTTTCGCCTAGTTGATAAATGGTGTCGCCAACCGATGCTCTTTTTTAACATACTTGAGCTCTTCCTTTCCCCTTCTCTCAGTTCGGAGTGTTTCTCATTTTCTCTGAAACCACGTCATTATCGTAATGCATTTATTTTTTTCCTATAAAAAAAGAAAAAGCTCCGCTTTATATTTCACTGGAAATAAAAAATGTGTGATTATTTTTCTTCTGATGTGCATATTTCATTTTCATGTGTAAAAAGGAACACGTTAAATCTTTTTTTTTTTCCAATGGAGCTGCTCACATAACATGAACAATCCAATTCGTTTTGCATTTGAAGGCTAATACGGTAAATTCACCAGCGCGTGTAAAACAACTACATGAAACCGGCTACAGCCGGTAAATTAAGCGCCCTCACCGGCTGGTTCACGAGCGTATAAATATCCCATGAGGGTCACATAAATAACCCTCGATTCAGGTTTCTTCACCGCCTCTCTTTCTCTCTTTTGAGGATTTGAGACCAAAGCTATAAAACCTGCTCCATCTTCTTCGCTCCCGTTGATCCCAAACCTATAAAACCTGCTCCTCTTATCCTGCTTCATCTTCGATCCGATCCTTCCTCTTTCTCATCGTAAACCCTAGATTTCGATTGATAATTTTGGAATATAATCATAAATTTGAAACGGGTTGTATAGATTTTTAAAGAACAAGAGAAAGGGTGTTTGTGTGTGATTTTAAGTTTGATTTTTGAACATTGGGAACAAAGAAAGAATGGCGGAACAATCGGCCTTCGAAGGGAGCCAACCCGTGGATCTTTCCCAGCATCCTTCTGGAATTGTTCCCACGCTTCAGTAAGTCTCGATTTCTATTCGGATTCAATGGTTTCTGTATGTATCTGGCGATACTTTATTTATATTGAAACAAGAACTGTGAAAAGGGGTTTTGGAGTTTGTGGGTCTTTCTGATTTCGTGAATCCCCAAGGAAAAATATGATCTTGTGGATGGGGAGTGGTTGAATTTCCTGGAATCCATGATTTGATGAATTGCTTAACTGAATGTTGGATACATATGTCCTTTCTGCTGAAAAGAAATATGCTTAGTAGTGATATGCGTTGCCACTGAGGATTTAGATAATCTACATTTTGCCTAAATTTTGCTCTCTCAAACTGATTCACATTATTTGTTCTCCATCATGATGTCTGCCTAGCTTATTTTGGTAAAAGAAAACCTTAGCATTGGTGCACTATCATTTGTAAACAATAGTGTCATTTGATCCTATAATAGTATGATACATTATTGCATGTTGCAACAACCAAGGGAACAATAAAAGGAAGCTCTTATAGTTAGCTATGTTAAAGCATGCAAATCCACCACTTGCTTCACGCAGGAAAGCTCGTTTTAAGGAAAACTAGGTGGGAAGTTGGGGATCTTGGAGTTTGAGCCTACTAGTTATTTGCTAGCCTGAACCAGTGAACCTCATATTTGGTGCTGGTGGTACAGAAGTTTTATCTTACTTGGTAGCTGGATGATTAATTAAACTGCTTTACCAAAAGATTTGATTTCCCGTATTTGTTCTTTAACCGTGTCGTGAATAACTGAATAACCAACTCATTTTGCTCTCATGTTTAAATGTGAGAAACTATTTACCAGTCTTTTTTGAAATAACTATTGAGCTTGATTAATTAAAGTTATTAGATTAGTCCAAGTAAACTTATGAGTGTAGTAGTTTTCTATTGTTAGTCCTTTTCCTGTTTTTGCACAGGTCAATTTCCCTTGTGGGTTTTCCTTGTATCGAACCATCTAAGAATAAAATTTACTCACTTCTGTTTGAATGAAAATCATAAAAATTCTTACATTGGATTGTGTAGGAACATTGTATCCACAGTCAACTTGGATTGCAAGTTGGATCTCAAGGAAATCGCCCAGCGTGCTCGGAATGCAGAATACAATCCGAAGGTATGTTGCGGTTTCCGCACATTTGACTATATGATTTGTTCTAATGCCTGAGGTAGTTTCTAATGGATTTTGATTTGTTTTTGTTCGTGTAGTTACTGTCTCTCTGAAACATTATATAGATTGAATCCTGTAATTGGATGCTCATACTTGGGCTTAATATAATTAGCATGTGCCTTGTATGTTTTGTCATTCCTAAAGTGTGGTATTTTTTGTCAGATTGCTAACATTTTACAATGAAATGCTTACACAGCGTTTTGCGGCGGTTATAATGAGGATAAGGGAACCAAAGACTACAGCTTTGATTTTTGCATCAGGAAAAATGGTAAGCTTCTCCTACTCAATGAAATGTCTACTGTTGGTGGAACTGCTACTTTGTTGTCTCAGAAGTTTTGGGCTTTCTATTTACATGTATTTCTGTGGTTCCCTGTTTGGGGAAATTGCTGGAGCATATCATATTAAACTAGGATTTTCTTAACATATCCTTCGTCTTTCCTTAAATCAGTGAGTCCATTAGGGACAAATTAATCTCTTGACAATGATACCACATTAAACACAATGGCTGATATATGTCTGGGGCAATGTTTTCATCATTCTAGCTATAATTGTTTGCACTGATAAACCCTTTCTATTTTAGGTCTGCACTGGTGCCAAAAGTGAACAGCAGTCAAAACTGGCAGCAAGAAAGGTACTATGACTTACTTTTCTAGATCCTTATTCTTCAAGCAACCCCTCTTAGGGCTAAATTTCGGGTTCACGTATGAAACTAGGGATGTTTTTCAGCTGCAATGAACAGATTGATGTTGGGACCAATTATAAGATATATATAATAACAATAATATTTATGTCGTATATCTGTCCAGTGTCAACATTTCTCTGACATGATATTTTTTACTTTCAGTATGCACGAGTCGTCCAGAAAATTGGATTTCCTGCTAGGTTTAAGGTACATCCCTCTCTCCCTCTCTCTCTCTGTCACACACACACACACACACACACACACACACAAATACGAACAGGTACATGCACCTCCACAACCTCAAACATGTGTTTATGTGCAGTTTGGTCAGTTGCACACTTTCACCTTTTTTTGTCTCTGTAGGACTTCAAAATTCAGAATATTGTAGGTTCTTGTGATGTCAAATTCCCTATCAGACTTGAAAATCTTGCATCCTATCACGGTGCCTTTTCAAGTGTAAGTAGTTGGTTTCCGTTAAGCTCATTGCCTCAATGTGGAAAGATAACAGAGTGCTCAAACCATTTCGTTGGATTACGGTCTGTTCTGTTCTTGGCAGTATGAACCTGAGCTTTTCCCTGGCCTAATATATCGAATGAAGCAGCCCAAGATTGTCCTCCTTATTTTTGTTTCCGGGAAAATCGTGCTTACAGGGGCCAAGGTGATTTGTGCTTTGTGTTTTTGATCTTCCATTCTTTCTTATTTTCATGTTGCTGATGGGAGTTAACTGAACATCAATGTTGTTTGATGCCCAGGTGAGAGAGGAGACGTACGCAGCCTTTGAGAACATATACCCTGTCCTTGCAGAGTTCAGGAAGGTCCAACAGTAGCTGAGGTCTGGGACAAATTGACTGTGAATATGCAAAGGAGATCAAGTTAGGAGTACGGTTGGTTTCATAAATTTGACTCCAATGACTGTTTGAGGGGAAGGCCTAAATGGAAAATACCTGATTGCCTTTCATTTTTTGGTTACTCATCATGTACTTGGAAGATTTTGGTTATTAATTCACAATTCCTTTTTTGGCTGCACCATGTCTAAGCTTTTTTTTCTATGTTGGCAATCGAACGGTGTGGGGTGCATGAATCGCCAACCGCGATTCACAAAGCTTGAATCGCGAGTCATGGTCTGACTCGTGACCCAAAATCGTGGTTCGTGAGTCGTTGGTGGCCAGTGGCCATGCGACACGTGGTCCAGTTGAATCAATTTTTTTAAAATCAAAATAATACAATTTTTTAAATCCGATTTTATGTAAATGATGTCCAAAATTTATATATTTATAGTCATTAGGTTTATATTGTTTTAAATAATTTAATATCTTGAATCACAAAAAGAAATTGATTTGCACTTCGAATCGAGACCGTACTAAAATTAATTTGTATTTTAATCATAAATATATTATTTAGTTTTTTTATTAATTACAAATTAAACTTTAATTCTCATTTTAGTTAATTTATTTATTAATTAATTTTATCAATTTTATTTAGTATTTACTGTATTAAATATGAATTTAATAAATTCAATAAAAAAATAATTAATTATCTAATCAGCATCTACTCAACACTTCTATAAAACATGATCCCTATACATGAACCCCTTGATATGGTGCTCTTTCAGTTTTAGGGGTTCGCATCACAATTTATCCTAGTCACCACATAAATCCCGAATCCTTATCCCCTATATGTAAGTCTCTTGATGTACATGCTCTTACTGTCACTACTATTAAGTGTAGTAATCTCTTTAGTAAGAGTTCGGGAATTGAGTTCTAGAGAGAGGAGCTCCTCCCTCTCTCTAGAATTTTCATAACAACCCTAGAGTCGTCGACCCTTCGTTTCTCTGGTTTCGTCAGTGACTTCCATGGCCACAACCTCGGGAGTCACCGGTGGAACTTTCTTCTCTCCCTCTCTTTCTCTTTCCTTCCTCTTCCTTTGTTCCTTTTCTCCACCCTCTTTTACCCATTTCTCGACCCTTCGCTGTCCGTTCTTTCTTCTAACTGTTGAGCTTCTCAGATGTACAGGTGGGAGACGCTTCCTCATCGTGTTGGTGGTGTTGGTCGTAGATCTGGACGTCTTCTCTGTTTCCTTTTCCTGAGCCTTTGTTTTCTTCTCGAAATCTTCTCCTTCCCTGTTTCTCCGTCGGTTCCCTGGTAGTTGGGGCTGTTGGGCCTTATCAGTGGTGTTTATCGTCGAGGGTATTGATCTTTTGGACCTTGTTTCGGAGTTTCAGGGTCGGGTTTGGGGGTCACCAGGGTTCGAATCTGATGTCGGTTTTCTCTCCGGCCTTGTGGCCCTTGTCAGATTCTTTGCTCCAGCTTGCGTAGAAGCTACACCTCTCCCGTCGTGGTTGTCGTTTTGGTGCTGGCCTTCGACGAGATCTGACTCCCACATATTTGAGATGAGGAGTTGAGATCTATTGCTTGGATCGAGAAGGACAATTTGGTTTTTTTCCTTCGGGTTTCGCATTTCAGACAGGTAAATCCCTCTTTCCTTTCTTCTTTTTTTCGACTTTGGGTTTTTTCTTGGTTTTGTCCAGAATTATTCATCGATTGCAAGGGAATGGTTCAGTGGGTTCTGTCCATTCTAGGTTTCCGTCCCCCGTTGTTTCAGTGCTCTCCTTCCACTCGGTATCGTCTTGATACCAGTCCTCAGCCTTTTGGGTTTTTTTCCAAGGTTGGCTGGAAAAAAACTTAACTTCTACTTACAGGGGACCGAGTGGGAGGAAGGTCTGGACAAGTTGGGATGGTTGACCGTTTGTGTGCTCCCCTTTTTGGAGGATATGGAGCTTGGACACTAGAGACTTCCTTTTTCTTCTCTTGTTGGGCTTTTTAGTGTTTAATTTGGGTGTTTTAGACCTGTTAGTTTGTTATCGGTTTTAGTTTTTGCCCTTAATGGTTTAGTTGTGCTTTTCATTGTTATCTTATTTTAGATCGTTTGTAGTTTATCCCCTTATAGGGATTGTTCAGAGTTTGGGTTTCATTCCAGTTCTCAATTGTTGTTACATACTCTGTTCTGTACTAGGGGCCTTGTTTTGAGGTCGCCTTTGTTTGTATGTAACTGTTATTCGAGGGTTTCCCTTAGCTTTGCTCTTTTTTCAAAGGACAAGGTTTATAAAATTTACTGATAAAAAAAAGTAATCTGTTTAGACATTGTATAAAAAAAAGGGTTAATTGTTCAAAACTACACTAAAGTATTGTCTACAAATGGATATATGCACAAAGTTTTGTCCACGTTATCCTAAAATTTCGTCCACTACCGACTTCTGTTAGAAAAATGTAACTGGAGAAATTGAAACGACAATTTCACCCTTATGTGTTTCAATTCAAATTTAAATTGATGAATAAAAAGATGAATATGCCCCTTACTTCATTAAATCCTTAATAATTTTTTTAACTAAAATCAATTTATTTTAAAAAAACAATTTTAATTCAAAATCAATTTATTTCTTTTAAATTCAGTTTTTATTTAAATATTAATTTTATTTTAAATTTTTTAATTCAAATTCAGATTTTAGTTAAAATAAATTTCTATATTATTAAAAATAAATTAAAAATCAGTTTTTTTTTTAACAAAAAATATTTTTAATTTTTAAAATAACAGTTTTACTTTTTTTTTAAATTCAGTTTTTTATATTAAAAATCAGTTTATTTTATTAAAATAAATTAATATTTAAAAATAAATAAAAAATTTTAATTAAAAATAGTTGTTCATTATTTAATAAAAATAAAATTTTAATTTAAAAAAAAATACCACTTTAATTTTAAAATATTTATTCTTATAAAAATTAAAATTAATTTTAAAATAAAAACATGAATTCAAAATTATTTTTTAAAATAAAACATAATTTTTTTTAAAATAAACTGATTTTTTTATTATAAATAAAAATTAAATTTTAAATAAGAACTAAATTAAAAATAAACTGATTTATAATTAATATTAATTTTTATTATTATTCATTTTAATTTTATTATTATTACTTATTAATTTTATTATTTTAAAATTATTAATTAATTATTTTCCTGATTTTGTTTATTATTAATAAGAGTAAAATGGTATTTTTCCCTACAACTCAAATGGTTCAAATGTTAAGGGTAAATGGTAATTTCGCTTTACCCTTAACTAACACATGAGGTCACATGCATATCATAAACGAAATATTCCATTCATTTTTCTGACAGTAGTCGGTGGGTGAAACTTTACGATAACCATACAACGTGGACAAAACTTTAGTGTAGTTTTAAACAATTAACCCATAAACAAAAGAATTACTGAAGTAATTCTAAGAAAAATTGGAGGATGTAGGAACAATCATAATGGTCGGCTATATCAAAACATCGACCTCATCGATGTTGGCTCGATGATTTATTCGGCGAAATCCTCTATACGACAGTCTTTGACATCGATAATCGTTGAAGCCTTGGCGAAAGCAAACACTTTAACTGCCCCCTTTTTCCCCCGATCGCCACGTGTCATACTCATGGAATATTTTCAAAATGGCAGTCAAATATTTTTTTTCTCCATAGTGGGAATTGAAATTGAAAAAACATTAATTTAAACAATAATGTAAATAAAACAAAAAACAAAGAAATATTTTTTATTTATTTTAGGAAACGAGCAAGAGAAAAATATTAAATTAATATAATCAAAATTTGATAATCTTAAATGATAAAATATTAAATTAATAAATCCAAAATTATTGTATTAATTAAGTAATCTTACTATTAAACTTATAAATCCGAAATTACCTAATATTAAATTATGAATAAGAAATTAATATAATTATAAGAAAATAATATTTTATTATAAAATATTTTTAAGAAAACATTAAATAACATAGTATGATTAGAATTTTCAAAATCT
The DNA here is from genome assembly GCA_963921825.1 of Erodium maritimum. Lineage (NCBI taxonomy): Eukaryota > Viridiplantae > Streptophyta > Magnoliopsida > Geraniales > Geraniaceae > Erodium > Erodium maritimum. Next base: position 79,118,395 of record OY997590.1, read on the forward strand.
TCAAAATAATTAGGGTTTCTTTCCTTTTCAAATCCTTTATTCCCCTTAGAATCATTTCCACCATTCTATCGTTTTCCACAATCGTCCCTGCTTCTATCGACTATCATGGATGCATGTTCACTACGATCATCAACCTCTATTGTTGTTCCTCGTCTGCCAATCTGTCGACCCTTCACGACTCGGCCAATCAGGTGGGGCCCGTGGATTACCCCGCGAGAAGACCATGCTCCCTTCGTTGTTGATCGTCAACGACTACCACATGGAATGGAGTACTTGTACCTTGAAGATCGCCATGTCCGACCAGTTTCTCGAATCCAGCCAGCGTATCGACAGACCGATACGAAGGAAGATAGGGACCTTGTCCTCCAATGGATCGTCAACGAAGTGGAACTAAAAATGGGGTCTCGGGGTCCTATTAAGGAATGCCCATTGACCGCGTTCCCGCCCAACCCTTATTGTAGGCCTTCCGGTACCGAACCCTGCCCAAGGCATCACCGAACACCCATGCACTTAGCCAAACCTTAGGATAGGATATTCGCCCCGCGAACATAACCCTATCCGAATCGCTGGTCCTGGACATGCCCATCCTCCCAATGGAAACTTCTCCACCAACGCGAACGAATCTTCTTCGAGCCGATCGGTACTGGGTTGGAAAAACGGGATCATGATCGATCATCGCGGGAGACTCCTATGTTGCTGCGGCTGGTGCTAGACACCCATCCTTACCTGGATCACACAATGGAAGTGAGAAACCACTCACACGACAACCGGAGGCCTAGGGACCGTTGGTCTGAGCCTAAACCCGAGGATACACATAAGGCATGTCGAGAGGAACCCCGCTGGTATCCATCCTCTCTTAGGGCGTAGGACTTCGCCCCTACCAAAATAATGGAGGAGCCTTATTAGTCTTTCTCCTCTATAGGGACGGATGGATCCGATACTCCCACCCAAGACAGTCTGGACTCCACAGACACATTAAAGGAAGATGACCCCGATGGGGCAAGTTCGAGGCATGGTGAACTGCCTCGCGGGGTGTCTATGAGGACCCACACTTCAGCCTCGGGGTGTCTATGAGGACCCACACTTCAGCCTCCGTGAGTCAGCTGCCTTTTGACTCTTAGACTCCTCCTTTCCCTAACATACTCCTTGATTGACTGGTATGACATAGCAATATCAATCAAGTCGAGACAGGGAAATTACACTGGATTCATCACACTCAACACAATTGGAATAGAGAACCACCCCGTAGTCTCTCCCTGAGTCTCACCATGTATTTAGATATAGGATCATTGTCTCGACCGTCACCGAAACTGTATCTCATCCTGTTTAGTTCATTTCCGGTTCGTATGCTAAAATAATATTAACAACATAGTATAATTTATTAAGGAAATTATTAAATAGCTATTTATTAAGGAATCATTAAATAGATATTCTTAATAAAGATTTGGCTGCCATGTGGCGATTTTCCATAGGGCAGAGCCAAATATCGGATTTGAATGAGTGGTCGATAGATTATTCGAACGTCTTTTTCTCTGTTCCTTTTTGAACGTAGAATCGACGCAAAAAATCAGATTGGACTTAAAATTTGGGCTTTTAGTGTCGATTCGACCCTCTAAATAGATACCCATAGGCCCCATTGTGGATGCTCTTATCAAAACCTCCCACCCTCGTCCAATTCACTCCATGCCTCTCCTGATCTTTTCTTCACACCCTTTTGATATTGTCGTCTCTTATATTTCAATATATTCCAATTGAGAGTGAATTCGTTCCTTTTTCGTTTGTCTTTAGTTCCCTATTGTCTAAACCCAAGAAGATTCTCAATTCGATGTTGTCGATGAGGAATACTAATAATATTTTTTTGATAAGCTCGAAAATTTATTAAGAAAAATCCGGTTTCCAATAAGGAAAGGGACATAATTAAACGATTACAAAGGAACTCTAAAAAGAGCTAAGAGGACAAAGCCCGAAAAAACAAGTAAACACACAGGCTAGTGAACAGTTTCTCAAGAGAGGAATACTAACAATATGAATAACTAATTACGAACTCGATGTCGTTCCTTACTTCTCGTTATTCTAAAAAAATCCAGGGTCTATTTACGATTCCGATTGCCATCCATATTTCTTAATCCTTGGACCCTCCCTCGAGCACCCCGGAAACAAAAAAAGACCGAGGGTGAAATGGAGTATCGTTGAGGAAGATCGCTTTGTGCCCGCTGGGATGCCATCAACAAGGAGTTCAAAACCATAAAACCAGTGACGATTCAGAGTGCATTGAGAAGAACTATAAGGATGATTGGAGGTGGATCGATATAAGAGTTACGAAGTTCCATGGTTGTTGGCTTTGGTGTTCGCACATCTACCCAAATAGAAGGTTCGACAACCAAGTTATCGTACAAGTAGAGGAAATGTACAAAAAAAAGGAGAACCACGAGTTTGAATGGGAAATTTGGTGGAGGCTCCTGAAGGATCTCAATCGAAGTGGTTCACCAAAAACTTTGCTCTACCTGTTAAAGAAAAGCGAAGGAAGTAAGAGAACAAGGGTGGACGAGACCACGTCCTACACATCGATCGAGTAGACCGTTCTCGAGGAGACTTCAATCAATCGGGAAGTTAAACCTGAAGATCAGAAGACAGCGAGGGAGGCAAGCAAAGAAAAAGGTAAAATATTTGTGGACGAAAAAACAGAGTTAGTCGAAAGAGTTATCCAACTTACGACAACTCAAACAACATCTATTAAGTACATGTTGATTAATATGAAACAGAAGCCTAAACAAATGTTAGAGACTAAGGACTTGGTCAACCTATATTTGCTTGAAAAGTCCCTAAGGTAAGACACCTCCGACTTTACTCCTTAAATGCTTAAAGCTTATTTAACATCTCCGATGACGTTTTAGTAAAAACTGGAATGTAAATTTGTTTTATATTTCATTAGGTTTGTTCTCCTTGTTCTAAATTTGATTTTTGGTTTGATGAATAAAGATTTAGATTTTCGAGTTATAGTAATTTTGGAATTTCAGACATGTTGACAAGCGATTAATGTATTTTGCCTCTCGTACATATAATTTTGAATTAAAAAAATGGTGTGGCCCAAGCTAATAGTCGACGATTGCTTGACGAAATCTACCTCCATCACCCTACAAAACCCCATAACCCTTCCTTTATTTTATTCACACATACGATCTTCCATTGACTCATATGTAAGGTTCGAAGTCGGATAAAGCTATAAAGGTTAAAAATGATCAGATTCACATATCGAATATCAAACTAGGTTAGTCTATCGTTTCATAACTTTAACAATGTTTTTAAAGATAAACTTGACATTTCACACTGCCTGGTTAACGAATCTTGACGAATCAAATGATTTCATAAATTTTTAACGATTTCCGATAATCAACGGTTAAGATTTCGCAAAATAAATTGGCTGAGAATATGACTCTAAAACTAGGGGTGGGCATCGGCCGGGGCCCGACAATATTTTCATTATCCGCAACCCAAACCGGGAGGAAAGGTTATCTGAAATTCATAACCGGCACCGACGCCGGGTTCCAACGGGCAACCTAAAAACCGACCGTCACGGAGCCGGCCGATTACTGTTTTTAACCGACCTGTTGGAATCAAATAAACTTTGAACTTTAAAATCAAATAATTCATTAATACATCAAAAGCAATTCATGATATTATTGTAATAGATTTATGAAAATAAAAGTCGGTCGATTGATTTTTTACCGGTTCGGAAGATAAATAATAATATCTATCCAAAATGTTGTCGGGTTGATATTTTTTTATAACTATATCCGTCGTCGATGACACCGATTCGAGTGATTCCAATAATAAAGACCGATAGGTGACCGTCGGTTTTTGATGACGACCGGGGATATGTATAGCCCCGTATCTAAAACCAACTATATCTATTCATAATCCTTTTCTTAAACCCTACCCGGTAATTTTCTTTGACCCATTCTCCCACGATCAACTCCAAAGCTCCACTTTCAATCTCTTTCGTTTCTCTAATTTCCCCAGCGGCCAAACAGAGCACAGCAGCTGATTGCTGAATGATTTAGTCACGACTCTTCGTTCTCGGAGCTTTTCCAAGGATGGGTTGGTGTAAGTACTGCGGGAAGAGCGTCCGCCGGAATCGCTCCGGCGACAGTGTCCTGTGAGTACCTCCATCTCTGTATTTGCACTTCTTCGTTGATATCAGAGCTAAGTAGCTTATTTCATCTTTCCTGTGATATTTAGATGCTGCGAACTTTGTGGGAGAGTGTTGGAAACCGACAATTTCTCACTCGAACCCACATTTATGAAGAATTCCTCTGGTCAGGTATGGAAAGTTTAAAACTTTGTAGTTATTGAGTAATGGGCGTTTCTGAAACCCTTGATATTGCCTTCTTGTTGTTAAGGTTTCCAGTATTAACATGTTGATTTGCTGTTTAGCATTTGCGGTTGATGATTTGGTCCATTTTTGCTTAATATGGTGTTTGGGATGACATAGATGTATTCGTCTCTGAGTTCTTCAACAACTCCGAAAATCTCCCAAATTTCCCAGAGAAATGATGCTGAAAGGTAGGTCTTTTATCTCCTATTTGTGGGTATATGTATATGTATGTGTATGCTTGTTTAAAGGTTTAACTTTTGGGAACAAACAGGCTCTGCTTCGGAAAAGAGCATATTCAGAATCCTCACTCCAAAGCGGTGGGAGTCCCTAAACCGCATGAACTACAGGTTGGCTTCTCTGAGGCCGGTTCACGGAAGGCTAGCTTTGAAATTCCTCAAATGGGTCACCAAGCAGCCTGCTTTGGAACTCAATCACCATACCCATTTACTCTCAGTAACAACCCACGTACTTGTAAGAGCTAGAATGTATGATTCTGCTTATTCAGTCTTGACCCAATTATCCCAACTGGGTATTGGGTCAAAATCTGTTTTTGGTTCACTCATGGAGACATACCCCCTTTGCAACTCTAACCCATCTGTTTTTGATCTACTCATTCGGGTTTATCTGAGACAAGGTTTGGCTGGAGATGCTGTACAGACCTTTGATATGATGGGTTTTCGGAGATTTACGCCTTCAGTTTGCACTTTTAACATGATCTTAGCTACGGTGGCCAAGGATCAGGGTGCTGGGTTGGTTTGCAAGTTATTCGATGAAATGCCTGCTAGAAGAATATGTCCTAATGTGGTTACTTTTAATATATTGATAAATGCTTTATGTGTGGAAGGAATGCTTAAAGAAGCTCATTGTTTGTTAAGAAAGATGGAAAGGTGTGGTTATGCTCCCACCATAGTTACTTACAATACATTGCTCAATTGGTATTACAAGAAAGGAATGTACAAAGAGGCTTTGGATTTAATTGATCGTATGGAGTGTTCGGGTATGAAAGCAGATGTGTATACGTATAACATGGTCATCAGTGATTTGTGTAGAAACAGTAGGAGTGCACAAGGCTATTTACTTTTGGAAAAGATGAGGAAGGAATCGATATCTCCTGATGAAGCTACCTATAATAGTCTGATCAATGGGTTTGTTAAGGAAGGAAAGATTGGAGTGGCTACGAGGATTTTTGAGGAGATGTCAATGTTTGGTCTTTCACCAAACTGTATTACTTACAATGCTTTGATTGATGGGTATAGCCGAGTGGCTGACTTTGAAGAGGCTTTTAGAGTTATGGAAAAGATGGAATCACGAGGACTGACTCCAAATGAAGCTAGCTATGGGGCTCTTTTGAATGGTTTATGCAATAATGCAAAGTTTGATTCAGCCAGAAGAATTCTCGAGACAATGAGAATGAACGGTATCTTTGTTGGTCACATTCCATATACAATGTTGATTGATGGGTTATGCAAAAATGGAATGCTCCATGACGCCGTGCAATTGCTTGGTAAGATGTTAAAAGATGGTCTTAATCTAGATGTTATTACCTTTTCAGTTCTCATTAATGGCTTCTGCCGTGTGGGGATGATGAAAGTTGTGAAGGAGATAATAGGGAAGATGTATACATCAGGACTTGTACCAAATAGGATTGTATGCTCCACTCTCATCTACAATCTTTGCAAATTGGGAAATGTTACAGAAGCATTGAAGGTCTATGCAATTCTGAATCTCTATGACCGAAATGTGGACCTTTTCACCTGTAACACATTGGTGGGCTCTCTTTGTAGAGATGGAAAGCTAGAAGAAGCTGAGACTTTCATCCATCACATGAGAAGAGTTGGTTTACCTCCCAATGTAGTTACTTTTGACTGTATCATAAATGGCTATGGGAATGCTGGTGATGGGCTAAAAGCATTTTCCATGTTCGATGAGATGATTAAATCCGGTCATCACCCAAGTCTATTCACGTATGGAAGTATACTGAAAGGACTATGCAAGGGAGGCAATCTAGAGGAAGCAAAATTATTCTTAAAGAATCTCCACAACATTCCTTCTGCTGTGGATACCGTTGTCTACAACACTATGCTGACCGAGACTTGCAAGTCAGGTAATGTGCATGAGGCCGTGGTCCTTCTGGATGAGATGATCCACAATAATGTGCTGCCTGATTGTTATACATGCTCTAGTTTTCTTGCTGGGTTATGCAGGAAGGGTAAGATAGTCATCGCTATGCTTTTATATAAAAAGGTTTTGGAAAGTGAAACTTTGTCACCAAATCTGGTCATGTACACCTCTTTAATTGACGGTCTTCTCAAGGCAGACCAACAAATCGCCGCCTTCTACTTTTATGAAGAGATGATAGAGAATAATATATTCCCTGATGCCATTTTGTGCAATGTTATCATAGATAATTATGCGAGAAGGGGACAAATGGCTGAGGCAGATTGTCTTTTTTCTTCAATGAGGAGCAGAGGTTTATGCCCTAATTTGGCTACATATAACATTCTTCTTCATGGTCATTCTAAAAAACAAGATTTCTTGAGATGCTTTACATTACATAAGACCATGAGAGAGGAAGGTCTTATGCCTGACAAGGTGACAGGACATGCTCTGATTCTTGGGTTCTGCAACTCAGGTGTGCTGGATATCGCGGTTAAGTTTTTGAAGAAGATGGTGGTTGAAGGTGTCCTGCTTGATCATTTTACATTTAATTTACTCATAGCCGAGTGCTGTGACAGGGATCAGATCGGATTGGCCTTTGAACTTTATAATAGTATGACAATGTTAGGTATTCATCCTGACGGAGAAACCTATCATCATATCATTAATGGACTCATAAGAAAAGAAGATTTCCACCGTTGTAATATTGTTTTGCATCAAATGTTAGAAAAGGGCTTCATTCCAAAACATAATCAGTGCATCACTCTGATAAAGGGTATGTGTAGAGTGGGGGATATAAAAGGAGCATTTAGAATAAAGGATGAGATGGAAGCACATGGTATTTCTTGTGGTGCTGAAGCCGAGAGTGCCATGGTTAGAGGGCTTGCAAAATGTGGCAAGGTTGAAGAAGCAATGATGTTACTAGACAGCATGCTTCAAAAGCGAGTTGTTCCAACTATTGCTTCATTTACGACTCTTATGTCTATCTTCTGCAAAGAAGCTAAGTTTGAAGATGCTTTAAAGTTGAGGGGCATCATGGAAAACTGTGGTCTGAAGATGGATGTGGTGACTTACAATGTGCTTATCACGGGCCTTTGTGCTGGTGGCGATGTTACCTCTGCACTAAAATTGTATGAGGAGATGAAAACGAGTCTCTGGCCCAATGTTACCACCTACGCCGTTCTCATTGATGCAATTTCTGCCCAAAATAACCTTGCTTTAGGTGAAATACTTTTAATGGACCTAGAGAAAAGAGGGCTGATAGTTAGAGATAAAAGCATTAAACATCTGCATGAAGATTTGAGGCTTGCCATGGAAAGATTGAATTTCTTGAGACGCAAAAAAGTGAAACGGTGCTCGAATCGTAGTGAGAAATTGTAGGCTGTGGAACTAGGAAGTTTATGCTGTTGTGGCGGAGCCATATTGTCAGACTCGATTAGACCGTGAGTAATTCTACTTACAGTTTATGCTGTAAGTTTCCAACTATTTCCTATTTGTTTGATGTCTCAGTATCCTTTGTTGGAGAATTTGAATTTAGCCATCTTAATTCTAATGCTTTGTTTATTTAGGCTTTAGCGGGTTCTTCATGTCCACTATGGGGAGACGGGAAAAGACTATGGAAGGGCTCTGATTTGTATGCATGAGGTAACAGGGAAAGGTAGTTTTTTACATTACATTCATTTTGTGTAGCATATTTTCTTCTGATAATAAGGGAACTTGAAATCTTGTTCTGAATCTGAAGTGTTCTCCAGACCCGAACCATATTTGGAACCTCCTGTTCTCTGGATTGTCTTGAAAGCTGCATCTACATTTCTTGTCTTGCAAAGCGATAATAATACACACATTGAGGTTGTCGATACTTTATGTGTTTGGCTTATAATCGATGACCCTTCTTCTTTCCAAGGCTACAGAATTTTGAATTAATATGTATGATACATGTGGTAACTTACACTCATATTCTTTTTCTGGTCTGAACTCATCAGAGCATCTCCAACGCTAAGGTCGATTTGCCCAAGTGAATGGTGATTTTTCCAGCCGATTCACCGAGCCTTTCACAATGGTATTAGCCCAGTGTATGGGTGAATTGAGTGGACGATGCATCCTTCGCCGCGATTCGTCCACAACGCCCGTTTTTTCGCCTGTTTACCTACTGAATTGGCTCCGGATTCGCCTAGCAGTTAAGCTATTCTTATAGGTCAAAAACTAATGTTTATGATCAACATTCATGTCTTAATCTTAATTGGTTTATTATATGTAAATATAATGTTATACTTCCTCGTTATGAAATAAATTCTAATTACAAATTTTATCAGTTCGTACTAGTCTTTGTCTCTTTAATTCAGGTGTTGAAATTGAACTTAACCTCTTCTGATGGTCTAGTGTTTGAGTTTATGTTTTGGATGATTAAGACTATATTGGTGTTAAAATTTGAACTTAATTTTTTTTTGGTTCAATGGTTATTGAACCCTCAGGAAAATGTTTCTTTACTTTTAATATACGGTTGATTAGAAAAAGTTGCATATATGTATTGTCTTCGTGTGAAAAACTATCTTATGTTTGAAAACCACTAATAATACAATATTTATCGACCTCAAATAGTTAATTGTTTTCAACGAAATGACTAACCTTATGCCTTGTTTATATGCAAAAAACTACTCTTATATAATGTTCACGTCCCTAGTTATTTTTATCAATTTTAATGTGATATTCCAAAATTCATCAGTAAACAACCGTAACCAAAAGATAGGGTATTTTACAAGTCACTTTTAAACTTATTGTAGTTTTTCGCACGCAAACAATACGTAAGGGTAATTTTTGGTAATAACCCTCTAATATATTGTCTTTGATTGATCAAAAATATAAAAATTAAATCTTTTTATTGTCAAAAAAGGATAGAAGTGTAGAAATATAAAAATTATTATCTTCAACCGTAAATCATTTTTGCTGAAAGAGCATTGAAATTCTAAAAGAAAAAAATGGAAAATCGAAATCCCAACTAACAGACAAAGCCAGCAAGTCTCTGTCTGTGCAAGACCCGACACAGCACACAGATAACGGCTCTGTTTGCCAGCTCACCGCCGTTCCGTTACCCCAGGCAAGATTCGGGCACGGCGTAACGGCGAAGGAGCAACTTTCCGTTTCAGCCACAGAGCACAAACCCCGTAGCATTCTCCTTTTCATTTCTCTCAGACAAAATAGAGTTTCTCTCTCCTCCGACTCCGATTCCTTCTCTGTTCTTCGACTCTCTGCCCAGAAAAGAACAATCTTTTTGGTTGAATTCATGTCGGTACGCTGTTTTCTCCTTTGATTTTAGCTCCAAATTTGTGGGGTGGTTTCAATTTTGCATATTTTTGCAATAAGCCCAGCAAGATTTGATTTTTGTTATTGTGGGTTTTGTTGTAATTTGAGTTGCAGCTGTTCATAGATTTGGATTGTATTGGTTTATGATGATTTATTTGGTGGGAATGGATTTATTTGCTTGTCATCCACTTTTTATTGTGTGGTTTATTTGTGCTGTTAGAGAAAATTACAATCCATCAAATTGTACTAGAGATTGTGGCTATATGTGTCAAGAATGTAGATCTTGTTTTTAGAGAGAGTTCAAAGAAATGCTTGGAACTGTGTGTATATGCATCTTTTGATGTAAGATGAGGAAATAAAGTAGAAGTAGGTACAAGGGAAAAGAAAAAAGAGATAATTGCAATTGCGGTGAACTATGCGCTTTTTACAAACTATTTTCCGTCTGCAAATCCATTAACGGGTTTAGTTTTTCTTTTTTACTTTTTGCAAAAGGTCGAAAGCAATCATGCAAAAGTGGATACATTAGGGATCCAAATTGCAAAACACGTATATTGTAAAGGGAAAGACTGTCATTTCCAAAAAAAATTGATGTCACGTGACTGTCACATCACATGACTAATTCCCGTTAAAGATAATGGATTTGCAGACAAAAAATAGTTGGGTGATGTCATTTGCAAAAAAAAAAAAATAGTTCAACGGTAGTATTTGCAAAACGCGCATACTTCAGCGCAAGTTTTTGTAGTTACCCCAAGAAAATATTAAGTTAGTTGGATTGCCTAGAGAGGTTATTAACATATGGTGCTAAGTTACTGCAATGCCTCAAAGCTTAGCCAAGGTGTACGTGGAATTGAACAAGATGGGTCAAGTTCAGGTTGTGCCAGTTTATTGTTTTGCAATGAACTAAAGCTCGGCCTCTGGGCTGGCTTGGTAATCAAAACAAAGGTTGTTCCAAGCTGTTTGGACAACAACATACTTTACTCGTGGCAGGATCTAGGGATATTAGACTAGGCAGCGTAGAGCTATCGAACATACCCGAAAGCAAGGTTCTAAAAATCGCTAGGCGCTAGTCGGGTGGCTAGAGCCTTTTGGGGATTAATCGGGGACTAAACGAGGATTAATCAATTTAATCGGGTCGGCCAACAAGAAAATGGCTCCTAGGCGGGGTCTGGTCGGGATTTTTAGAACACTATCCGAAAGGGTGGATTGTGCAATATTCTTTGCTTGAAGCTCGGTAGGTCATAATACTTGCATTATTGGAGTATATTTTAGGGTGTTTTAATTGATTTAGCTAGATTAAGGTGAAGTTATATTTCCGCAATGTTCTTTGCAGATATTCAATTTTTGGAATCAATAGAGTAATTTTTATCAGAAACAAATCAAAACTTCTTGTATATGTTATGTTTGAAAATGAGTCTAATTGGGTTACTGTTTTTATTTTATTTTTCAAATTTCCCCTTTTCAGTAATTTATTTATGGTTGTCCCTAATAATGGCTACGATAGTTGTTTGTTATGTTCCAAAGCTCATGGCGAAAAAAGCAGACAGGTTAGACATGTAGTGTGAGGTTCTTGGTGATGGACTTCGATGTTGTTTCATATACCGTTGCCTGACTAAAACTGTTTGTTTCCCTCCAATCCAACAGGACAAGGGGGCGCCATTACCCAAGTTTGGTGAATGGGATGTGAATGATCCTACTTCAGCCGAGGGATTTACCGTCATCTTCAACAAGGCTAGGGATGAGAAGAAGACCGGCGGGAACCCTGACTCACCAGGCAAGAGTACGGATCCTCAGGTAAAGCAAAGAGTGGATCATGCTGCCAAGCCTCCTGCTGTAAGTTCCTCACAACTTTATTTTGCAAATGTATGTATCTGTCAAACCAGTTTTTGCGATTAATATAAATTAGTAACTGAGGATATGGCAATCGATCACAGACAATCGAGAAAAAGTTTCCAATATGGCCATGAAGTTGTAGATATGGATATTATTTTTGCCTTTGTGTTCGTTCTCCAACTCCAATATGATTTTGACTTGCATAATGCTTTGATTTTCAGAAGAGATGGTTTAGCTGCATGTCAAAGCCAGCTGCAGAGTCTTGAGTCTTTGTTGTTACGGCGTGAAAGGTTCAATGGGGGAGTATTTTTGTGTCCTGTTATATTTTCATAAAGATAGAAGTCGTCACGGTGGGGAAGGTTGAAAGAAGGAAAAAACCTTGCATCTATAATGTACGAGTCAAGAACGAAAAACGAGCATGTATTCAAATAAGGAACGAAAAAACGAGCATGTATTCAAAATATTCTTGTGGTATCAGCTGTAGAGCTTTCTTGCTTGCTAAACTTGTCGTCTTTGTATTGCATTGCATGTTTGAGCTGGTTCTTCATTTTCTGCAAGTTTGTGTCATTCTATTTGAGTAAAAACATTATGAGACTGTTTGGATCCTGGGAAAATATCAACAGGGATGTTTAGAGATACTTGTCAAAAGGACAAAAATGATATTGGTGAACGCCGTCTGTGGGAATCGAACCCACGACCACACGGTTAAAAGCCGTGCGCTCTACCAGCTGAGCTAAGACGGCTATGCATAATATTCAAAACAATTTTTATAAAACAATTTATCAAATATGAATACTTTTTCACAAAACCTGATATCTTCACCCACATTGACACGAAGTTGTAGTTGATTTTTTTTTGATCAACGAAAAATACGATTTTTATTGAATAAGAGCCACCATAAGGGGTTCAGTGAGGCCTCTAAAGGAGTGGTTCTTTATGCTCGTGGGTGTCGTTCATGAGGGTAGATTTTCACCTTCGGATCTATGAACTTTCCACGAAAAAAATAACATTAGAAGGATTTAATTCATGCGGATTTGGGGATAGATTGAGTCTAATCCGTCCGTTTCATGTATAGTTACAATGACGTGGTCACGAAGAAGTTGAGAAGGGGCTAAGGATTATGAGGATTTTTCGAGAAAAAATACATAGGAGAAATGGGTAGTAGGTTTACGATGAGACTAAAACTCCTAGCGAGCTTTTGTGTAAGGTTATGAGTTGGTTTGCTAATTTCTGATTAACCATGATCGAAATAGGTGGACTTAATAAGAGAAGCTTCCCGGAATCCGTCATTTCCCATAATGAGGCAGGCTCATAAAAATATGATATGTAATTCACATTGTTTTACGGGATGGATGTTGAATGGATATCGAGTATACCAAATATTGATGATTTTTTTAACACTCTTGGGTCTTGCTTTCTAATTTGCCGGAGTCTGACATGCATTGATTTGTCCGGGAACTAGGCCTTCCTCTTGATGAAATTGCACCATTGTTCTTTTTATCAGCAGATTTTGTTTTATAAATCATGCCTTCGGAAATAAAGGACAAGATCAAGGGCAATGCCCTAAAAAAAATTACAAGCAAGAATAGGAGTACACCCAAGTGACTAAACCAAAGGTATCCGGTGGTTTGGGTATAAGGAAGTTGGAACAGGTTAATCTCAGTCTTTTGGCAAAGTGGTTCTGCACTTCGCTACGTAAAGTGATTCCTTATGGAAACGTTTCATTTGTGAACGTTTTAGATGGAATGTGGATGAATGAGATATGACTGTTTGTCCTAACCCGAGAGACTCCTTCATTTTTTCTCATATAAGAGGGTTAGCAAGAGATACTCTGTTCTCCTCTTTATTTGGTAACCAGAATCTAATTTGGAGACTCGACAACGACTCCTTGATTCGGTTTTGGGAGGACACTTGGCTAAGTGATTCTTCCCCGTACTATAGGTACCCGCGCTTATAGTTCTTCACTTCTTCTCCTCTGTTAAAAATAAGAAAATAAGCGAGGTATGTGCTACTAGTGTATGGTCAATCGGGTTTCGTAGTGACAGAGTTTAAACCTTGATCATATTATTGATGTATCAATATACATATATAGGTGATTACAGATAAACCCAAATGATTCAAATAATACAAGTATATCATGAGTTTAATATTTAAACTCTATGTACTGAGATAAGAGATGATATCTCTAACACGCCCTTGCAGTCTGATCGGGAGGCTCCCGGACGTTTAGGCTGGATCTGAACTTGGTGAAAAGAATGCGCGGAAGACCTTTGGTGAAGACATCCGCAATCTGAGACCGAGAGGGACATGGAGAACTCGAACGTGTCCCTTTGCTACTTTTTCTCGGACAAAATGGATATCCAATTCGATATGCTTGGTGCGCTGATGTTGAACTGGATTTCCGGAGAGATAGATCGTACTGATGTTGTCACAATAGACAAGAGTAGCCCGGGAGACTGGACAGTGGAGCTCGAGAAGAAGATTACGAAGCCAGCAAGTCTTAGACACGACATTGGCCACGCCTCGATATTCAGCTTCCGTGCTAGAACGAGAAAGAGTCAGTTGACGCTTTGAGGACCAGGAGACAAGATTGTCGCCCAAAAATACACAGAACCCAGATGTAGATCGTCGCGTGTCCGGACAGCCTGCCTAATCAGCATCAGTGTATGCTACAAGACCAGAAACAGGTGAAGCGTATAGATGAAGACCAAAATGTCGGGTGCCCTGAAGATAGCGAATAATCCGCTTAAGCGCTCCCATGTGACTGACACGCGGATCATGCATGTGAAGACAGATCTGCTGAACTGCATATGATATGTCTGGTCGTGTAAATGTGAGATACTGGAGCGCCCCCGCAAGACTACGATAAAGCGTCGGATTCTCAAATGGAGAACTGTCAGTAGCACCAAGCTTGCCCTGAGTGTCAACTGGAGTAGCCAAAGAGGAGCAAGAAGTCATACCAGCACGATCGATAATATCCGAGGCATATTTCTGTTGGGATAAAAACATGCCTCCAGAATGACGGGTGACCGCAATACCCAAGAAGTAGGATAGAGGGCCAAGGTCCTTCATAGCAAACTCTGAGCTAAGTCTGGACATAATCGAGAGGCGAAGAGCATCACTCGAAGAAGCAAGTATGATGTCATCAACGTAGAGAAGAATGTAGGCCGTGTCCGCACCACTACGATAGATGAACAACGAATGATCGGATTTACTATGAAAGAAACCGATGGAGGAGACAAAATCTGTAAATCGCTGGTACCATGCACGAGGAGCCTGCTTGAGTCCATAAAGAGAGCGATGCAACCGACATACATAATCAGGATGTGTAGCACTCCGAAACCCGATCGGCTGATGCATATAGACTGTCTCATGGAGATTGCCGTGTAAGAAGGCATTCTTGACGTCGAGTTGATGGATAGACCAGGAACGAGACACGGCAATGCTGAGTACGGTGCGGATAGTGGAGGGCTTGACCACGGGGCTAAAAGTCTCCTCACAGTCAATTCCAACCTGTTGAGACCTGCCATCACCAACAAGGCGAGCCTTATAGCGCTCAAAAGAACCGTCAGATCGAGTCTTGTGGCGAAAAATCCACATGGACCGGATTATATTAACCCCGACAGGACGAGGAACCAGGACCCAAGTTTTATTATTAAGTAAAGCATCAAACTCATCTTTCATTGCTAGTCTCCAATTAGGGTCTAGTAAAGCATCTTTGGGGTTGCGAGGTATAGGCGATGGTTGTATAGAGGTAGACAAGTTAAATATACGCCTAGGTTTAACGATACCTGATTGGCTACGTGTAACCATTGTGCGAGTTTGGACAGGAGGTTGGGCTGGTTCAGTGGGTTCAGCCTCAAGGGGAGCAGCTGGAACCAGGGGAGACACGGGCTGGGCTGGTTCTGGGTTGAAAAACTCACGGGAGGCAAATGGAGAGGAGGGCTGGGCCGGCCATGAGGGTTGCGAGGTGGGGGCTTGGGCAGGCCCGTCAGCCTGGGTAGTAGTTGGCGGCAACGTGGGCTGCGAGGTGGAAGAAGATGGGCCGGGCTGAAAAGTCGAAGTATCTAAACCTGAAATAGGAAAAAATATTTGGGCCTTGGCTACAGGTGTTATTAGGTCATTCAGGAACTCATATGTGGGGGATGATGGTCGGAAATGGAATGAAAAGGGAAAAACCGATTCGTCAAAAACAACATGCCTTGAAATAATGAACTTGTTAGCTTTGAGATCATAGCATATGTACCCTCTATGGTTCAGAGGAAATCCGAAAAAGACACACGGTGTAGAGCGCGCCTGCAATTTGTGAATAGTGGTGGAGGGAACAAGTGGAAAACACAGACAACCAAAAATACGAAGATGAGAGTATGTCGGTGTGCGGTGATAAAGAAGCCAAGTAGGAGTCAAAAAGTGAATTGTCTTGGATGGAAGAACGTTAGACAAATATTTGGACATAGCTAAAGCGTAATGCCAATATGAAGGAGGAACAGAAGAATGAAGAAGCAACGTACGAACCACATTGTTTAAACTGCGGATTTTACGTTCGGCACGACCGTTCTGAGACGAGGTATGAGGACAGGAGAACCGAAACACCAATCCTGACGAAGCAGCGAAGTTGTGAAACGGGGTGTTGTCGAACTCCTTTCCATTGTCACACTGAAAACTTTTGATACGGTATCCAAATTGCGTCGAGACAAAAATACTAAAGGCAGAGAATATTTGAAATACTTGAGATTTTCGACCCAAAGGATAGGTCCAAACAAAGTTAGTAAAATCATCAAGTAATACAAGATAGTATTTGTGTCCCGAGGAGCTTAAAACAGGAGACGTCCATAGATCAGCATGCACAATATTAAATGGAGCAGTAGTAGCAGATAAGGATGATTCAAACGGTAAACGAATATGTTTCCCCAAAACACAAGAATGACAAACATTATTCAATTTGTTCGAAGTACAAGAAATGCAATTAGAACGACGAAGTAAATCAAACACCGGACTACCCGGATGACCTAAACGGGAATGATAGACTTCTGGTGATAAAGTAATAAATGCCGAAGAATGAGAGAACGAACTAGGGGAAACATTTGAAGTGACAGGGTATAAATCCCCCGTGCTATTGCATCTCATAACCGGATGTCCCGTACGAAAATCTTTCACACAAAAACCAAAAGGGTCAAATTCTATCGAGGCATTGTTGTCTTTGACAAAACGACGTACTGAAATCAGGTTTTTAACAATATGTGGGGCATGTAACACATCATGTAAGGCATAAGCAGGTCGGGTCGGAAATACAGATGCTTTACCAGTACCATAAATAGGAATAGTGTGACCATTACCAACAATAATAGAGCGATTAATGTTCGACTTAAAATAAGAACTAAGGTTACCTGAATTCGAGGTCATGTGGGAAGAAGCTCCGCTGTCCATGTACCAGGTGCCATCTGAAGGCTGCTGCATAGATAATTGGGCCACAGCGGTGGGTACGACAACGTGGGGCTGAGGAGGGGCTGCTGGTTGTGGGCCCAAAACTCCAGGTGGAGGAGTTGATCTGTGCGCCCATTGTTTGGCCACTGCGGCATTATTGGGCCATAGCGGAGACACAACCATTTGTAATACTCGGAGGAGCTGTGACGCGAGGAAACTGCGATCAGGGAGAAGCTGCGAATGGCTTCGCGTTGACAGGATCCACGGGCTTGGACAGCTTGACTGGAGAAGCTGTAAACGGAGTTGTGTGAAATAGGAATTCACGGGCCTGGGCTTCAGACGCAACGCAGGTAGAAGAAGTTGCGACTAGCAAGAGGAGAATCCGATCGCAAGGAGTGAACGCAGGTTGGGATCGCAGGAACCGATTGGAACGCGAACAGCAGCTTCAGACGCTATCAACAAGGTCGAGAAGGCAGGTCGCTACGGCTGGGTTCGACTGAGACACTGATCGCAGAAGAAGAGACGGGCGATCAGGGCAGGAACATAGAATCGCAGCAGTGGAGTTGTAGCGTGTTGCAGAGGATCCAGAAGGGACAATCGCAGACTTGAGGTGCGATATTGAAAGAGCTAGCAGGCCTTGGACTCGCTGATGAAGTGGCGCAGATGGCCTGTGGACTGTGAGACACGATCTTCAGCAATTGCAGAGGAGAGTCGATGTGCATCAATCACAGAAAACAAAAAAATAGAGAAGCGGAAACGTGAAGAAAATTAGGTTTAATTATGATATTGCTCTGATACCATGACAGAGTTTAAACCTTGATCATATTATTGATGTATCAATATACATATATAGGTGATTACATATAAACCCAAATGATTCAAATAATACAAGTATATCATGAGTTTAATATTTAAACTCTATGTACTGAGATTGTTTTTTTATATGAGGATGCCTAACCATTCAGCTTCTTAGGTTACTCAGCAAAGTGGCTTACAATCCTTCAGGTCCATCTGATTCTTTTCTATGGACAAAGGCTTCCTGTTTTTCTTCTAGAGCAAGTTATAAACTCCTAGCTCTTGACACTTCCCCAACTCCAGCTTGGTTTCAGTTTTTATGGATTAAGCATTGGCCTCCCAAGTTCGGAAAGATGATATGATTGATGCTAAATCGTACAATTCCTTCAAAAGTATTCCTCGAAAGCAGGGGCATCCAAGTTTCTATTGCATATATGATGTGTAAGCAATGCAATCGAGCATTTGAAGATGCTGACCACATCTTTATTCATTGTGAATTTTCTTGACTCTTTTGGACCAAAATTCAGAGCTGGTGGGGTGTTTATTGGGTGAATCCAGCCACAACTCACGACCTTATATTGGGCAAAAACTATAGTCAAGGTCGTTGGATTCGCTTATGTTACCAGTCTTTTGGCTTTTTTGGACTAGAAGAAAGGGAAAACGCCAGAAAACAACTATGGTACGACTTCTAAGTACAAGACATAACTATTGAGTATGTTATCGACTATTCTACATAGTCCATAACAATAATTGTCAAAAAGTATAAATTTCTGTCAAAAAAATTTACCAACCGTTAGTAAAACGGCATGTGCGGCGCACGTGAGGTGGGACAAAAATATAAATGACAGAAATGCCCTCGTGAGAGGATTTGCACAAAATCAGACCTCCATGGATTCAATGACACAACTTAAATGAAGAACGATTTTAGTTTTAGCCATGGATTCCGAAACCCATTAATGTCACCCACAACCAGAATCTTAGATCTAGAGAGAAGAGGAAGGGGCTTCGGTTGGCTCCGGCGAGTTGGGGGTTCGTGGACAATGGATGTGGGAGAAATCGCTGGAGACAACCGTCCTGGTGGGTTGCGGTGACAGATCGAAGCTCGGCGAGGCCACCGCTGCTCTGTTCGTCTCCGGAAAGATTTGAAATGCCGAGACGAGACTATCCTCTCAGGGAAGAGGCGTTCCTCCGACGGCGGCGGCGATGAATTGGTCCGGATCTGCACGGCGAGTTGCAAATTTGTCCTGACTCGTGGAGCCGTGCGCTTCTATCATCACGGCGAGGAGCGACAACTGGGATGGATGATCGGAAAGCTTGGCCGGCGTGAGTGGAGCTCGTGGGTGCTGCTTCCATGGAGGACAGAATGATTTTGTTGATTTGAGGATGAAGAGGCACGAAGATGCAAATTAAATTCTATTTTTTTAATTAATTGTTTTGTTATTAATATTTAACAAAAAATAATAAAAACAGTTATGACATTTAGTATTAACTATACTAACGAATGGCATTTAATATTTATTATTTAATATTAATTATTTAACAAATGGAATTTTAACAACTATTAACAAAAAATGAATTAAAAAAAAAATATAAACTTAATATATTGACAATGGCATTTTATCTAAAATTATTTACTAAAAAGAGTACAATAGAAATTGAAATAACAATGTTGTCTACGGATAGAATCTGAAAAATTGATAAGTCAAAAAATGAGGGTATTTCGGTCATTAGACTTACTCAGTTAACGGAGTGTGATTTTTTTGACAGAAATTTATACTTTTTGACAATTATTGTTATGGACTATGTAGAATAGTCGATAACATACTCAATAATTATGTCTTGTACTTAGAAGTCGCATCATAGTCATTTTCTGGCGTTTTCCCTAGAAGAAATGCACTTATCTTCTCGAGAGCTGCTGATTCAATACAAGAATTAATTCTGAAATTGCAAAGTCAGGCTTTTGGTCTCTTTAAATCTACAGACAGTTTATCATCCGACTCAAATTTCATACAGTGGCAACTTGGACCTACAAAATGTTTTCTTTGATTCAGTAAGCTGCTTAGTTTATTTGTTTACTGCACAAATAATTTTTACTGCTTTTTTTTACAGGATTGAATTTTACTCTCCTGATTCTTTGTATCACTTCAATTCCGATGAATAACATCAACTCGCTTATAAAAATAAAAGCTTTTATGAGGAAAATCGACTATCTTTGTGCACATGAGAGTAAAGCATTTGCTTGCATAGCTGTTCATGTAGTCAACATTTATGGTTAAAATGAGCTTTATTGGGAGGGTAGGTATGGGAAATTGAAAAGCTTGCAAAGGACAAATCAGTCATTTTGTATTAAGCCATGAAAGATATTCTGAGCAGAAGGAAAACATGTGTGGCAACGGTTCATTCCGTGGAGTGTGTGATTTTCTTTAATTTTCCTCCCAAAAATTAAAAATAAATAAACTTTCTCCTCAGAACTGTCCGAAATTTGAATAAAAACACAACGTGACTTGCAATCACAGTGGAAGACGAAGGATCAGAGCTCTTGATGGCTCAATTGACGACGAACGGAAGGTTGAAGTTATTAGTCTGCAGCAGCGAGGGTCTGGGAGTCTCGTCCCGGTCCGACCCAAGAGACCCATTTCACTTTAAGCTCCTTAACAATGGTGGGTCTGGCTCCGTTCAGCTCCATAAGCGCAGATTTAAGCTTCTGGGTTCCTCAAGGCTCTACTCCTCTTCAGCTTCCGCCTCTTCACGATCCACAGATCGGATCAAGCATTCTGATTCTGAGGTGATCTTTGAGGGCAATGATGTTGATTTTGAGACTGACGAGTTGTCTTATTTCAGAGGCCTTGTCTTAGATATCTCTTACAGGTGGGTTTCTGAGCTTCATACCAAATCCTCTAATTTTTCCCCTTTTGTTTGAAGTTATTTATGTTTTATTCGATTAATGTTTGGGTTTTGCTCTGATTCTGTTACCATAGAACTAATCATCAATTTACCTAATGATTATTTTAGGAGCCAAATTTGTTTGATAAGGAATCATAGGCTAAGAGCCAAGTCTGCAAAATCTGCTTATGTAACAATTAGCTCATACTTACTAGATGGGCAAGTAGCTCTTAAGGTTAAGTCAACCATAAACACTTGACTGTAATGGATCATCTATGCCTGAAGATGGTGTTCATTTGCCATCTTACCTCATGACCTTAAATCGTGTATTGGGTTTTATTTACTGATCTTGATATGATTGGATAGTCCAAGACATTCACTCTTGTAAGTTGAAGAATTCTCTTCTCTTTCTTTTTAGTTTCTAGTTTTTACCTTGTTACATCTTCCGTTGGCATTTGCTCATGGCTTGGTAATTTTGTCATGAACCAGGCCAGTCAATATTGTCTGCTGGAAGCGTGCCATATGTTTGGAGTTCATGGAGAAGGTTGGTCCAATGTAGTTTATTTAGGGAAAACGTTATTTACACCCGTATAGGTGAGAGGTTATCAGTTACACTGTCAACTTTCGTTGTTCATCAAAAACCCCACAAATTAACAATGAATACTAGGTGATGGTTTTATTAGGAACACATTGTCACCTTTTCAGTGTGTTCCTGATCAAAAACCCACCTTTTCAGTGGGTTTTGGATGAATAGCGAATGGTGACAATGTGTTATTAATTACCCTTACCTATATAGTGTGTTTTTGAGATTCAAAGGTCGCCAAGGGTGTATTAGTGTTAAAGTATGTGTCCCACATCGAAAGTGCGAGGATAAATTGACCCCTTGATATATATCATGATGCCTCCACCTATCAGCTTAAACTTTTGGGTTGTGTTGGGCTTTGACATGGCATCAACGCTGGTTACGTGCCACGTGAGGGGGAGTGTTGACCCCTTGATATACATCTTGATGCTTCCACCGCTTGAGCTTTTGGGTTAGATTGGGCTTTGACAATTAGCGAATACCCCTTTTATTTGTCTTGTTGCTTATCCTAGAGAACAATTTTATTAAATTCAAGGAAAAAGGTAAAGACAAGTATAATCATCAGAATTATACTTACAATTTTTTCCCTCTTGTTTTGTACAGGCTGATGTGTTGGAATATTACGAAAAGACTGTAAATTCCCCAAGTGGATCCTTTTATATACCGGCTGTGTTAAGGGTATGCAATTAAGTAATTTTCTTGTGTTTTGATTCCCTTGTTGGGTTCTAGTGTTGTGTTTGCTTACATCCTCATGAATAAGCAAAGCACATGTATGGTATCAAAAGGGTATGCAATCGAATTTGCCATATCTTTCAGGTTCAACAACTATTGCGAGTTGTTAAGAGAAAAAAACTTAGCAGGGTTGTTAGTCGCAGGGAGATATTACAGCGTGACCAGTATACTTGTCAGTAAGTAATCATAAACCAAACTCTTGATTCAAGTTAAACTTTTTCCATTGATGCAAGGGGCTCAGGTAGTCATGTGAACTTACCGTTGGAGATTGATTCAAAGCTCCTTCATCTTCTACTCAAACCCAAAATCATTAGCAGCAAAATCTGTTGTCATGGTTTAATTACATTACATTTAATGTCATATTTATTCTCTCTTTCCACAGATACTGCTCTTCACTTGAGGACTTGACCATTGATCATATTCTCCCGGTTTCGCGAGGTGGAGAATGGAATTGGGAAAATCTGGTAAGGCAAACCACAGACGTTAGGGATAATTGCAAAAAAAATAAGTACTTGAGGTATTCGTTTTTTGCAACTTGTAGCCTTGTTCTTTGATGATTGCAAAAAAGTACCCCGGACTTGTCTTTTTGTTGCAATTTGTATAAAAATGACGATTTTACCCCTACAATTTAGATTTTAAAATAATAAGTAAAAAGAGAAGCTCCAAACTTTCACATCCATTAATTTTCTTCCTCTTTGTACTGTACAAAATGTAACAAAAGGATACGAAAATTTGGATTTTTTTGTTCTTTAATCATTGTTTTCAAATCTAAATTTCTAAGGGTAAAATCATGATTTTGAAACAAATTTATACAAAGTGCAATAAAAAGACAAGTTCATGACACTTTTTTGCAGCTATTAAAGCAGAGGGCTACAAGTTGCAAGAAACTGAATACCTCAAGGCTTTTCTTTTTTTGCAATTATCCCTATAAGTTATAACTGAGTTTTCATGATTTACTTTGTCCTCAAACTCCAACCTAACCTTGGATCTTCATGAGAACACTTAAAAATTTATGGCTTAATTGCCAAAAACTACATTATGTATTGTCCACTTGCCAAAAACTACATTATGTATTGTCCACTCCCTAATTTTAACGAAATATTCCAAATTTAGTAAGTACACGACCGTGGTCAAAAGATAGTGTAGTTTAAAAGCGTGGACAATACATAATGTAGTTTTTAGCAATTAACCCAAAATTTATCTTGATTGAAGCTCGTCTGAGATAACTCTTGCCAACAATAGAATGTTACACCGTTAGTTTACCATGACAGGTAGCTGCATGCTTCAAATGTAACTGTAAGAAAGGCAACAAGACTTTGGAGGAAGCAAATATGGAACTGATCAAGATCCCCAAGGTAAAATTGCGATCTCCAGCTTTCTGCATAGTTTCTGTATAAGTTCTTCTGACGATGAAAGCTATTAAAGCATAGTTATTTGTTGGCAGGCACCGAAGCAAGGGTTCGATGTGTATACCATACCCCTAACGAAAGATGCATTAAAGAGGGTGCGGGCGAGGAATGGAACTCCTCAAGAGTGGCGCCAGTATTTACCTTAACACAGTGTTCAGGTGCTATGACACACTCATGCATATAGTGTACATTGATGTGGTTTACAGTATTGGATTTGGAGTTGCTCATGGTGCTCAGGCTTGCTACAAGCACCTCTGCATTGGATGCTTATAATAATAGCTCTTGTAAATGCTCTGATCTTCTTTCTCTTTGCCTGAGGATTTGTATACTAATTATATCCATGTGGAACAACTCCTCTCTGATCAATGAAAAACATCTGCTTATCTAATGCATGCAGGCCTCTTCTCTCTAAGGTTGGACTCATTTTCTGGACCAGTTTAGTACATGGGCTTTTGACTCTCTTATGATTATCTTCTATTTTAGAATTTAGAGCATGTACAATGGTTGAGCTATACACTTGGCCTATAACTTGTCTCAACAGTTGAGCCAAACTAGACTTTCGTCTTTGGAAATGAGAGTTCTCCCTAAACAACCGCTGCAGTCCCATGTTGTCCTCCCCCTCCCGAATCGACATTGCTGCCTCGGTCAGTCGCCCAGCCTCATGGACTCCTCCCTCCACCTTGAGGAACTCCCTTCTCATCCCAAACCACTCATACCTCATCCCAAACCACTCCTCACTTATACCTCATCCCCTTCGACGCGTCTTAGCAGCGCGGTAGTACTTTGAGGATCGGAGATGGCAACTCTTTTCGTTAGGTCGTCCTTTTTGTCGGCCAACCGTTATGTAACGTCGGGTCGAATAATGGCTGATATTGCATGAAACCCGCGAACTCTTTGGAGGTCATGACACATCGTTGGAATTTTCGAGCTTAGAGTCGAGTGCCTCTTAAAGGAAGTCGTGGCTTTCTATTTCCCGAACAGCAGGGCCATGGAGAAAATCTACCACCATAGGTCGTTGGGGTTCAACGACTACCCGTTGATTATGGTACCCCTCCCCTTTGCATGAAATTGACTGCCATCTCATTCTAGTTTATGAATATTGGAGTTTGAGCATTCAACGTTCCAAGGGATGCTCGATCGAACCCTATCCTCTCTTTCCTTGCCAACACTTTGGGCATCGAGGTGCTGCGACGCCACTACCGACTCCTCGATGTTTGAACGACTATCTTTGGTTCCGAGTGAGCTTGGACATTGGTAAATCCCTTCGACGGAGGATCCGTCTCTGATTTCCTGGTCACATGGAGTCTACTACCATCGGCCTCCCATACGATCGGTTGCACGGATTCTACGTCTATGCAAGAGACTCAACCATAGCATCAGGACGTGCCAAGCCCATCTCTTGGGAGTGAGACGGGAAAAGGTTCACTTTGATGACTCTTTCAAGGCTCCGTTGGGCATAGATACGGAGCAACTCCTTCTGACTAATTGGGTGTCACTCGAGAACGACAAACGCTAGTACTAGAGGATCTCTCGACACCCCCCTCAATCTAGACGCTAATGGGGGATGAAAAGAGGTTGTCCAAGGTTCAGGGCCCTCCCCCGAGCTTCCCAGCGCTTCCCCTTGTTGGATGGGGGAGTTCAAACCGAAGACTTGTGATTTGGCTAAAGAGCATCCTACGGGGATGACTCCAAGATTCAGGTGGGCGCATCTTAGATCAAATATTGGGATGACCAAGATCACAAAGACCTATGATCTGACTAGCGAGGCCCAGGATCTACACACGACAGAGAAGGGAGGATGTCAACCAATCCCCTCTCAGAGCCCTACTTGATCGCGGACACATACCCCAGAACACCTCGAGTGGGGGAAAGAGCTCTATTAGTTGGTGGGAAAGAAAAAAGTACCTCGCCATCTATCAGAATGTTTGGGTCCCATGAAGCCCAAGGGTTGAAAGCCGAAGGGGTGGGGTAAGACAGACCAGTTTTACACCCGGACAAGCAAGTTGAAGTGTGATTTAGATTTATTGGGCCTCACCACCACGACCCACCAGCTGCATGGTGAAGGGGAAGAGTGTTTCCTCTAGGAGAGAACTGTCAAATAACCCCGCCAAGAGCCACGAGTTGTCTCTAGGGCGGGGAGGTAGGTGAATGGTGGCCTACCCCCATGAC
Source organism: Erodium maritimum (assembly GCA_963921825.1). NCBI lineage: Eukaryota > Viridiplantae > Streptophyta > Magnoliopsida > Geraniales > Geraniaceae > Erodium > Erodium maritimum. Next base: position 79,144,052 of record OY997590.1, read on the forward strand.
TCAGGACTAGCCCCCCTTAACTACTCCTGGATGAGCGAGGGCGCTCTCTTGTTTTACTTTATGTTTAGTTGTTTGCTGTTTTTGTTTTGGATTTTGTCTTTTTTGTCAGTAAAATGTTGGTATTGGACGTTCTTGTCTAAGATATAAACTAGACAAATTCTACGAATCCAAAAAAGTCGATAAATCTACAAATATATCAAACATATTCTGTAATTCAAGGTCTTTGGTTTAAGTTATGTTAGACGCTATTAATAGAAATCTCCATCCTCCATTGCTTGTCTCAAGGATAAAAAAAATCTAATCCGTCCAAGATATTAGGGATGCTCTAATAATTTAAAATCGAAAACAATCACCTAAAAGTATAAGCGAATAATACCCCATCAACACTTAAAATATCGTGCCACTTCCACGTTGTCATCTCATGCCTTACAATAATTGGTAGGAAAGTGTCCTACATTACATTATTATCACTTATCACAGTGTCCCCCATGCCATGCCCCTTTCCATTATTCACTCTTACAGTTTTGCATTTTTGTGTACATCCCTCACCAAACCACATGCACCGTCACCTCCATGTTTTTATGTGTATGTTCATGCACCCTCCATATCCATTTTGGTTTGATTCTAATTTCATTTTACATATATGACTTGACAATGTTTATTTCAACATTGCATGAGAGCCAGTGACTTTTTTCCTAGCGAAATGTACAGTATTATTAATACTATTTCAGAATATCCATATGCATTAAGAAACATGTTTCCTTAGTCACTAAGGTTGAACAATGGTTTATTAATATTGGGATACCATGTAGGTAATGATAAAATACGGGGATGAGAAGGTGGTACTAGAATTCCTGCTCCGAAAATTAGCCAAGGACTTCAACAGTAATGGTGGGAGGCAAAGTATCGACCAAGGACCCCTCTCAAGGCCAGTCTCTGATGCCCGTTTGTCAATCCCTGAAACTCTACTTGCTTGTTTTTTACCCTGCAAAAATGAAATCAAATAAACTAAGAACGGACCTCACGATTAGCCAGAACTAGAATCGAGAGAGGGGTCAATGAGGGTACCGTGGAGAAGGCCAGGGGGATGGACGCGGAGACGACAATGGCGGCTTCAGAGGCGGCGACGACGACTTCAGAGTTGCCAATGGCGGATCCAAAAACGGAGAGGATCGATCAGAAGACGGCGGATGGGGCGCAGTCACCGGAGGTAGAAGGATTGTCGTTGGATATTGGCGAGGGAGATCGCCGCCCTGAGATAAATTCTTCCCCACCCCGAGTCGAGAGGAATTGGAAGGTTGAGAAGAACGCCATGACAGCGGAGTAGAGGAGCCGAAACGACGCCGAAAAGATAGTGATCGACTAGGCTTGGGTGGCTCGAAACGAGGAGGCATCAAAACCCTAGCTAATGAGAGCCAGTGACTTAGTGTAAGGTGATTTATGATATATTTATATTTATTTTAAATATGTGTTTGATTGATATCTTAATTTTAATGTTTACACCTTATTTATTTCGGTTAATCTTTTACAGAAAAGTAATCATGTATTGTCGTCACATGTCTGATAATTTTATAAACGATCAAACTGTCAATCTTCTTTTCAAACTATTTTCTTTCTCTTCTCCTACCCTCTCAATCCTTTTTTTTCTTCTCAAAACCAGTACATTCATACCTTCTCTTTCTCTTCAATTTCGTTCTTTCTCTCTTCAATGATCTAGATGGAAAAGACCATGGCAAGCCAGAGGTCTCTCCTTCGTCATCGATTTCTATCGACATGACAATAATTTTCGAAGCTTCGTGAGGTGAAACTTTGCAACTACAAAGTCTAATTTGACGTATTTCCAATGTCCTTCTAGTACCTTGAAGACGTTGTCAACTTGTGCTCTTATTGAACCCCGGTTGGGAACAAAAAAGAGATCCAACAAAACCGATGTCGAGACTCTACAACTCCGACTTCGATTTATCGTCAAAGGCATTTCCATTCGGTAATTTTATTCGTTTCGACATTAGGAAATCTAGAGGAGAGGTAGTCGATTCATCTTTCCTCCCTTAAACCAATCCATCCCCGCCTTCCTTCCCCAAATCATCATTTTTTATAAGCTCGAATTTTTATAAATAGAGACCTATTCAAAGGACGAATAGGAAAAGAGAACTATAATAACAAAAGAACTCTGAAAAGAGCTACAGGAACTAAGCCTGAAAAAAACTAAGCTATCCAAAGAGAACAAACTGATGAGAAACTTCTTGGATGACCTGGAAACATACGCCTCATCCGAACCAGTGAACAATACCTTAGGGTGAATTAGGTGAATCCTCTGGTCCCAGAAGGACTAATTAGTAGATCAGCCCTAAAAGGGCGGTGAAGGGCTGAAGTATGGAAGGTCAGGGTGATCCGGGTCTGGAAGAGTTAGGAGATCGATTTGGGGGTTTCAATATCGAGGAGGAGGAGGAAGAGTTGCATATTCCAGAGGAGGATTTGAACGAAGCCAGAATAAGTTCCGGTATGATGTGGCCAGTAAAGTGATGATAGATAAGGGGTATAATAAAACCATCTGCATGGAAGTGGTGAGGAATGCTCGGAATGTGTGTGGTTTAATCATCGAATCTTTGGCTTCAGATTTGATTGGTTTTTTCTTCCCAAACGAGAGGGAAAAGAAGAAGATAATGGACATGGAGCCCTGGTTCTTCAACAAGTGTCCGATATTATTTCATGAGTTTTCTCACGATGAAAATTCTAAGCTTTTACAGTTCACTTAAGTTTTCAATGTGTAACAAGCCTCAAACATTCCTTTCAAGGAGATGACGAGAAAGGTTGATACAAATATTGGTAATAGGATTGGTCTAACTCTGGAGGTGGAGTGAAAAGCTGATGGTAAGGCTTGGAATGAGTATATTCGAATTAGAGTTCGGTGGAATATAAATAAACCCTTGAGGAGACGAGTTAAGGTCTTTTTGGGAGATAATATGGAACATACGTGGGCTACATTACAATATAAAAGGATTCCATATTTCGGTTATTTGTATGGTAGGCTCAGACATACTATTAAAGATTGTGAACATTATGTAGAGGACCACGACGAGGAGGCTCTCATGTATGGTCCATATCTACGGGTAAGGCTGTAAAGAAGGATGGGAACATTGATTCCCCACCCGGAAGCTAGTTGAAGGTATTTTCACACATGATCCCGTGGCAGTGAGTATGAAGAAAGTGTCACGCCCCAAATCCGGTTCTTGCCCGGACTCGAGGCATGACTAGGATAAAACGATTAAAAGAGCAATAACTCAACAGTAACGTCCTGAAAGTCTCCAATATAAAACTCAAATCCACAAAACTCAATTTAACACAAAAATAACCCTCCATGGGTGTAATAATAATCCTCCAACAAGGTTTGTTCAAAACTGAAATGAAATGAAAACGAAGTCTCTACAGGACACCCACACCAAGAAGCTCCCGAGCCTCTACTCCTCAAACAAGCCTGTAATCACAACAATAAACTCATAGGGGTGAGCTCGCGCTCAGTAGGGAAAATACATAACATGGTGGACTTTAAACTCAACAATTTCACCAGCAAAGTCAACAAGACGAAACTTAACAATCACAGGCAATAGGTAAACCGATCAATGCCGTGGCACATGGAGTCACCACCCTCCGATCCACATATGATGTGTCCTCTCGGATTTTCCCTCTAATCCAGAGGAGACACATATCATTGAGGCTACCGGAAACAACCCTTCAGGGCGCATATCGTCGGGATTCTCAGAAACGTCTCCAAAGGATTTTATGTCCTCGGGAACCAAGGTATTACTCCCATAGGAAGCATACACTTGGGAAATTCAATAATAATCAAATAACAATTGCGCCCTCACTCAAACCGAAACAAGAAGCCATCCATTCCCAACAAACACCACTTCACTATCACACATAGCTCACGCATCACCGTTTCACCACAACACACAGCACACGAATAACACAATCACAACTTACCAATTACGACCCATCGGGGCATCGATCACCTGATTGCACCGCTCGGTACAACCAGTCATACTCGATGCTCCAAACAACCATTTAAGGACATCAAGTAATCATTCAAATACATCCAACAGTCAAATACGAGTTCAATCACCCAACATGAAAACCTTCAAACGAGAATCAAATATGCAATTCAACTAGTTCCATTAGACTCTTTAGCCTATCCACTAAGCAACCAAACAACCAAGCATGTGATCCTAACACGCAACTAATCCGAGGGCTTTGCCAAGGCCACTCTACCAGTAAAACAATTCCCAAGTATTGAAAGCGAGTTACACTAGTGATTGGCATCCTAATCATTCACCACTAGACACTTCCGGTTATTAGTAATTGAAAGACAACTATTCTAGTTATTCGCATCCTATAGGCATTTCTAGGACCTTTCCAATTTTATTAGCCTAACATGCATACTAAGCATTTAAACGAGAAGTTAAGACTTTCCCTACCTCAAGGTCTTCCTCTCAACACTCTGATGTCACAAACGATAATCTCCCCACCGTTCTTCACACGGGTACCAGCAAGGTCTACGGTCTTCAAGGTCTTCGTTCTTCAACTCGCGTCCATGTTCTCCCTTCTTTCCTAGCTTGGTTCCACGGTCTTGGACCACAAAAGACCACAAATTAGTTCCCCCAACAAAGTGTTCCTCTCCTCAAAACACACAACAATGCGCAGAAATGGACCAAGGTTTGAAGAGGTGATGAGGGAATCAAATTGAGCTAAAAGGAAGGGTTTTGGGCTCTGGGGGTCTGATACGGAATGTGACCCATTGCATGCCACTCAGAGGGCCAGAATGTGACACTCTCCATACCACGTTCCGTATCAAACCTGACCAGTTTCTTCCCCTTTCTTCCCCAACTCGAGTTTCACGAACATCACCATAAAAACCCCATTTCCAAGTCCTCTCAACTCCAAAATGTTCATCCAAAGTTACCCAACATCAACACCCTCAATGGGTTCATCAAAACTTCAACCAGAATACAATCCAAACATCCTACTTCACTACTTCTTCTCCAAGCAACACCCACAAAGCAAGTTCTTCAACTTTTAAGTCAAAACCCACAAAACCCATAGATTGGAAGTGGATGAAATGGAGGGTTAAGAGTATCCTTACCTCTAGGGAGATGAGATGAAGAAGATGAAGTGAAAATGGAGCCAAAAGGACCAAGAACAAGCTCCAAAATCCAAGCTTTCTTCTCTATCTTCTTCCTCAAGAAATGAGCTCTCCTCCTCCACTCTCCTAGTGAATTTCGGTTGCACCAACAAGGAATGAGCTGAATTGTTGCTCCCTTTCCTTTAAATGACCTAAAATGTCAATTTACTCAAAAGCCCTTAAGGTCTTATCCCTTTAAAGGTAAGTTAGGAGGGTATGAGGGTCATTTGAAGTCCCATTTTCATACCCCAAGCCAAGCATGACAAGTGTCATGTGAGGTCACTCCCACTTAAATAATTTCCAACTTTCCAAAATTTTATCGGAAAACAACCTATAAAAAGTCCAGATTTGACCGACGGTTGACTTTAACAAAATTACAATCAAACTGAAGGAAACGGCCCAACTAAGCTAACCGTGAAGTTGGCTAAGCTTTTTGGGCCCCCGAAAAGGTCCCGAATGACTTTCCGAGTCATCGGTTGACTTTTCCGGCCGAAAGTCAAACTGAGTGAGGATTCACCGGTTCTATCGGTATCGACCGGGGGCGGGTCTTACAGAAAGGGAGTTGAGCCGTGGGGTGGTTTCAGTAAGGAGAGAAGGTAGGAGTTCAGACAATTTTGAGGAAGTTTGAAGAATGGAGGTGACTCGACTACCCAGAGAGTTGAAGTGGAGGAAAAGGTGAACAACTCTTATACTTCTTCTATTCGGGGAGGGGTGGTAACCGGGTGGAATTCAGTTGATAGAAGAAGGGGTGCTTGGAGACATGGACCTGAATGTTCCACCATTTGAAGAAAGGAGGTTGCAATTGTAGAAGTCCTTGGACATAAGAGGTAAGGCAAATAAGAGGCCTTAAATGGGCCCTCAAGGTCCTACATATTTGGCTCGTTAAGGAGATGGGTCTGAATCCGGAGGAGGATTTCTCTCCAAAGTATTGACTCTGATTCATCTTTGGGCAAGCAAAAGCGAGGTTTAGATGATCAGGCCGTGGGGTTGGAAAATTTTGTTCTTAATTCACAAATTGATCATTCAATAGTTTTCGCGAGGGTTGCGAAGTAGCCCGAGTAAAATCAATAATTATATTTTCTTGGAACTGCCGTAGGCTTGGCAGTCCTTGGGCGAAGTAGTTCCTTATTGAGCTGGTTGCTCAGAAGAAGCCATATGTAATTTTTTTTTTTGTCAGAACGAAGTGTAAAAGGTTGGTGATTGAGAATTTGAAAAGGTTTGGGGGAATGGATTGTGTATTTTCAATGGATAATCGTCGTTGTGGCGGAGGAATAACAATGTTTTGGGGTCTTTTTTTTCCAAAGAATCATGTACATTTGGAAGTTTCAACTCTTACAGGTGCTAGAGTCCGAGTAACATGTATCTATGGAGAACCGAAACGTGAAAAAAGATTCGAAACCTAGAATCTGATACGGAGTTTGGGAAATATAGGAGATGAAATTATGCTCATGTGCTGCATCAAGATGTCGTTCAAAATGGTATGACTTGTTGAATGACATCTTACAATATAACATAATGGAAGACAATAGGTAAAACAATCAATCACACGAAGACACACAAGTTGGTGACCCAGTTCGGTGCATTATCATGTACATTTGGGGGCACTTTTCCAATGGAAAGGTTTCACTATTAAGTAATCAATCAACATACGAGTTCTGATCCTCCAAATCAAAACTATACTACTGTTACAAGTGCAAACCTATCTTAGGGTCCCCCCTGAATCAAAGAGCCTCTCTTGATTCCACTCTGCGATCCCTTACCGTCTCGGATTAACCCTTAGATCTTTCAATGACAACTCGTGACACTTCAATCACACAAACACATCATCATCACTCTTAAGTTACGAAACGAGGATGAACACAACAACATTCTTCTTTGCTTATATCATTCAGTCTCCTAACACGCTAGTCCAACATGCTTAGGAAACCTGAAATCATATGCACAAGAACAACGAATAAATAGTCCTTTCAAACGACAAAAATAGTCGGTTACGACTTAGAGAGTTCGGAGAAAAATATGATAGATGATCCAAACCCAGCTACTAGAGTTACTTAGGATTTTATAGGTCGAGTATACCTTGTATCGCACCTCTTAGGGTTTCCTCAACCCTGAGAGTCACGATCAAGGCAAATCAATTAGTTTCCTTGCGTTAGAGACTTTCCTTAATAGAACAGATAACTATTAGAGAAGTATCTTCTAACTAGGAAATAAATTTGCAGAACTGGATTCACATAGATACGCTCAAGATGTCTTTGACATCTGGGATGACATCTTTTCTAGCTTTGTCACCGGCCACACACAAGATGTCCGTGTTGACATCTTTGACAACATCTTGCTTGACACAAACATGACCAATCCAGATGTAACAACAATCTCCCCCTTTGGATTTTTTGTAGGAAAGCATTGTACCTCCTTTAATCTTGAGGATGACACAAACACATAAACTAGCATGCCATTGATTTCCACACTTGCTCTTCAACATTCTTCAACTGTGGACATTAGCTTCAATACTCAATTTCAGCACATGTCTTTTAATCAGTTCAGATCTCTTCATCCAGCAAAGCAAATGACTTCTTCAATCAACACACGGAATGACATGTGACATGCTTCTTCAGTCTAATATAACATGCATGTTATATTAAAAAGGAGGCCAAAGATAAAAACGAAACTAACTATCTAGCTTCATCAAGTACTACTATAAGAGGCGCAAAATCAATAGTAGCAAACCACATACTATATAAACGACATCAAACCATAATGTATTGGAGCTGAGAGTGTATCATCCATCAACAGCTCGGACATGCCTTAAAGTTGATCAGATTCTGTGGAGAAGGCATATGGCTCAATATCTTCTTAGACATCTTTCTTTACATCTTGAGTGGCTTATAGGTCATGGAGAATATTTTTCATCATCCTAGTCTGGATGTCTATGGAAATAATCATAGCTTGAACTTTCTTCATGATGGTGCCTGGAAAGATTAGACTCATTGAGCTACTTTCATTCTTAGCCTTCTAACCAGATGTCTTGACATCTTCATTGATATTTGTCCCACCAAAGCGCTTCATGATGAAGGATAGTAGAGTAGGCTTCTTCCTTTGATGTCAAAATCCCTATGGAGTAAATGATCCTGGCAAGCTCTAGAGTTATGCTCGAGGCATGAGAGGATGGTGTCCAGTTGTCCAGTCCAATCCTGAACAGGATGGAGTACAAGGGAGTGAGTTATGAAGATGCAAGCTTTCCTTTAGATGGCCTTTTCTTCTCTATATTACAAGTAATCTCCTTAGCCACCTCGTCAAGAATGATCATAACCACCCATGATTGAGATACAGTCTTAGCCAGATAGATCTGTATAACATCTTCATTGACATTAAATCTTCTTCCCTCATACTACCATAGTATGGTAATATTGATCCTCTGGATCATCAAAGCTAGGTGCAAGATTGACTGCAAACTTCCTTTCTTGATTGATGGTCCCCTGATAGACATATCTTCACTTTTGTACAGCTCCTTCATAGTGGAAGGATACATTGTCCAATCATGCATCTGGGACTCTTCTTGGTGTTCTCTTCACATATACAAATTTCTTTCCCATAGACAGGGGTGATGGAACATCTTCCTCAGCCTCTCATAACTTAGATGAGGCTTCATCGATAGGGTGAATGGTAGGCTTGACAATCTTCTTTGAGGCAGAGGCACTAAGGGCCTTTTTGTTTGAAGTTTTCTTCTTCAAGCTACTTATTGGACTAGCTAATTCTTCTTCTTGAATAGAGATTTGTGACCTCAGTATTTTAGACTCTCTTCAAGAAATTGAGGCAATATTGATGCCTTTCCTATTACAGAATCAAGGTCTACTGGGTTGATCTCTAAAGTAACATTATCAACAGCTTCTTCCTAGACATCCTCTGGGACATCTGTCTCGACATCATTCAGATCTTATTCTTTTTCAATAGAAACAACATCTGGGATAACTTCCTTTTCAACGGGTTTTGTAACTTTCTCTACAATGATAGGAACAGAATCATCTACTCTAGCATTAGAAAGGAACTCATTTTTCTACTTCCTTAGGAATATCAACAAATATTTCTAATATGAATTCATTCTTGACAGCCTTACATTTTCTCTTTTTCTTTGCATGCATAGATTTTTCAGACGATATACGAGCAGAGACATCAACATTACTTGAACTACCAATTTTTGTAGTTTCTATAACCGATTCCTTACTATCAACATGCTTAACTGGTTTTTTTCAAGAGGAGTTTTTGAAATACCATTCTCAAAATCTGATGGTTTCGCAGAGTCAATAGCTTCTGATGAATGGGGTTGAGAAGGTTTAGTTGCAGGTGGAGGTTGCTCTTAAAGAGCTAGTTTTTTCAAGTCGACTTTCGACTGATATTTGATTAATTAATGTTAGGCTTGACACTTCCTTGCTAGCTTCACAAGCTTCATCTTCTTCGAATCCATGATGTTTGCGAGTTGGAGACGAGAGCGAGAGAGGGAGAGAGAGAGAGAGAGAGCACAATGTCATAAAGACAATACACATTCTTAGGGGATTTGCCGATTTGGGATTTTGCATAATAAGACCCCTAACTCCTTTATCAGTTGCAGGCATCTTGATGAACAACTTTGAGAAGCATCAGGAACCTTGGTGAGGAAGTTTCCCAAATGTTCAACATGGATATATTCAATTTGAATTGCCTTGTTTTTCACAAGCTCCCTAATAGTTTGATTCCTGATGTTACAAAATGATGTCATGATATCTTAACTGACATCATACTCAGAAAATATTTGTTTCTTTTATAATTACTGAGTACACCTGGTTCCAACAACAAATTATTTTGATTCAGTTGTAGATGAGGCAGTGCAATTATTCTTCTTGCTGGACCAACTAATTATATAGTTCTCACAATCAAAACATCCTCTATGCTGGCCTTTGAAAGATTCTCCTACTTATCTTATTCAAAATTGGTCTACAAATGTCTTACAACACATCAGAACATCTTGTTTGACATTCTAACAGACATATTGTCCTTGACATACATTTGGGCGATTATGAAGGTGATACCTTCCTTCTTAGTAAGTTGAATTTTATTGAAGGTCCCTCTTGTTTTAGTGGTTTCATGAGTGGTGTGATCTTCTGGAACACTCTTGCGAGGAATTTTGGTCTCAGCTAATCTCCACATTCGATGGTTCGAATTACCCCTCAAGTTCCCTATTTTTCAAAGGGAAACGTCGACAACAGATTGACTTATCCTCCAGTATTGGTTTGCTTGGGAATTGTTAGAATATATTGTGTAAGCCCAACCCATGTAGCTCATTAGGGTTAACACTGGGTTTAGGAAACCCTAGTGGTGCAACACCACTATATATACATGTACACTATGTAGGCTTTATTTGATCGAATACAATACGGTTACACAATTTTTATCATGGTATCAGAGCCTCTATCGCTCTAATATCACTTACGCTTCAGCCGACGCCGCCGTTCACCTTCGTTGAACGTTGCCCGCTACTCTGCCGGCGTTCCCTCTCTGCTCAGCCGCTGCTCCTGCTCCAGTCGCCAACGCCGACGAGCTCCGCAGCCACCAACGAGGAGATCCAGATCGTCCTCACCGCAGCCGCCGACGAGAAGATCTCGGTCGACCACGATCGACCACGCCGTCGCCGTTCCTTGCTCCTTCCGCTCTACTGCTCCCTGTGTCGCGACCCACACCGACGAAACAACGCAGACGCACGTAGACAGCGACGCAGACACACCGTCGCCGCCGCACCTGTGATTTTTTTGAAGAAACGAAGACGGCGCGTGGCCAACACGCGCCATACTCCACACGCGCCTCCATGCGCACGTCGCCTTCACGCGTCACGCGCCTCCGATCGCTGGCCGCGTGACTCCCACGCACGTTGACTTTTATTATTAAAAAAAAAACTAATCCTTTTATTTCAATGTTTTCTTTTCAGGTATTCCTAATGGAAACATTTGATATCGTTAAACCTATTAGCGTTTACTTTGATGACAACAATTATGTGTTGTGGACTGCAGAGATGTCTAGTTTTCTTCGAGGCAAACTTCTCAGGTGTTATGTTACTGGCGATATCATTGCGCCAGTCCAGGACAAAGACGAAACCAAGGATGCATTCAATGACCGCTTTGATCAATGGGACAACAAGAATCACCAGATCATTACCTGGATTCGTAATACCTGCGCTCCCTCGATTAAAGTACACTTTGCTCACTTCCATACTGCGAAGGAGGTTTGGGATTTTCTGGAGCAACTGTTCTCCACTACTGACATCTCGCATCACTACCAGCTCTACAACCGTCTTCACTGCATGAAGCAAGCTCCAGGTCAGTTTGTCAAAGATTTTCTCTCCCAGATGCAACATGTTTGGGACCAAATGAGTGTCGCTCAACCAACGGAGGAGAGTTTTCAAACCTACTGGGATAAACTCAAGGTATTTCAGTTCCTCACAGGTCTTCGTCTTGAGTTTGAGGCAGTTTGGAGCGCTCTCTTTCATCAGCCAACATTCCCTGATCTCCACACCGTGGTTGCTGAGCTTCTCTTTGAAGAAACAAGGTTAGAGGGTACGAGAACACCATCGTCTCCATCTCCTGATGTTGTTCTCTCTACCGCTGCTGGTGAATCTATTGCCAAGCCCCATTGTACGTTCTGCAACAGATCTGGACATGTCTTAACTTACTGCAGAGCTCATGCTCGTCACCTCCTTGCCTCAGACACCCCTCGATGGGGTAACTCCAGGCCCTATCAAAACTTTAGGGGGGCGTGGCTCCCGTGGGGATCATCGGCCTTCCAACAGGCCCAATGGAACTGTTGCTGCTACACCTGTTGTGTCTGCCGAATCTCTTGACATGACTGCTCTCTTGGGTGACATACGAGCGTTCCTATCAGCTCACACTGCTTCATCAGGTAGCTCATCCTCTACTACGCCAGGTATCACATCCACTTGGTATTTTGATTCTGCTTGTTTCAATCATATGAGCCCTCAGTCAGATTTTCTGACATGTGTAACCCCGGTCACCAAGTCTCCGTCTATTCGTACTGCTGATAATTCCACTTTACTTGTCACACACTGTGGTACCGCAACCACAGACCATTTATCACTACCAAACACCTTGCTTGTCCCAGATTTATCACTGAACCTTGTATCGGTTGGTCAATTATGTGATTTGGGTCATGACGTTACCTTTTCTGGTCGTACTTCTTCTGTTCTTGTGCAGGATCCACTGACGGGACAAATCCATGGGACAGGATGTAAAGTTGGTCGCCTGTTCGAACTCACCTCCCTGGCGGCTCCCTCACCATCATCATCCTCGTCTACTTGTGGCGTTGTCGTTTCCGCTGATCTATGACACTCTCGCCTAGGTCATCCGTCTTCCTATCGTTTGCGTAGTCTTATTTCTAGTGGTTTGTTAGGGTCAGTTTCGCATAAATTTGGTGATTGTGTGTCTTGTCAGCTTGCTAAACATCATAAACTGTCGTTTTCTCTTAATAATACAATTTCATCTGCACCTTTTGATCTTGTTCATTCTGACTTGTGGGGAGCGGCACCTGTTCCGATCATGGGGGCAGGGGGGGTCTCGGTGGCTTGTTATATTTTTTGATGATCATACATGTTTTACTTAGATTTATCTCATGCATAATAAATCTGACTTCAACAAAATTTATATAGAGTTTTCTGTCATGGTTTGCACACAATTCTCAAAAGTGATCAAAACACTGTGTATGGATAACAACATGGAATTTAAAGAGTCATCATTTCTTGCACAACTTGCTTCCGCCGGTACTATCGTTCACCGCTCATGTCCTGGTACATCGCAACAAAATGATCGGGCAGAACGCAAACATCGTCATATTCTTAATACGGTCTGTGCTCTCACCGTTGCAGCTGCCTGTCCTGAACGTTTCTGGGGGGAGGCTGCCCTCACAGCCGTTTACACCATCAACAGAGTTCCATCCCCGGTCATAGGTAACAAAACTCCTTACGAGTGTTTGTATGGTCGTCCTCCAGTTTATGATCTTCTTTGGGTCTTTGGGTGTGTCTGTTTTGTTCATCTACAACCTCATGAACGTACTAAACTTGAACCTCTTTCTCGTCTTTGTTGTTTTATTGGGTATGGGATCGAACACAAAGGGTACATATGTTGGGACCCTGTTTCCAAACGTCTCCGCATATCTTGCCATGTCACATTCTGGGAACATAAGATGTTTTCTTCCATGTCTTCTTTTCACATTCCCGAGTCTACTCCTTTCTATTCTAATCCCGATATTGGTCTGTTTTCTAATGATGATGAGGGTTCTCCCATTGAGCTGACTCCTGCAAGTGCTCCGACATCTCTGCCTCCTACGATGGACCATGTTCCGCCAGAGGATCCCGTGCTACCGACTCGACCACAACGTCATTGGAAACTCCCATCTCACCTCCACTACTTTGAGGTAACCCTACCATCTCGTGTCGCTTCCATAGTGTCCTCTGTATATGAGTCTGACACCTATCGGGAGGCTTGCACTAACCCCCTGTGGCAGCAAGAAATGACTGAGGAACTACATGCCATGGTAAAGACTCATACATGGGATCTGGTACCCTTACCTCGGGACAAGCATGTGGTCGGTTCTAGATGGGTATACAAGGTGAAGACCAAGGCAGATGGTTCTATCGAGCGCTACAAGACACGTATTGTGGCTCATGGATTTACCCAAGAACATGAGGTTGATTATGAGGAAACATTTGCTCATATTGCGAGACTCACTTCTGTTCGCACCATTCTTGTTGTTGTTGCTGGTCGACAGTGGGACGTTTTTCAAATGGACGTGAAGAATGTTTTTCTAAATGGAGATCTTACAGAGGAGGTTTATATGAAGCCCCCGCCCGGCTATGATCATCCCCCACACATGGTTTGTCGTTTGCGCAAATCCATTTATGGCCTCAAGCAGGCTCCGCGGGCATGGTAATCCAAGTTCAGTGGTGCAATGGCAGTCTTTGGTTTCGTCTCTAGTCCGCATGACAACTCATTGTTTGTTCGTCAGACCTCTCGGGGCCATACTCTCTTACTTCTATATGTGGATGATATGATCATTACTGGTGATGATGCTATCGGCATTGTGGATCTCAAGCATCATCTAAGCGAACAATTTGAGATGAAGGATTTGGGTCATCTCTCTTACTTTCTTGGTTTGGAGATTTCCTCTCTGTCCTCTGGTTATCATTTGTCACAAGTCAAGTATGCAGCCGAGCTCATCTCCAAGGGGGGAATAACCGATAGCAAGATCGCTTCCACTCCCATTGAAGAGAATGTCAAGTATCTTCCATCAGATGGTAAAGCTCTCGAGAATCCCACTTTATATCGCCGATTAGTTGGAGGGTTGGTATACCTCACTGTTACTAGGCCTGACATTGCATATGTTGTCCACATCGTCAGTCAGTTCATGTGTGCACCTCGCACTACTCACTATAAGGCCGTTCTTCGGATCTTGCGCTATGTTCGAGGCACCTTATCACAAGGACTACATTTCTCTTATGGCTCACCTTTAGTCCTACAGGCCTATTCGGATGCAGATTGGGCAGGCAATCCCACAGACCGACGATCTACCACAAGTTACTGTTTCTTTCTTGGTAACTCTCTGATTTCCTGGAGAAGTAAGAAACAAACAACCATTGCCCGCTCCAGCACGGAAGCTGAGTATCGAGCCCTTGCTGATACTACTTCCGAACTCATATGGCTTCGTTGGTTACTACATGGCATGTGTGTTGTTCACAAGTCAACCACTACCATTCATTGTGACGATCAGAGTGCTATTCAGATTGCTCATAATGATGTCTTCCATGAGCGCACCAAGCATTTTGAGATTGATTGTCACCTTGTCCGACAACATCTCAATCAGGGCACCCTCGCTTTCCGATCTGTCTCTTCTAGCGATCAGATTGCAGATATCTTCACCAAGGCTTTAATCCCAGGGAAGTTCAAACCTTTAGTTGACAAACTCAATTTGGGTTCATTACCACCATCTTGAGTTTGACGGGGGTGTTAGAATATATTGTGTAGGCATAGCCCATGTAGCCTATTAGGGTTAACACTGGGTTTAGGAAACCCTAGTGGTGCAACACCACTATATATACATGTACACTATGTAGGCTTTATTTTATCGAATACAATACAATTACACAATTGTTATCAGTTGGGAAAAATTAGAGGGAATCCTGATCTCGTGCCAGGGTACCACGATATCCGAGTGGTGGACGGCGATACCGAGAAGGACCACGGGTCTTGGGCAATGAATTGGGGGCTGAAATCGTGGGATTTGTCTCCCCACGCATTTCCCTTTTTGCCCTTCCCAAGAGCCTATTTATACCTCTTTCTAAGACTTGAAAAATCAGATCGAAAATTCATCAGCTTCTTATCTCTCAAATAGTTTTCTCTTATGCCCTTTTTGGTGACGGATCAACCGGCTTCGAGTTCGCTAACGATTAGTCGTTTTATCCTGGGAGACCGCTGCCATTACAGGGCAGTCAAGAGTCTTAAGAACACAGGATTACCTGGACTCGACTAAACCCTTTCCGATTCCTCTCTTTCCTATAAATCGTTTGGTATTGTTCTCCAATTTCTATAATATTTTGTATCTGATTTTCGTTATTATACTAACCACCTAACAAGTGGAACTGATAGTGTGGCTCTGAAAGATTTAGAGGGCCTGAAACGAAAAGGTGTGGAATCAAGTGGATCCCGAACGTTAAGGACACAAAAAGTCTCGACCTTGGAGTCCCAATCATTGGTTTCATAGCTTTACTCATGCGTTGGTTAGTTTGTGATCAAAGCGGACAATGTAGTGTTTACAGATATTGGCGAAGCGGGGTGGGGCTTTATTTGTTGCAATGACTGAATATCTATGGTGGATGCGCAGTGTGGGATTATTCAGGGTGCTTTACACATGGACTGTGTGGAAGCGGTAGAAATTAGAGCAAGCCTCTAGAGGTTCGGGTAGGGGTTGTTAAGGATCATAATCTGAAGCGACAGTCAAGTGATCATAAACCTCCTCCGTACGGGGAATTACTTTGATTCCATGTTAAGTGGAGTCATAACGGACATTCTCCTTCTTAATTATGTTCCCGATGATATAAAACTCGAGTTTATAAAGCAATCAACGAACATGATCTCTCACCGACTAGGCAAGGGAACTCATTTCGGGTATGTTTGTTTGTGATTGGGAACTCAACTTCCCGATACACTGTTATATCGTTCTCTCGAATTTATAAAAAGGTTTCCTTTTCATTTAAAAACCCCAAATAATTATAATATATCAACTTTCAAGTATGAAAGGACAATAATCAAATTATCAACTCTATATAAAACACTATTTTTCTCCACCTAACTAATGAAGCAATCTGTTAATTACACATGCGTTGCATAATTATACTTGGACACGTACGTAAGAATCTTGGTTAGATTTATGGTTATAACGGTGTAATAACTTCTAGTTAAACGGTAGTTCTTACTTCGTTTTCATGGAAGAAAAAGAAATTGGCAAAGCAGAAAAGAGAAAAAGGTAATGTTGAATTAGTGTTACCTTGTTTTCAAGATCTTTTTCCCTTAAAGTCAACTCTTTCTCTTTGTTTCTGACATCGGTACAACTTTCTGTCTATGCAAGTCTTGCTTAATTTGTCAGGACTTCTAGCGCTGTATTTTGGAGGGAATTCATTTCAAATCGAATTTCTGTCTTTATTAAGGAGCCTTTTGTGGATTAGTGGAGCCTTAAGGAAGGGAAGGCTCCAAAATTTACATACATTTTGAATTGTAAGCTCACTCATGCTTGCATGTTCTCTAGATTAACATGCATCTAAGAGAAAGTTGGATATGCGGACATTCGTTTGATTCAAATTCAAGACTAGTATTTATTAATTGTTTTTATCTTGTCGTTGATAAGGCCTTAATATAGAGTCAAACTTGATATTGGTAACATCATGCACTCTATTTTTGTTTACCGGCAAACCAAATATAAAATTAAACCTCTCACAAGATGAAAGAGGAGTTATACAAGTCTGACTACAGTCTTCAAAAGCCCTAAAAAATCGTAGCCTTCATCTTTGGGCAGTACCAAGAATCAGATGAATGAAACCTTACAACCAGAAGCAGATGAACCAAGACATACAACAGCAAAGACAGAAAACAATTGAAGGTCTAAACAAAAAATTTGACTAACATGAAGTCCTAATTTGAAAACGGCCCTAGAAACCAAATTTATCAAACATTAAGCGTTTAAAGACATAAGACTCCAACAACCTTGATCGCCCCTACACTAATTCAAATCCGGATTTACAGCAACCCATGATCTCAAACCAGCAATCCTAGGAGATTGCGAGGTTTTGCCAACGCCAACACGACCGGCCGAGAACCAAGATCCAAACATCTAAATAAGAAGGAGAAAACAGAGGGCAAGAGCCCGATGTCCTCGCCGGCGGCCAGCACCGAGATCCGACTAGGCCGGGCCACCGAGGTGGCCGGAAACACCAGTTTTTCCTTTATAATATGAAGATGATGGAGATGGGGAAGAAACCGAAAACAAATCATGAAGGGATGGGAAGCATATCACCTCAACCCATCCCTAGATCGGACAACCCCGCCTAACAACGAACTAAGGTGCTTCCTCACGACCACACGCGTCCCAACTTTCGCTGGAGAGCCCCTGAGCAGAGCGACCCGAACCCTTGCCACACCGACATGTTGCTGGTGAAGGACAGATGTGAACCTCGCGCGACGGCAGCTTCAGACGACTTCGAACTTGCGGCGGGTCCTCGAAACGCTCCGGCCAGCACCGAGAACGCGGGAAGAGAACCAGGATTTCTCCATGCCCGAGCCGAGATAGGGGAGCCACAGATCTGCCCTTGGGAAGCTCCAACAGGCCGGGGAAACCTGAGGAGCCACCAAGGAGAGCCGAGACTGGTGAGCGGCGGACCAAGGCAGCGGAGCAAAGTCGGAAGTCGTAGATCTGGCATGATGAGCCCAAATCTACGAGCAGAGCCCCTCATGGACTCCGATCTGCTAAGAGACGAGCCAGATCAAAAGGTAACCAAAGAGATCCAGCGAAGAGCGGTGAGAAAACGGTAGAAGGACAGAGAAAAGGAAGGGGTAACGGCCCGGAACGGCGAAGATGACCTCAGGTTTGGGGCTATCAACCCTCAAACAGAGAAGAACCGCCTCCCACACCCAGATCTGAGGCCAAAACTCCGGCGAACCTAAAACGAAGGGAAGAGGAGAGGGGTTAGAAGAGATGGAGCGAGGGGGAGCGGGTGAAGAGGGGGGGAAGGTGAAGGGAAGAGGGGTGCGGCCGTGATCTCGGTGGCCGGAGCCAGAGAGGCCACAGCCGCGAGAGACGGCGTCAGAGCGAAGGTTTCTCGAGAGAGTTCTAGAGAGAGAGAAGGACTCTATTTTCTTGTGTGTGGAGATTATGAAGGATTTATTAACTTGTAAATCCTTGTTGAACAAATACAGTATTATTTTCACGAGTCACAAACCTTGAAGACTTAGATTTAGAGCTTTTTTCAGTGGGGAAACAATTCATAATAATTAAACTGTTTTAGGCTAAAAAGACTCAAGTCAGAGAAAGTACATGCAAAACACAAAAATGAAACAAGTTTGAACATCATGGGCGATAAAAAAAAATAAAAACTTGTCAATAAGACCAGACAAACCGGTGTGCTCGAATGCCTCCAGGGTTTTGATGGTGTAGCGACCGAAATCACAGACGCAGCTGCTAATGACGATAAATTGGGCCAAAGCCAATAAAATAGAGGAATTAGGATGGTGCAAGATCGGACTAAAACATCCTTCTTGAGTTCAGTGGGCGTCGTCCTCCCTCTCATAAACTGTGAGGGACCCAAAACTTTGGATGTTGAAACCAGAAAAGATCAGGGATGCTACTATCAACATTTAGTGGATCCTTTACCACCTACAAACTAGTAAGGAAGTTGTGTTAGCTGTCCTCTCACTAGTCTCATTCGCACCCATTAAGAC
This sequence comes from Erodium maritimum, assembly GCA_963921825.1. Classification (NCBI taxonomy): domain Eukaryota; kingdom Viridiplantae; phylum Streptophyta; class Magnoliopsida; order Geraniales; family Geraniaceae; genus Erodium; species Erodium maritimum. Next base: position 79,163,252 of record OY997590.1, read on the forward strand.
AGATAGGGTGTTTACCACCCCTTCCTGTATCCCAAAAGACGCATAAGAATTCTCCAGGTTCCCTATTTCTGAGCTTAGGAAATCAGCATAACAATAGTTTGGAACAAATCCGCCGGTGCCTAACCACATCTATGAGACTAAAAGATAGTGGGATGTTCAATAACAAGTAATTAGAGCATCGCCAATGCTAGCTTGTTGGTGTGTCCTGGTTCGTGTTGACTGTCCGTGTTGACTATTGGATTTAAAAACTAATGTTTCAGTACTCTCTCAACCAATAGTCAACATGAACAGTCAACAACCTCTAGTGGTTGCATGTTCGTGCTAACTGTTCGAATAAAAAAAAATCCAAATGTGTTTGACAAAATAGCTTGCATAAAAGTCGAATAACTATGACATTTTCAACGAAAATAATTTATATGCTAACATTGAGCTCAAACTACCTATCATGCAAATACAATTAAGCGTCGCCAAATTTATTCCAAATATGTTCGACAAGGTCGTCCTTCAATCGATAATGAGCACGGTCATCCTACATCATCTAGATGTATCCAATTATGACATGGGACGGGACAAAGCTTCCTCGCACAAATGTTGGTTCTCTTGGCCCAGCCTCATTTGTTGGTTCAATGAAGCCATCATATGTATGATGTTATGCGTCGACTATCATATTGTGCATGATAACACATGCATTCATGACTAAGCCGAGTGACTGAGGCATCCACATTCGACTCAGTCGAGTGATAATGTGAAACCGAGATTGGAGGACCCCAAATGCTCGTTCCACATCCTTCTTGTAAGCTTCTTAGACTTCTGCAAACTTTTGTTTCAGTCGCTGAGCCAATGGGATTGTTTTCACAAAAAACTGGCCATAAAAGGTAAATACCATCAGCAAGATAATACAGAAGTGTGTAGTGGTTACCATTTGCCGTATATTGGACAGTTGGTTGCCAATTATTGATAACGTCCGTAAATAGTCTAGAATGGTTGAACATAGTTAAGTCGTTGTTGGATCCTGCCAAGCCGAAGAACGAGTGCCAAATCCATAAGTCACGCATGGCAACCGCGTCGAGGACCACGATTGGTTTGTTCCCGTAGTCCCTCCTTGAATGTGAGACCCTCAAAGTCGTCAGGCAATTCTTCTACTCCTATTGCATGCAGTCAAGATTTTCAAGCATTCCCGGAAATCCACGCGCTTCATTCACCGCTAAAAGGTAGTTCATATCAACTTGTGTTGGCCTACACTGATACATTAGACCGAAGATAGTAACGACTCCCCTGCAAAATTTGTTCACACACTCCAAAGTCGTGGTTTCGCCTACTTTCAGGTACTCGTCCAGTCAATCGGCTGCAATTCCATAACACAATTGCCTAATGGCCGCAATACATTTTTTATACGGAGATAACGAAAACCTACCCACAGCGTCAAGCCGTTGACTGATGTACACATCGTTATCCTTCAATGCACGAATAATGTGGAGGAACACATCCTTTGGCATTCTGAAACAACGACGGAAATGCACCTCCTTGTACACAGGGTTTGTACCGAAGTAATCGCGCATTTAACGTTCGTTCGCGGCTTCCCAGTCTCGTGCGATGTAGCTTCTCTTCCGTGGTTGTACTACGGTCATTGTGTCGTCTAACAAACCCTGAACGACCTCAATAGACAAGTATTCTTGGAGTGCTCCCTCCAATATTGGCTCGAAAGAAAACTCGTTGGTACGGGCATTGGCATTGTTCGCCATTTCGGTGAAAAAAAATTGACACAAAATGTTAGAATATAACTATAATTGGGCCTTCAACTATGAGCTTGAGCTTTTAGTTGAGTTGGTCCTCTAATATGGTATCAGAGCTTGTTATCTCATGGACCCGGGTTCAAACCCCACTCTCTACAAAAATTCTAATTTATTCTTTATTTATCAAATTTGGCCAAAATGGGCTACCCTTATCATTCTTCTCAATGAGCTCATCTTCTGTTCTAAATATTTCACCTCCAAACCGATAAATTGGCTTGTCCTTAAGAGCGTGTTATGCGTATTAAAATATAATTATAATTAGGTCTTCAATTATAAACTTGAGCTTTTATTTGAGTTGATCCTTTAGAGCACCCACAGTCGTGGGCGAGATGGTGCTGGCGAGGAGAAGTCGTCGGCGAGGAGGAGGCGGGGAGCCGGCGAGGAGCTGGCGAGGAGCAGGTGAGAAGGGCGCCGGCGAGATGGAGAGACGTTGGCGTTCTCGCCAGCAGATCTCGCTGGCGAGTTTGACTTGGACTGTCTCGGGCGGCGCGCCGGCCGTTGGCGACCCACTCGCTGGCGACACGTGGCGTGGTCGCTGGCAGCAAAAGTTAATACCATTTTCACTTTCCCCCTATAAATAACACCCCCAAACTCATTTTTCACACACCTTCAAATTCTTTCTCCTTCTACTACACTTCCATAGTTTCCAATTGTCGCTATGTCTTTCGATCTCAACGAGTGGGTTCTCAACTATAGGTCGGTGACGGATGAAGCGTTGTCCTAAGAGTTCTTGGAACCGAGCTTTTCCCCCAACCCGACCGTCCTATCCTCTCCAACTATTTTCGAGCCCGCCGACGTCCGTGTGTTCGTCCGTCAAAGGCCAAAGCAAAGCGTGTGTTGTGGACCGTCGATGAGGACTGCAGGTTAGTTCGAGCTTGGATGCACCACTCGTACGACTCAGTGCACCGCAACCAGAAGCGTAATCTGAAGTATTGTGGGGCATCGCTGAGGAAATGTCTGGGACTCGGGGGTCGGACGATCCGGTGAGGTCGTCTAAGCAGTGCAAAGACCACTGGGCGCAGACGAATACCAGAGCGACGTTCTTCCAAGGGCTATTTTTGAAGGTCTACAGGGACTACATGAGCGGCCGGTCGGACGCGGGAATCATGAGTTTGACTGAGGAGCAATACCTAAAGGCTTGTGGTCATCCATTCACATGGAAACACTGGTGGGATCTTGTCAAAGGTGAACACAAGTGGAATTCCGCTTACTTTTCCGTTGACACGCCCGTTGTACCGACACCGGTTACGCAGTTCGATGTCGAAGATTCTTCCGACTCGGGGAAGCGCACTCGTGAAGACACGCCGGGCTTTGAGGACAGTCAGCAGACGACGGGTGCTAATACGGACGGTCAACCCCAGTACAAGAGGCCTATGGGCTGCAAGGCTGCCAAGGCTGCAAGGCTCAGAGGTAAGGGCTCTGCATCATCCTCTAAGGAAGCGGTTGCCGATCGTGTCAAGAGGGCCTATATAGCGGCCAAAGAAGCAAGCCAAGGCAGGACCATTGAGAAGGTTGCGCAGCTGAAGCTGATGACATACCAGCAGTGGGTGGAAGCTGAAGCAAGGGACACTTCGGGCATGGATCCCAAGCAGCTCGAGGCCCACATGACGCAGCTTAGGATTTTGCGCAATCTGATGAACCAGTGACGCCGCTGTTTATTTAACGTACTTGTGTTTTTTTTTTTGAAGTTGTAACTCCCGTTTCTTTAATGAATTGTTTTAAGTTTTATGTTTCGGTAATTTTTTTAAAATGTTTTTACAAAACTGTTGTATGTTTTGATAATCAATTGGTGGTTTTTCAATTTGGTCAAACAAGTAGTTTTTTTTTCCATTATGAATTGTAGGTTTATTAGGATGTGTGCCATTAATGCCATCACCACCACAAAAAGACCAAAATGCCCCTTTGTGGCCGGCGGCTTAGGCTATAAATAGCACCCTCTCCTCCTTCATTCTTCACACCTCTTCTCCCAATTCTCTCTCTATCTCCCAAACTTTTGTTCTTCCTTATTTCCTCCCCTTCTTCGAAGCACCAATGGCCGGCGTAGCTTCATACCCGTGGACCAACGAGGAAGAGATGATGCTGGTCCTATGTTGGCTACAGGACGCCCGACCGGGCTCAAATCATAGGTGCTGGCCGCTAATCTACGCCAATTTTGTCCACGGTGCTCCGGCCAATTCCCCGCCGAGAACCCAAAAGCAGTGTTGAGACCACTGGCAGGATCTCGCCAGGAAAATCCACCGTTATGAACTATGCTACCGTGTACCAGTTCATAACGCCCCGCCGGGAAGTACCGAGAATTACCATCGCTCTCAAGCAGCCGCTGAGCACCACAGGGCCCATGGCAACCATTTCACGAAGATGTTTATGTGGGAGATCGTTCGAGACCATCTCAAATTCCTGCAGTACGTTCACGAGCTGTAGATCGTGATCATGTAATAAAATTAGATATCGTCTAATTATGTTTTAAATTACCATCTGCGTGCTAAATTATGTTTTAATTAGGGAAAATTTCAGTATAATACCCTGCCAAACATTTAATTTCAGTATAATACCCTGACATAAATTTTTTGCACTTTCATACCTAAACCAAACATTTATTTTCACTTTAGTACCCAAACGTTAACTTTCTGTTATTTTGGATGGAAAAAGTTAAAAAGACCATAATACCCCTAACTATTACTCAAATTTTCAAACTCATGCCATTGGTTCAAAATTTGAAAATAAGTGAAATGACAATAATACCCTTCATAGTTAGGGTATTAAAATGAAAATTTCACTATTTTAAAAATAAAATCAGTTTTTAAAAAAAAAATGAAAACTGTGAGGGACCCAAAAATAAAATGTTTGGCAGGGTATTATACTGAAATTTTCCCTTTTAATTATCGTATGTGTGCTATATGTATAATTATAATAAAGCTTTGGGTTTGAGTAGCAATTTTTTTTGTTTTATAATTGCTTTTTTCCCATCTCGCCGGCGGCTCCTCGCCAGCAACAGAACCCCACTGCAGACCTCGCTGGTGAGATGATTTAAAACACATATTTTAAACCATCTCGCCGGCAGCCGACGAGATGGTTGTGGATGCTCTTAGTATAATGAATTCAAATGTAAGAGAAGAAGATTGAATGTGTGTTTTTGTTGGGTACAATAACCCCTATTTATACATAATTAGAAACATTATTTTTTGTTAGTTTCAAACTCAAAGCAAAATTAAACTTGTCGTGGTAAACAGGTAAGTTATAGCAAACTGTTTTTTTTTAGTATATTTATGTACCAATTTAAATTACGAAATTTGATTGATTAAACTTTGACTGCACTTTCATTTCCCCCATCTTTTATCTGCCGACAGAAAACGAGCCCATAAAGGAGTGCTCTCGCTCCCACTGCTCACTGCTTCTTCTTCACATTCCAAGTTTCTGCTTCAGAGGGTTTGGTCTCATACATATTTGCTTTTGATTTCATATGGATTTCTGCCGGAATGTGTCCGTCGCCGCCGGTGAATACCACCAGCCGGAGCAGACCCTCTCCCCTCCTTGCTCCTCTGCCCATCTCGACGACCTCTTTTCCACCCACACCACTGTCAGTCAACTTCACTTGTTCATCTCTTTGTAGTTGTAAAGTTTGGATTTTTAATCCGGTCTCTAATCATCAGTTTTGAGTTTTTAATTGAGTCGGTTCTCTGACATCTGATTTGGGCTCGGACATGACTAGCCCAAATCCCAAATTGGGTCGATTGATTGACAGAATATGAAAGTATAATCGGGTCTTGAGCTATCAGTTTGGCATAATGTGATTGTGATATGTTATGGTTCCAATTTGTGTGCAGGAAGTTGATGTTAGCTTGGAATGGCTGTCAATATTTGTGGAGGATTGCTTAACCAGCACAGGAAATTGCCTCCCACCACCACCCACAATCACACCCACAACAGAGCCACAACCCACAAACATATCAAAGTCCTTACATTTATTGCAGAAGAAGCCCCAACAAAAAGCCAGGAGCAAGAGGAGGAAGAAGAGTACAAAACCCAGAAGCCATTTCATGAGCTGGACAAACCCAAGTAGCCAAAACAACCACCACATGGCCATAACTAGCCCAGACCCACTTTTGCTCCAACAAGATCACTGGTTAGCTGACAGTGAGCTCATCATTTTGCCCCAAAAGGATGAGCATGAGCATGAAGAAGAAGGAAGAGAAAAGGGAGGAAGGAGATGTAGCCATTGCCTATCACAGAGGACCCCTCAGTGGAGGGCTGGACCATTGGGCCCTAAAACTCTATGCAATGCATGTGGGGTGAGGTTTAAGTCAGGGAGGTTGCTTCCAGAGTACAGGCCAGCCAAAAGTCCCACTTTTGTCACCAATCTCCACTCCAATTCTCACAAGAAAGTATTGGAGATGAGGAACATCATGCCCCACTCTGGATACTAGATAGATTAGCCCTTCATGATTCATCTATGATTTATCAATTAGTAGTAGTAAGTATTAAGTAGTAGTATGATATTTGTGTTAGTCATATGTTGTTGTCTATACTTGTAATTTATTATTCTGCAATTATATTCAAATTGTAGGGCTTTGGTGGTGTTGGGAAATGTAATCAGCAGCACAGTTTCTTTGACTCTGTTCTGTGGAGTATTAAGACTCTGCTTACAAGTTACAAGGTAATATTGGTCATGCAGTAACAGTAACAGTAACACCCTTTGAATACACTGTTGGAGTCCGGAACCATGCACGTGATATGTTTGTTCATCTTCTTTATTTCATGAGTTGAACCTTCTCGTGTGTGTGTCAAGGGCAGATTCAATTCAAAGAGGTTTAAGGTGTTTGAGGGAACACCCTGTCTAAGTTTAATAAGAGTATATAGATTTTAGTTATCTTTGATATGATATTTTATCGATATAAATCGGAGTTCATATGAAACAATTGTAGATATTATAATAACATCCTTTCAACAATCCAATTCAGGACTTACCGTAAATTGTATTGAGAAACAATATGTAAATTGAATGATAATTTTTATTTGAGCATATAGTGGGATTTTATTAGATAAAAATCAAAGGTACAAACGCAAGTCAAAACATATTACCGAATGAAAAAGATAACAGAAATGAAAGAAAAGAAAAGGGTAAGGCCGGAGTCCTAACCCGTAGGTACCAGACACTAACCCAATAACACGGTACCCGACTATTCCAATGACGAAATAGTGGTAGATAGGTTCCACCCAGGTGGCTACATAGTTGTAGCACGAGGAACACATTACCTGACTCAACTAGAAACTGCCTACGACGAGGGATTTGGACCGTTTGATGGGATAACGGGAAATTAGGGAGAACTCCATATAATGGAGGGAAGGTGCCACCGGACTTCCACCGGTGTTGGAAAGGCGAGGTGTCCATCCCCATACACGCCTCGATGCCTAACTCATGGACTTGGGCAAGGCTACGATGTAGTTCTCGCTTGAGCGATCCCTTGGTAAGCTTATGCCTTAATCGGGAGGCGGGGGCTTCCTTCCCTTATTACGTGTCGTTACCCGAAGCACACAAGAAACTCATCCTGGTTAGGTTGGAGATCTTGTGTTGCAGTCGCTTCGCTTGGTCCTGTGGTCTTTGGGGTTCGAGGCGGTGGTACCGAGCAGAGGCACTCGTGCTTCCAACACCGCGGGCGTGCTGAATTGGTAGGCAATAGATCTTGGGTTGTGGTTCCAATCCTTCGACCCGTCGGGACGAAGCGCCAGATTTTGTTCGTCCAATTCAGTAGTCAAGAGGCCCCCAACATCCATTTTCTGTCCGGACCAACAGTTATCGGGTAACATGACATGCGGTGTATGTTCTCGATTGTACAAACAAAATGGGTGTATCCGACCCCGTTTCGTTCCTCCGATGATATCTTCCCTGGGGGTCCGAGATGGGGCTCCTCGATTGGCAAGTCGGTGGAACGAATATGACGGTCATGTTGAGCCTCCTAGTGATGGATCCATCATTATCAAGACGAAATTCAGTAGAGATGCGCCAGTGCTTCCTCCCCGACGAAGGGGATAGGTCATGACATGATCAAAGACATCAGCGGAGGGTGTGGTCGGTCGAAGTGGTGGAAGAGGAAGGGGTAAGATCACGGGCGCTTGGGGGTGAAGTCCGGGGAGCCTCTGGTTGTCTAGGGCATCATGTCAATGCTCCTCGTGTTAGTCTTAGTGCCCGTAGTCCAATAGTAAATGTACAAATGTAAATATCATCGTTAGCAATAAAATTAAAACGGCTTTATATTACTCATGTGTTGGAGTAATATATCGATGTGTGCTCTGATCTATGCCCACCGTGCGAATAGAACCATAGATCGAGATAGATCACACTCGATGGGTCACTAGTCAACAAAACTTCACTAGAAGCGACTAGTAAGAAAGATGGCTCTTTATGGCTTACGTTCTACTAGTCATTGGAATGAGATTCCGGAGTCTGATCATAGATATCATGTGGGACATGATATTGGACGACCCGACATGAATATGTGCCATAGATCAGGTCATGAACATATTCATTGTCGTAGCTTGTCATGTATCCTTAGACCAAGGAGTCTTTGTGATCGCTATGCAGTAAACAATTGAGTTTGGCTTGAGCCTAACATTGTCCGTAACAGGGCTTCCATAACGGCCTGGATTGGCTTGGGGATGGACTGCATGAGTGACATGAAAGACGGCTAAGGGATTTATCCCTCATACTACGGTATGGGAAAGATATCGGTTCTTGGCCGCTTGATCGAGAGTGACTGAAAGAATAACATGGCCATGCACATGATACTGGGTATCATATATTCAGTCATCTCACATATCAAGGAACAGTGATTGAGAATAATAAGGATGACGGCTCTATGCCTTATCTCAATCAGGATATCGGAGATAAAAGGATAATGGCAAGGACGACGGAAAGGTTTGAATCGACATGGTCGATTCGTTATGCAGTGTCAGACAATACTAAAGTCTTGTTAGTTTCCACTTAAATAGGATCAAGTAAAATGAGATTTTACGTTGATCTATTGACATGCATAAACCTAAGGGTCACACCGGAGGGTGAAACTCATTGACACATTTATGGAGAATGGCCAAAAGGGAGTTGTCTCGGGACATGACCAAAACTGGGTTTTGGGTCATGTGCCCGTAAGTGAATAGGACTTTACGGATCAAGACAAGGCTTGAAGTCTTGGGATTGATCGCGTCGGATAATGTTGGACATTTCCGGTATGGAAGGCTTGGAGGCGATGAGCGAATCACGGGATCTCGTTGGAAATGGCCACGTGCCATGTTCCAAGAGGCCCATGAAAGGCCCATGCAACTAAGGCTCATGGAAATAATTAATCAAGTCTTGATTAATTAGTACTAAATAAGCAAGACAAAGATTAAGGTGTTGGTGATTCACCACCTAACCTCATCTTGTCTAGCCATACTTTGTTCTATTTACACATTACTTGTCACCATACTTGTCTCATGCTTTTAGTTTGACAAGTTGATGAGGTTTATTATGTTTAAGTCATCTTTTTTCAACATAACAAACACAAGACAAGAATAGGAAACACATTTTTCTCTCCCTCTTCCCCACAATTTTGGTCAAGGGTTGGTTCTTCCTCCATTTTGTGTTCTTGAGTCCTCTAAGCTTAGAACTACGTGGCTTTGATTCCTTGGAGGATACGTAGGCGTCTTGGAGACTCAAGCCAAATCATTCTTTACCCGGTGTTCTTGTTTTGGCAAGAAGTAGTGCTGAATTTTTCTCTTGTGAATCCATTTTTTGTTAGTTGTTTCATGGTTTTAATCGTCTCTTGGTTTTCATTTATTTTCTGCTGCGAGTTGGTTCATCTCCAACCCTACCTCGAGACCCAACACCTCGGGCACGGAGGCGACATGGGCCGTGGGTGCCCCGTCCAGCGTACCCAACGAGAGCACGACAGGGTCAAGCATGATGGATACCGACAGGGCTAAGAAAGGTGGGACAATCGCGGGTGGAGGCGCTCGGGGAGAGAGCAGTGGGAGATGTCTCTTATTCTTCGATCGGACTGGCTTGATAAAGCCTCGGGGTGGGGCCAGCGATATGACCGCGATAGGATATGGTAGCACGTGAGTAGGGATGTGTGTGACAATGATGGTGACGGTTGGGCGATCATCGGGACTCGACATGACGGACGGCACGAAGACGACATTGGTCAGAAGCAAGTCAGGGAGATCTCGAGCAACGAGTGGTGGTCCCTCGAGAAAGTCGTCGCAGACGTTGACCGACAAAGAGACTACAAATAATATATACGGAAGAAGAAGGCGTGGAACCCTAAAAGAACGATTTATTCTCGTTTGATAAATCAAGAGTAATTAATAGAATGATAATTTAATTCTTTAATAAGTGTAATTTTTATTTATTTTCCTATTACATTTACCAATTATCCATCTCATACCTTGAATTGTTTTCCTAACTTTACCGTTAATGTGTGCCTCCTAACTGACCGTGTCACTAGTTTAATCTTCTCGATACACTAATTTTATGTTACCGATTCAAAATTAAACTTTTGTTGCTCTACTACTTCTACAGTTCTACTCGTGTAAAGTTTTTTTTTTTATCCAAACCGTTATGTCATTAGTTAGCCAACAACCCATTGTCCCCCAACAATCATGATAGCTTTGACTAAAGTATTATTGATTTTGGTGGGTTAAAACTAAGAGAATGTTTGACTAATTTACCAACAAATGTAATTTAATTTGAATCCCAGCATTTGAAATCTCAAAGCTAAAATAATATGAACGGTTGAAATATGTGTCACACATTTAAAATGTATAGACGAATTGACCACATGATAAAGGTACGCAAATGGTTTAGAGTTACCATTTCTCTTTTCTTTTATCAGAAAGAAATAAATAAAAAATTATTATCAAAAAATAAATAATAAAAGAATAAAATACAAAATACAAAATTAAATAGCCCAAAACCCTAAAAAGAGAAGGTCCAAAAATGAAACCAGCAAACACAACAAAATGGGTTAAATGCATTATGCTATCTTTATGTTCGGTCTACGAACCTTTTGGTACTCTTATGTTTGTTTAATACATTTTGGTACCTTTACGTTCGGTCCTCTTACGGAATTAACATATTTTGTTAGAAAGCTAACGGAATATTTGATGCAGTGCATATTGAAGATGTTTTGACAAATCGGCTAGAAAACCTGAAAATGCAGCAGTGTCCGAAATTGACGAAACCTTAGCATTTTTCGGGTCGAAACGGGCTCCTGAGCAAAAGTCATGGTTTTCCATGAGGAACGACGTTTTTCGGCCATCCGAGATCGTTTAGAGGGGCGAAACTGACATTTTAGAGTCCGATTCATTATTTCCTGTTTTTGGGTATTTCCTTTATTTCGAATTAGGGCTTTGGGTTGTAATTTCCTTATTGTATTAAGACTTTGGGTACTAGTTTTTCTATTTAAGCACTTGTTATTCCTCATTGTAATTCAGATTTTATGAAATAAACACCAAAAACGAGTTCTACTCAATTTCTATCTTATTCGGTATTCACTTAGAATCAACGAATTCGATAAAGGGTTCTCCCTTTCGCTCTGCACTCTGCATCAATATTTCATTTCGTTAGTCATGTGACCCCATGTGCCAGTTAGTAATGAGTGAAAGTACCATTTTTAGGTCTTGCAGAGTTGAATTTGGGTCTAAATACAAACAAAAAAAATTCAAAAGACATAAACATAATGTTCATCGTGGTCTGAATACAAACAGATGAGGTTCTCTATGTTGTTCATATGTTCATAGTGGATCTGGGTTTTGTGTTTTGAGAATAAAAAAAGAATTCAAAAGACAAACATATTTTTAATTTCAAAAATAAAAAATTAAAGAAATAATATATATATATATATATATATATATATATATATAAATTAGGAAAATATTCAAATTTTGTAAATTTAATTTTTAAAAATATATTATTTTAAAAAAAAATAATTAGTTATAATTATTTTAAGAAATAAATAAATAATTATGAATATTTTAACAAATAAATGAAATTATTAATATTTCATAATAAATTATTAAAGAATTAATGATCAAAAACTCATAACAGAACTTCATTTCAAATGTCAAAGGGTAAAACAGTCATTTCACATAATTCTATTAGTTTTTTAACTTCAAATGCTCAAACCGTCCATGGACCAAACACAAGAGTACCAAAATGTATTAAACACGTATAAGGATATCAAAAGGTCCGTGGATCAATCATAAGGGTACCATAGTGTATTTAGGGAACCACAGTCAAGTAACCCCAATGGGATTAGGAGTCCTGCTACTATAATAAGGAATCAACGCCGCTTCGAGTTTCCTGAAGCCCTCTTCAGTTGAACCTCTGTAGCGAACTCCCAAACGCTCAACATATCTCACCATGGTGTGGATAGAACTCTCTCATGTATGTCCATCGACTAACGATGAGGAGAACCCCGAATAGACATCTGGAAGGGGATGGGCATCAACACAATCAACATGTAACATGTGGATCGATTAGAGAGAGGGACATGATCTTGATCCAACCTATCATATAGATCCTTAACATAGACCGTGTATATCTCATCGACGTTCGAAGTCATATTCGCCCACCTATCTAACATACTTGCCAGTGGACCTAATTAGAACAAACTATGAGCAATAGGAACGAAAGATAGGGGTGATATCTCCTTAGTTAGAGAGGGGGCGAGCATTACTTGTATTAGGATGTTGTATGGTGGAGTGGCTCGCTCGAGGGGCTAAAACCAAAGAGTCACTCTTCAATGCGGTCTTGGTCCACAATTCCCCCAACCCACCTTGAGGAAGGTAAGGAAGGGTGTCTATTGGGACTGGCTTGAGGAGCACTTTTACACCAAAACCCTGCCTCTCAAGTAGCGATCACCCATCTACCCGACGAAACATCCAACACGTGGACAAAAGTCAAGGCTCTAGGCGCCTAATATGTCTCCAAAAAACAAAGGTGGACGTCGACAAGCATGCCTAGCTTCCCAACAATCTCAACGATAGAGTCTCGACTCCAGGACATAACAGGGAGGTCGATAATTTCCACCCAAAGAATATGGCTGCTAAATAAAATTTGATGTGCATTATCTGAGAAGGAGAAGAACCAGAGATGCAAACGCCTTCCACTCGTCGGTAGCACGTTTCTCGCATGACAAGCGAAAGGTTCGTGTTCCCAAGTCAAGGACATCCACCCTTGAGATTCTTGTGAGTTGGAAGGCAATGTTAATAGTGAGATCGAGGAACGTGCAATACTAATCATACTAAAAACCGACATCTTCTCAAATCGAGAATTTATCGATAAGGAGCACGAGATGGGTTGAGGTTGAGGAGAAGCAAGATCCCTTTATAGGATAGAGTAACATTTCAGGTGGAGAGGAGGTGTGGGCGACTAGACAAAGAGATTGGGGAAATTGGAGACAGATGTCGGGAAATCCCTATTCTATAGATCAATGATCTATCTACTCCGTCTTCAACTAATAGTAGCCCAATCACCTACAATCAGAGTGATCTTTATAGATAATGAAGTGGTGAACGCCGTAGCAAAGGAGGGATTTTCCATGGTAGTAAGAGTAAGAAAAGATGAGGAGTTGCCTGGTCCACCTTGAGGGATTCAAAGGTCTTTTTTGAGCTTGGGGCCGGGAGTGGGTTAAATATTTTGGACCCGCTCACTCTAGACTGGTTCCAAAATTTGGCCACAGGCTTGGGACCGGCCCATAGACACCCCTAATTAGCAAACTAACTCCACGTCTCTCAGTGTCGTGTTGCACTTGCTCGAACTCCAACTCTCTCTGTATAATAAATTTGTTCGGACCAATACATGATTTACTTTTAGTCTTTCTGGGATGAGGTCTTATATTAGTGTCTTATTGTAGTATTACTTACCAACCTAATATATTCCGCCTTTTGTTGAGATTGGATTTTACTTGTCCATTTCCAACTTCATATGTGGTGTACTACGATAATACTCCTCCAAACTTAAGGGCTACAATAACATCACTTCAAATACACCAAATGGTTAAGGAGCTATTTAAATGATATTAGATTTATGATTGAATTAAATTTGTTTCAACCATTTTACTATTGAAAATTAAAAATAAAATTCTGATGGAAGTTTATTTTAGAAAAAAATGTGAACTTCATTATGAAGAAAGATTACACCTTACAGCAATAGATGAGGGACCAAAACACCCAATTCTTGAACAATTGAACTACGAAATGCAAACTGAGCTAGGCTATGGGCAACCTCATTACAACACCGAGGCACGTAAAGAAGTGCCGCATCCCCTAAAACATCTAAAGAAGACCAAATTTCCTCCACAACATGCCCTTCTACGGCATCAAACCATCGATTGCGGACAACCGAAACTACATTCGAGATATCCGACTCCACTTCCCTGACTTGCCACCCCCTATCCAAACACCACTGGAGGCCTTCTCTCAAAGCCAAGCACTCGGCAAGGTGAGGGGAGGTTCTCGCTCCATTGACCTCTCCAAGGTGATTTCCAACCGCTAAGTCCAAACCGATTCCACTTGACCGAACCCCAACATCCACATTCAACTTTTAAAAAAACCTATTATGAATTAAGTTTTAACGTGGAATCTACATTCTTTATTGTTTAAAATACTGAAATCTTCACCAAAACAATGTATTGAATTAGAATTGTCCTTACCACAAAAAATGAAAAAGTGAAGAGACAAGACAGGGCATCTGAGAAATGGGTAAAGGATTGGGACATCCAATGAAATGGGTCCCTTTTACCCATAAACATGCATGCCTTTCCAAAATCTCATACCGACGTCACTGCTCATTCAAACACTGTTCTTACTCTCAACATGCCAACTCAACTGAAATGCCAATAATGGCCCAGAAAAAGCCCAAGAATCTTGACTCCACCAAACCTGATTAGTGATTATCATATTATAGAGGGATAATTATAATTATGGGAGTCTAAACTTATTACTTTTAACCCTCTTTTTTTTTTCTTTTCGTTACCCTGAAATTTAGTTTGTTGTAATTTACTTACTCACGTTAATTTTTCTGTCAAAACGAGTAAAATGTCCACAATAATTTATTAATAACCAAAATTTAAAAATCATATCATTGAAGAAGAAGCAAAAGGATGTGTATTAGTTTCTTTCTATGGTCAATTTTTCAGAACCATACCATTAAAGAAGAAGATAAAGAGGGATGAATATTAGGGTTTGAATCTCAAATGGCGTTTTGGCCATTTTAAAAATGCTATTGTCATGTGCACTAATGACCATTTTATGTCCAGAATGAAAGATGTTTTTGAAATTCCAAAATATCGAGAAGAAAAGAAAAACTTAGAATTGTAATTTTGAAACTTCATAAGTACATAATAGTGAGATTGAAATTATCCATATCACAAATCAAGCATAATGGCAACAACAAAAAAAGTTGTGGTAACCCTTTTGTTTGCTAAATGCAAAAATAAAAAATGTACCAGAGAATTTTTTATGTATGCAAGAATGAGCGATTCTCTTTCACTTCTGAAAGTTCAATGCAGTAATCTGTCACCAGAGTCATCTACTCCTCCAGAGTATAGCAACTTAGATAGAACAAAACCTCGTCTTGCAACAAAGATCAAGCAAACCAGACTAATAAATACCATTATTTTATACCAAATTTACTGAAATACGACAAAAAAACGAGTTCAAGATATTATTTTACTATTATCAAAAAAAGGTTACAACTTACAGCAAAAAAAAACACTTACAAATATTTTTTTTACAATTATTCATCAGAATACCCTAACCCAATAAAATCAGAAGAATTTTATAGGAAAGAAATCTACAAAAGCTATAAATAACCAAAAACAGACACATAAAAAGAAGCTAACAAAATCAATCAAACCCAAAAAAATATCATCCAAAACAATGTACCTGTGGCAATCTACACTTAGAGGAACACTAACATGACCAAAGCCACCAAAACCACAAAGGAAGATCCCATAACAGAAGCAGAGTTAGCTATCTGAATGATGAAATCACAAGCCCCTTGCGATATGTTGGTCTTTGTCATCACAGCCAGACCCTCAAAGTCACAGGCCTGCGGATTCTGATCCTGCACCTGATAATACATATTGAACGCAAAAGAAGCGTTCCCATTAGCATCCATGCTGTTGCATGACGACCCATACCCCAACGCCGTACAATCAGCAAAAGTGCAGGCATAGTCGATGTTCTCAGCAAGCTTGCTCAAATCCTTAGCGTTCGGGTTGAACATACACCATCTCGAGGGGAGATACAGCACGTCCCTAGCTCCCACCAGCATCTTGTTCTGGCCCTGCCCGGTGGAGTCCATCCCAAATTTAGGCTTCCCGTCGTACCCAAAGATCCCCCAGTGCCTCTCAAAGCTCCCGGGCGCAATGCTCTTGGCATCCTCGTCGAGGAGACTGAATAAGTACACCTCTATGAACCCTGGCCTCAACGGTGTCCCTCTGTTAGCTGAAAGCCTCGGTAAAAGCCCGTTGTAGAATCTATTTGCATTGGCGAGGTTTGCATTCTTGTCCCCGTCTGTAGGCCACCCTACTTCCCCAACTATAACATCAAGGCCACCGAGCCCTACAGCCTTTAAGGAAGAAACCAAGGTATCAAAGTTGGCGTCAAACACATTGGTGTATTGAATCTGACCGTCCACTATAGGATTGGTTTCTCCGTCGAAGAATGCATAGTTGAAAGGGAAGTCATCGTTGCCATAAAGACTCAGGAAAGGGTATATGTTTATTGTGAAGGGAGCTTTGTTCTTGTCCAGGAACTGGACGATCGCGGTCATGAGGTCGTTGATGTCACTGCGGAACCTTCCTGCAGATGGGACGGGGTTGTCCACTGGCGAGTTGTAGACATCGGCGTTTAAGGGCACTGTGGCCTTTATGGAGTCTCCTACCCCGGCTTCGTTTAGGGCATTTTGGATGTTCTGAAGGGCAGGGAAGGTAATGTTCAGGAATGAGTTGTTGTAGGATGTGAGGAAAGGCTCATTCCCTACAGCTACATATCTGCACCAAATATGGAGTGAAAAAGGGTAAGCAATCAGCAGTTTAGTTGACATCACCAATCTCTTAACCGATTGATTATATTATAGGAAGCTTCATAGCAATGCTTGGGAAAAGATGCATATAATATCAAAAAATAATTGCAAAAAAGTATCCAGAGGTATTCACTTTTTTGCAGGTTACAACCCTCTTCTTTGATAATTGCAGAGAAGTGCCATAAGCATGTCTTTTTTACACTTTGTATTAGTTTGTTTCAAAATGACGATTTTACCATTGAAAAATTAAATTAAAAGAACAAAAATTCAATTTTTCATATCTCTTAAATTTTGTATTCTTTGTACAGTACAAAAAGAAAGAAAATAAAGGGATAGCAAAATCTGATTTTTTTATCCATTACTTTTAAATCTAAATTATAAGGGTAAAGCCGTATTTTTATACAAATTGCAACAAAAAGACAAATTCAGATACTTTTTGGTAATTATCAAAGAAGAGGGATACAAATTGCAAAAAGTTAATACCTCAGGTACTTTTTCGCAATATAAACTAAGAAACTTGAGCATAACTAACTCTTCAAGGCAGATCCTCAAAAAAAAAACTCTTCAAGGCAGTGATTAGGAGAATTTTCATTTTGATATGTAGTAGTAATGCACACAACTATACACCAATAATGCATACAACTTAATTATGTATCATAACAGATAATCCATGTGCATCACCACACCAACTTTTGTGGCCATAATCCAAAGAGATCACATGGTGAGTTTGAGGGATTTGAAAAGCCAAGTCGAACTATAAACAAACCCTAAACCTTGAAGCTAACAAGAGTTTCAGATACCAAAGTCAAACAACCAACCAGTCCACAAAAAAAAAACTTGTATATGAGTATCAAGTTGATCAGAAAATACTGGGTTTTGAAACAAACCCATGAACCTAAATCATTCAAATTGATCAAATTTCCAATCCAAAATTGCTCAGAATATGAAATCAAAACAAACCACTCCAACCAGCCCACAAAAAACTTGTATATGATCATCAAGTTGATAAGAAAATACTGAGTTTTGAAACAAACCCATGAACCTAAATCATTCAAATTGATCAAATTTTCAGTCCAAAATTGCTCAGAATATGAAATCAAAGCAATGTGCACTCACTTGATGTTAACACCACCGTTGAAGTTGTACCGAGTGACGTTCCGGCGAACCCATTCCTTGGCTTTGCTGTAACTGGTCATGTCTGCGAGCTGGTTATTGGGGATAGCAACCATGACCTCGAGCCCAGTTCCGGAGAGAGCAGCCATGGTGGACTGATCTGCGTCGAAGAGCTTCACCTTCTGAATCCCATTGTCTTTGAGCATCTGAACCACCGTTTCCGGAGGCAGCATGTGCGTCGCCTGAGTTCCCCAATTCACCCCAATCCCATCCACACACCAGCAACCAAACACCCCCACCAACAAAACCCAGCTCAGAAACCTCAATCCGCCACCCATCTCCGGCCCCGGATAGGATTTTCCGGGGAAATAAGCAGTTCCGGCGAGGTGGGTAGGGAAAAAGGAACGATTTTTATAGAGAATCCCCGAGAAAGTAAGGATAGAGATAAGGAAAGTGACACCAAACAGAGAAAAAGGGTTAAAAGGAAAGAGAAAAAACAAGTCAAATAACAGAGCACATTCCCAGAAACAAATTAAAATTTGCTTTTTTCGCAGAACCCAACACCAGATACTGAAATTAAATCGATATGAGAAGATGAATTTTTGAAAATCACAACGACTCGATTGCAGATTCGGAGATTGAACCCAGAAGAGCCAGACTCTGAACAGAGGATATAAGTGAGAGAGTAAAGCTGAAAACAGCTAGAGCTAGAAGACGATTGCGAGCTCAAACGGCTATAAATGGTGAGAGAAAGTTGGAAGAAGAATTAAAAAAAAGGGTCTGCAATGGACTATTCAATACTCTCTTCTTCTTCAACTTCTTTCTGATTTCGAAAGTTTGATCTGTAATTTTGGGGACGGCTCTGTTAAAATAACTTTGATTCAGTGTTTGTTTATTTATAGGAACAAAGCTTGGATTCAATAAAAGCTAGATTTGTGCTTCAGTGACACTGACACCACAATACTGTTTACTTGGGTCGGGGAGGGTGTTATCGACATTTCATTGTTTAGTTTGTGTTTTTATGTGTAGATCTTTTAAGGGCATAATATCTTTAAAAGGTTAATGGAACAACAAAAATATGTTAAATAAAACTCGGGTGGTTCTGGTCGGCGACCGACATGGTATGCGGATAAGAGTTATTTTGAAGCTTTCTCGTAAAAGGTCAGAACTTTTTGTGTCTCAGACACATTCAATTCAATTCGTTCACTACATCACGAAGTCGTTGGTTCAGTTTTGTGTTACTATTTTGTTGCCGACTTGTGCAACTGATGTACTACGTCGTTGGTTTGTTTTGTCTGTTGGAGCATTCACAATTGGGAGGTGGATTCGACAAAGATCGATTAAGTCAGAAAGTAGGATTAATCAGTGATCGTCTCGTAGTGGAGATCGTATTTAACGTGTTGATTCTGACCACAACCGACAAGTGATCGAAAACAAAGACTACGAAAGAAAAAAGAAGAGAGTAAAGGTCCATTCTGTGTGTTGACAATTTAGTCGATGTTAAAAGAAAAATATGGTTAGAAAAAATGGCACAATTTTTCATTTTTGTTGGTGATTCAATCCTGTTTTTAGACCCTACTACAAACGTCCTTATGTTTTTTTTCTTTTAAACTCATGATCATGGTAAGTGTATTAGAGCATCCACAGTGTCACTGTCGGCTGCTGGCGGTGAGCATTAAAATATTATTTATTTGTCTCCCCGCCAGCGGGAAACGTCAGCACAGTGTAATGGTAGACGTTTTACCGGCGGGGAGCCACCAATGGTTTGAATAAAATATTCTTTAAAATAATACTTAAATTAAACAAAAATGCATTAATTTAAAACAAAATTACATTAAATTAAAACAAAATAAAAGGGCTAGTACAAGATGACCGATCGAAATTTAAACTACGAAGCGATAAACTAAGCTAAGCGTCTCCAAATTTATTCCAAATGTGTTCGACGAGGTCGTCCTTCAACTGGTAATGTATGCGTTCATCTTACATCCTTTGAGTGTTTCCAAGTGTGACCTGGGACGGGACAAAGCCTCCTCGTGCAAAATTTGGTTCACTTGACTCACCCTCATTTGTTGGTTCAATGTAGCGGTCGTAGGTATGACGTTCTGCCTCGACTATCATATTGTGCATGGTAACACATGCATTCATCACCAAGCCAAGGTCCTGGGGAATCCACAAGCGACTCGGTCGAGTGATCATGTGAAATCGAGCTTGGAGTGCACCGAATGCTCGTTTCACATCCTTCCTGCACACTTCTTGGACTTCAGCAAACTTCTTCTGTTTCGGTCGTTGAGCTAATGGAATTATTTTCACAAAAACTGGTCATGAAGGGTATATGCCATCAGCAAGATAATACAGGAGTGTGTAGTGGTTACCATTTATCGTATATTCAACCGGTGGTTGCCAACCATTGATAACGTCCGCGAACAATTTGGAATGGTTGAGCACTGTTAAATCGTTGTTTGATCCCGTCATGCCAAAGAACGAGTAGCAAATCCATAAGTCACGAGTTGCAACCGCCTCGAGAACAACGGTTGGTCGATTCCCGTGGTCCCTCCGTGAATGGGAGCCTCGCAATGCTGTTGGGCAATTCTTCCACTCCCAGTACTGTCAAGCATGCCCGGGAACCCTCGCGCTTCATTAACCGCCAAAATGTAGTTCATATCAGTCTGTGTAGGTTTACGCCGGTACGTAGAATCAAAGACTTTATTGATTGCACTGCAAAAGTTTCTCAAACATTCTAATGACGTGGTTTCGCCTATCTTCAAGTACTTGTCCAATCCATCAGCTGCAATTTCATAGCATAACTGCCTAATGGCCGCATTACATTTTTGATAAAGAGATAAGGAAACTTTACCCACATCATCCAACCTTGTCGTGAAATACGCATCGTGATTCTCCAATGCATGAAAAATTCGGAGGAACATAGCCTCCGACATTTTGAAGCGACGGCGGAATTGCACCTCGTGTACACAGGGTTCGTGTTGAAGTAGTCACTCATTAAACGTTCGTTTGCGGCTTCCCGGTCACGTGCAATGTTGGTTCGCTTACGTGGTGGAGAATCGACCAATGCGTCCTCTAACCACCCGTCACCGAAGTCGGTGGACATGCATTCTTCGAGTACTTCATCCAAAATGGCATCCATATCCAAATCGTTGGCTCGGTAATTGCTCATGTCGACGAACAAATGTGTGAGAAAAAGAATGCGATAGGATTATTCTGAGAAGATATGTGATTTTTGACTTTGGTTTGATTCAAACATGTATTTATAATGTGTTGGGGGATAATAGCATTGATTTTTTTTTTCAAAATACCTTTTAGTTTGTCAAGAACAAGTCATAGTGGAATTAGATTTCTAGCCATTGGCATCGGCCGGCAATGAGTGCTGGCGTGGAACTCCCAGGCGCTGCTCCCCGCGAACGTCCTCTCCGCCAATACCCCGTCGTCGACTACTCCTCACCAGCTCTCCGGCCACCATTGTGAATGCTCTAAGGTGAGGCCGCGAGGGTAAAAAGGTGTCATGGTCCCAAATATGTTCGGATCATGTCCTAAAAGAACACTCGCGACCCTTTTGGTTATGTGAACCAAAAAGCATAGACATTTCTACACTTTATAAGATTCGGACATAATGTGTATAACATGATATATTCATTTTTTTTTGTTACTAAACTTGTTTTTTCATGACACACTGCAATTGTATAAAGTTATTTTAAAATGACAATTGTACCCTTCCAACAATTAAATCTAAGAAATATTAAATAAAAAAATCCAAATTTTCATTTTCTTCTATTTCTTTTTCCTTGTATAATACAAAAAGGTAAAAATAAATCAAGAATATGAAATTTAGACTCTTTTTTTATGTATTTTACTTATTGTTTAAATCTAAATTGTAAGGGTAAAATTGTCATTTTTACTTGACTTGAGTGCACCATCTAACTCCTTTTTTTTTAATGATATGGTTTATTTCAGAAGAGAACATAACACAGTTATTCCATTACAACACTAATACTATCCATGTAGCAAAGGTAAAATGTTAACATCAAGAATCACCATATGGACATAAACATCATGAGACAACACAAGTCAACTTGTTCTCTCTGCACGTCTCTATTGTACAATCAGTTCATCTTCAAGATAGTTGTACTCGAAAGTGAACTCCGTCTTGATCCTTTGGCACCTAAAGGAACGCAAATATTAAGCTAGGTTAGAGAACCCAGAAGTTGGAATTATTAAGAATTTAACAAGGACAAAAAAGTATATACAACAGATAATCATTAAGGAAACTTCCTATATAGGAATCTAAAAACAATTAGTACAACTTAACTAGTCCACAAAACAAGTAGTTAAGTAATTCCGGATAAACATAACTCGTCAAAGGAAAAATGATGGTGAACGTACCATCCATGTTGTAGGTCATCATTAGCGATATGAAAGTCGAAGTAAACATATGTCCCCTGTTCATATTCATCAGTGGCAACTTTTGGCTCTTCATGACGCTGAAACCATGTGTTGTATTTTCGGTGATACCTCCAAGACTGCTTTTTCAGTTCTCTTGCAGCCCGATATTGTTGATAAGTGTTCTGCAAAACAATATTATGCTTTGAGTCTCAACAAATCTTATTGTGGCATGAAAGAGACAACAGTGGGAGGTAGCTAAGACCACCTGCTGATAGTAAAATGCAAAGAACAGTGTATCTGTGCCAAAATTATCAAGACTCAGACGTTCCCAAAAGGCGGGATTATTAACAATGGGCGCTTGTACTTGCGGATAGCTGGGAGGTGTCATAGCAGGGTGTCTCTGTAGAAGAAGACAGTGATGACATGATTATAAGCAAATATGATCATTTCATTCAGAGCAAAAAGGAAGAACAAGATTGATTCATGAGCATCCTTACTGGAGTATAGCTCCTTGCACGTTCTGAGTCTTTCGGCTGGGGAAGTTTGTGGTAGGCAGCATCAAGCATTTGTAAATTGTATAATTGATCATGCATCCCCCCAGAATTAACAGTCGATCCACTAAGGCTTTCACCAATTGCACCAAGGTCAGCAACACTTCTCCGGCCAATAACCCCAAGGTTGGCAGAAGGTTGATTGGGTTGTAAAGGTTGCCCAGGAGATAGATCAGTATCTCGCGATAGTTGAGCAGGTTCTGTCAGAGATCCGGATACTCCAGCCTGCATCATATAAATAGATAGAGGCACTTACATTATGCCACCTCAGCAATAACTCCTAATAAGATGTCAACACTTTCACACCATACATTACAGTTGTAAGCATGACCTTTAACAGTCAACGGTTAACATAAGCACCAATAGATGGTCCACTGAACAGTTCAGTTAATGAAAAAATATGAGCACAACATGTCATCTCAATTATTAAAACAATATTATAATCTACCAGACAGACACTCTAGTGTGGCATAGACGAATAGTGTTACAACTATTTCCTATTTGTAGTTTATTTTCTATCACTAGATTGTTTCCTTTTTAATGTAGGACAATCCCCTGTTTAGAGGGGTCTCTCAAAAAGGACTATCAATGAATTACATATTTTCTCTACCATCTCAACAAATACCCATTGCATTGCACAGATATATAACCAAGAAAA
This sequence comes from Erodium maritimum, assembly GCA_963921825.1. Classification (NCBI taxonomy): domain Eukaryota; kingdom Viridiplantae; phylum Streptophyta; class Magnoliopsida; order Geraniales; family Geraniaceae; genus Erodium; species Erodium maritimum. The sequence goes on from OY997590.1 coordinate 79,186,829, forward strand.
TAAAGTGAAGGATAGTAAATTTCCAGCCTTGAGCACATGCAAATTATATTATTACAGTGCCAAGAATAGAGCAGCTACCCATCTGAAGATGTAGTAAACCACGCACACCGCCTTAACCATACACAAGGAAGTAAAACATAATAATACCGAATAATTAAGGCTGATGACCTTGTTCCACTACTCTTTTTTCTGTTCTTTTTTACATGTGCTTTTATGTACCTGAGATGTTGGAGTCGGCCTATACATGTTCAGATGTAGAGTTTAATATAATTAAGTTACATCACTCGTACACATGGTTGTAAAAGGCGGGCAAGGCGCCTGCCTAGGCGCCCATTATTACAGTGCCAAGAATAGAGCAGCTACCCATCTGAAGATGTAGTAAACCACGCACACCGCCTTAACCATACACAAGGAAGTAAAACATAATAATACCGAATAATTAAGGCTGATGACCTTGTTCCACTACTCTTTTTTCTGTTCTTTTTTACATGTGCTTTTATGTACCTGAGATGTTGGAGTCGGCCTATACATGTTCAGATGTAGAGTTTAATATAATTAAGTTACATCACTCGTACACATGGTTGTAAAAGGCGGGCAAGGCGCCTGCCTAGGCGCCCAAACCAATGAAAACGCCACGCCTACACCTAGTCGGGCGGGATGAGGCGCTAAACCGCTTCATGGCCTTTTAAGCGGGTCAGGCGGCCATTAGGCGGATCAGGCGCCGACTAGGCGGGCCGGGTGGTCACTAGGCGGACCGAGCCGGGCCGGGCCGAGCAGCAGCAGTCACGCCCAGGTAAAAAAAAATTATTACTCAATTACTCATCAAATCTTTTTGATTAAAAATGAGCTTATGGATCTATCAAGCCTTTAGCCTTCTTTTTATAACTAACATAAAAGGATGCCTTTTTCTTTTTTATCGATGTGGGACTCTAAACCAATAGAACTATGGACCTTGTTTTGTTAGTTTATACTATCATGATTTGTTTAGTTTTTTATTTTTATTTTTAAATGACTTGTTTGTTTTGCTCAACTATACTATCAAAACGTGATTCTTACTCAAAAAAACAAAACTTGATTCAGCAAACAGTATTCATGCTGTGCCTTTTACATATATACCAATAGGTATATATTTTTTATAATATAAATATATGATAAAACTAATATATACACATATATAGATAATTTAAAATACATATTATCAATATAGTACATAAAATTGTATTATTATTATGTAATATATATTTATAAATAATTAAAAATAATAAATAAATAAAATCCGCCTAGGCCCCGACTAGTCCCCGACTAACGCCTAGCGCCATTTACAACCATGCTCGTACATACTCTGTGCTAGCTTATCGCTTGTTAACAAAAGTACCAACAAACCAGAAGCTAGTTTACCCAACCATCCATCTCAGGCAGCTTGTGTGAAAGATCCTACACAACGGCCTTTTCCCCACATTTGAACCAGGTACTTATTAACAAAAGAAGTGGCATGGCATGGTCTACTGGCTAGCTACTCTAAACTGGTAAATTGGAAATGTTTCCCACGTAATAACAGATTAACAGAACTGTTTTACCAAAGAAGATTAATGGCATTCTAAAAACTTATTATAGAGATCAAAATTAGAGAAAACCAGTCCTTCTGAACAACTTTAATACCATTTTACCATAAATCAAATCATAGTAAAGTTGACAAAATAATAGTACTGCACATACAGGAGTATCAGCTGCATATGACGCCTTCGTATCATCCTCATTCCCTAGATTCTTGGCATTCCCAGGATTAGAAGCAGACTCAGCAGAAGAATCATCAGTTAGATTAGGCTGCTGCTGCTCCTCAACCTTCACATGGCTACCATCTGCATAAACCAAAATAAGTATTTCAAGTCTTCAGTCTCAAGTTTTTGCATTTTCAAGGTGCAAACCCATCAGTTGTGGCATTTCTATTTCCTACCCATATAACTCAAGTTAATGCTTGCCAAATACTATTACTGAACTTAAGAAACTGGCATTTCCAGATATCATTGGTACAAGAGACCACCGAATAGCTGGAAATTTTTCTTCTGCTACAACTAGCAATGCGTGCAAAGCCTCATCCTCAAATAAATCTGATATAAAGTTAAAACACAAAATTTACAGTGAAGGTACCGATATCTTTCTGAGCAGATGATAGCAATGACTGCTGACTTGACTGTTGAATGGGAGTTGGCTGTTGCTGTAAGGTGCTGGATATGCCAGTACTGAAACCAGGTGCCTGTACTCCAAGTCCCAGACCACCTTGCTGGGAGACAGACGAACTCTGAGAATTAAACTATATGCAGAAACAGAATGTAATTAAAATTGTGGGATAATTGTCAAAACATGCACTTATGTTTCGTCCACAAACGAAATAGTGCATAATGTTTCGTCCACGTCGTCTGGCTACCCTTATGAATCGTCCACGCACTTCTGTCAGTAAAATTAACAGAATATTCGAATCTGTAGCCTCACGTGCTATCATGTGCTTGTGTCTGAAATTTTTTTTGGAGGAAATTGCCCTAACAATCCTCAGCCACTCATTTTTTGGGACGAAATTCTTATTTTTGAATTTCAAACCAAAAGGGCAAAATTGTCAATTCAGGTTCTGCTGTTACACTTTTCTAACAGAAGTGCATGGACGATTCATAAGGGTAGCCAGACGACGTGGACAAAACATTGTGCACTATTTCGTTTGTGGACGAAACATAAGTGCATGTTTTGACAATTATCCCTAAAATTGTTATAATACTGATGTACAAAGTGCAATAAGATATAGTGGTAGGTGAAATTAAATTGCAGAGTCAGTTATATCACCAAGAGGAAGTCAAATAAAATAAAAAATATTTACATGGTGGTGAAAATAATAGTAATCACATGCATATACATACAGTTTAGGCAAAGGTAGTATTAAGACAGTATTCATCTCTGCATAATTATTTGAAACATCCAAGGCATACCACTTGGCAGAAGGCCCGACATTTGACACCATTTGTGGAGGTGGATGGCACAACAATGTGCACGAAAAGTGTGTCATAGGTAAAATCGGATTATTTAAGGCCATTGTATTCCATATAGAAGAATCCCATATGTTATCGCGCAGCTTCTAAGCCATTTGGGTATAAATTAAAGATATGTAGAAGTGGAAGGAGAAAGTGACATGCAAAAAGTCTTATTTTTCATGTACAGGCTCTTACTGTCCCACAAGTGCTAAACTCTTGGCCCTAGAGAGCTCCCCACACCATATTTAGCTACAAATCAGGCTATCAATCTTTCGATGATGAGGATGGACATGTTCATTCACAATGAGAAGAAAGATTACTCCTCCCCCCCCCCCCCCCCCCCCCCCCCCCCCCCCAGCATAATAGCACAATAAATTGAAAAAATAAGCAAGAAAGGCCACCTGTTGTAACAGTGGGTTTTGCTGCTGTGAAGAGAACTGCTTATGAGATCCCCCACCAAGAGGCATGCCAAGAAGAGTGTTGGGACCATGTTGTTGCACTTGTTGGAGCCGTTGCAAAAATTTCTCCCTCTGATCAGGGGCTATCTCAGTTCTACCCCGGAACTGCCCAAAAAATGAAACTAGGTTACTTTCAAAATGACGGTAAAAAACAACTTAGAAGGATGCTGGAAACCATATATCTGGTTCTATCAAGTACAGGGTATGATTCTTGTTTATAGTTTACTGGCACTACAAATTGGTTCAGATTATATGATTCTTCTCAACCAAGTTTGTTAGTGAGCACCCTGCAAAAACTGCTTAAAAAGAAAAGAATGTCCAATTATGGATTCAATTGAAGGAGACAAGTATTTGGCCTTATCAACATATCTAAGATAATTGCATTCAGAAAAAAAAATCCTCCTTTATATCTAGGAAGCATATGCCTGACAGATATGAAACAAAACATAGAAATATAACACATAAAACATACCGCTTCAGTCTGGTTTGGAAAGGAGCTTCCTGGTCTCCATTGCATACCAGGAACCACAGATGGGGAGAACACTCTGCCTACAGGAGAAGCCTCACCAAGATTTCCCAAATCAACTGTGCCAGCTCCATCATTAGCCTTGGTAGTTTGAGGCATAATCATTCTATTACTTAGTGGAGACACAAGAGGCTGCACCATACCACTGCCACTGAGTCTGTCATCTGGTCCTAAAATATTTCTCTTTGCCACATCAGATGCTGATGAGACAGCACCAAGAGCTCCATTGCTAGGAATTGAGCTGATAGAACTAGTAGGGATACTAGATGACGGTTGGCTGGAGAGGCCACCTCTACCAATACTCCTTGATCCAGCATCTGCAAGAGATGGAGATGCCCTGCGGCCAGGAAAGCCTGATATATCTTCTTCTTTTGCAGGAGTAGACGGATTTACAGGAGAAGAAGGATTAGTTGCACCTGCATTTTCCAAAGCACCTCGAACAGCACCTAAACTTGGAAGGGTTGTCGCGGTAGACCCACCAGCCAAATTATGAGTGGAAACATTAACAGGAGTGGAAGCTGTATGACTCACAGAGGGTGTTGATGGAACAGAACCAACTAAACCAGCTTTTGGGGGCGGGGTTTCAGGAACAACTTCAGAGCTACTATCTTGGGAAGCTGTCTCTTCAACAGGCTCCTGGACAGAAGTACTATGCTGGTGATTAGGAGACACAGCAGCCTGGTATAGAAAAGAATAATAATTCCAAGTTACAACAGTAGGTTACCAAGTTTAACTAATCAAGCTTAATTTTTCTCCTATGCAAAATAATTGTATCCAAATAATTTATTTCAAATGGATACCCTTAAATGAAATCCCTGACTAAAAACTACAACAGAAAGGCCCAATGCACGAGTCCCCCACTCTTGTGGGGTCAGGGGGAAGACAAATCACGCATTAAGCCTTGCACTGCTCTTGCAAATAGGTTGTTTCCCTGGCTTCGACCCGTGACCTTAAGGTCACAAGGTACATTATCGTCGGTTTCTAAATAACGGTTGCGGTGAAATATCGGCAATTTATCATCGGTCTCCTTTAAGGTTATTTCAATTTAACAGAGTGATATCAGCAAATCGCATTTTGTATTATATATATATATATATATATATATATATATATATATATATATATATATATATTAATAACAAGTTATAATAGAGGTTCATATTTGCTCTTCATCTTACAAAATAGGAGGTCACCTTCACACCCTAAAAGATCTAAAGTCGAGAGAACAAATCTGAGAGAGGGAAAAGTTGCCTTCAGTGGGTTAATCGGGTAAATAAGTAAAAGGTTAAAAAAATCTGTTTTATCTCATTTTCAGCGTGTTGACCGTGTTGACTCGGCAAGTTGACCGTGCCGATCGCGTTTTCAGATATCGATATCGCTGGTCCCATCCCAGGGTTCTAAATATCTAGGGATATTTAGAACCCTGGGTCCAAGGGTCTGACTCACCCTTATAACAAGTAAATAAAATACTCTACATAAAAAAGGTCTATATATTTCACATAAACAGAGGGGAAATCAAAGGCAGCGTAAAGCATAGGAGGAGCCCTAAAAGATAGACGATAATACATTAAGAGGTTCATGTAATCTTGCTGGAACTTCCACACATGTTAATGTCCCTCAAAACTCCTACTTTTTTGCCTAACCCCAAGCGCGTTGAAGCTTAGTTTATTGCATAAGTAACAAATGATATTCATATGCTTAATAATTAACCCTGACACAGACGGTAAAAGAAGTTACATAAACCCAGCATACTTTCATTTTCGCACCCTTGACAGAGCTCACGACTAGCAAACTATAAGGTATAACATTAATAAAAAAAATAGAATTATTATGTAAAAAAGACAGAGAACAAACTGGCATTTGGGATGACGCAGCTAAATTTGTCTTCAAGCCAATAATTGGAGCACCCTGGCAGAAATGAAATAGTTTCACTGTAAATTTTATAATAAATTGGCACAGGAAAATATCCAATACTTATTTCAAGAAACTGCAGAGAGCAGGTGCTTAAAGGAAAGCAGGCTGCTTTTGCAAAGACAAAGCTCACGGTCATAACTCTTTCCTCCTTCACAATAAAATCAGAGAAACTAATCAGAAAAATAAATATTCAAGAGCATTTTATAAGGCATGTAATTATAACATCAGCCACCATTTTAGTGACTGAATACTGGCTTCAAACGACAACTTTTTTTCCTGCTTTTTCAACATACTCGCCTCAGCAGGAAAGATACCTTACACAATAATAATTATTTATCTTAACCTCCAATAAGATGCAAGAACTAGAATGTAAAACAGCTTACCTTGACAAGACTGGGGGGGCCAATTGTAACCAGTTCTTCAAGAGCCTCCACCTTATCTAGTGGCAATGAGCTGTAAAGCTCATCAACATCACTAAATTCTTCAAAATCCTCCTATAGATTATTTTCAAATACTGAGAAAAATTAATGTGGGAGATACAGAGGAAACACATATTTCTTGTTCAAAAATAAAAGTACATGAGATAGTTTAGAAAAACATTCTCTCACATGCTACATAGTCAACAAAAACATAAATTTAGAGAAACAAACCTGATTACGCTCCACATAGTCATCCAAGAAATCTTTGACATCATTGACTTGCTCAGGACTCAATTCATCATTATCCAGGAGCCTTAGGATCAATTCTAATTTCATAATATGGGCCTTGTGTCGGACAATAGATGTCTCTAGATGTGTCTGCCAAAAAGTAAAGATGATATCAATGACAAAATTTAAGCCCACATTTCCACAAGGCAGATTTATCCAATTTCACCTACCAGTCTTGGTGGCCTTGTCTTCCCTTTCTTAACCGATAGGCCCTCCATCTCCGCTTCGAAGTTATCAATCTGGGACTCCAACTCAGAAACCTAGTAACACCACATGATGTTGCAAAACCATTAAAAAAATTAGTACTTTATTGATCTCAAGTCACAAGTGTAATGAAATGCAGTAAGTGAGATAACTCGGGATATTTAAATTAGTTCTAACAAGTTATCTGCACAGTATAAGAATAATGTTAAATCTAGATTCTTACCACATTGTTTAGCCAATCCCTTGTCTCTGCTTTAGCTTTTTCCTTCGGATCCTGTCACCAAAACAAACAAAAACATGAAAAAGGGGTTTAATTTAAGACATACTAATTATGCAAGACCACTAAAAATAGTACCTTCAAGTAGACAGTTAGTGATTTCACCACATGGCACAGCAACATACAATATTGCAAATACTCTATAAACCATCACAGAAACTTTAAAGAGTATTGAAGTATAACAGGAATACTGCAAGTCTAACAATAAGCAGTGATGCGAGAGAAAACAGCTAGAGCATGCAACCCCGTACCATGCTCTTTAATATATCAACTGACAGTACCATTACTTTAAAGTAACAGCCTTTACCATACATGTCATATATACTATGGAGCAGAAAATAAGGAGGATAACAGTGGAAACTTTCAAACTCTACTTGGAAGCGAGAAGGTGACTGGTAAATATCTCCAATAAGAATCCACCACAAAATGAAATGCTAACCATTGACACGGATATCTTATCATAAACAGGCCTTGCTAAGAAAAACAGTTGGAGCAAATCATCATAATTAACAAAAGCCATTCAACTTGGATGCCCAGACTAATCTTGGTTTTATCACCATTTTGCAAGTTGTATTACTAACAAGATAATCTGAGTGTGCACCGCTTACAGTTTTAGGTTGTTGCCCAAGCCCTTCCTTAGAGAATGCTTTTGTCTTGGTCTCTTTTTCACAGATTTTAAATCTTTCCATTTCACGCTCAATAAGTTTTCGAGCATCCACCAGAGCTTGCTCATAAGAGGCACTAACCTATGTGAACATATAACAAAAAAGAGAGTATTAATAGTCAAGACCAAATCACGAACTGAGAATCCTTCATTTTAAATATAAAAGTAGAAACAAGATAGAAGGCACCAAATAACGAGTACTGGAACTAACAATATGACATGGTTAAACAAAAGATATTAATGGACGATGTACCAAAGTTGATGATGTCAACGTAAGTAACACACTTGTCATTATTAAGAAAAATAGCAAAAGAAATTAGTGAATGATAGAATTGGGATACCCAACTGAGTCATTTATATATACCCAATCTATCCACATTAACAGTCCACTTCAGCTTTAACCATTTCGGGTAAACAATATAGAACCAACAGCTGGCTCACATACAAACATGCAATCCTTCAAAATGGAAAATAAACTACAGCAATCAAATTCTAAATGCAACTTACTAGAGTATCCAGGGCCCAGAGATATATGTACTTATTCAACTAATAATATGGGATCTTGATAGCAGAAGAAAAAACCTTTATCCATAATTAAATGTCCTATACTATAAGATCAACCAACACTTTATGTTTAACAATCATTGGCAGATAAATTTCAAAACTTACACTCCATTTGATCAACAAAATGCATAACTGAAAATAACAGTATACTAATTTCCTTACACCACATCATAAATCAAAGTAGTAATTGACTCTATTTATATAATGTCAGTGACGTTAGCTATTAGTTCTAAACACTTCAATTATCAGTAAATGTCACTATAGTTCAACCACACAAAAGAAGTACAAGGTGTGAGAACTATATGGGATCTTTCTTTTTAGCAGAAGAGATAAGTGATTAAGTGAAGGTAAAGGATCCTTCCATTGAATAAGAAAAAGTAATCTCCAAAAAAAACATTAACCTGAGTAAATGAAAGCCAAAACAAACTCCCCTATTGGCATCCCCTTTATAACCGAACAGTAACATACATCTACGTCGAAGACTCTATGTACAAGGCAGAATAAGAAAAAACAACTTCAGGCTGAAAGGCCACTATGGCATTACCCCCACTTAAATACCATGTAAAACCAGAAACAACCATTAAATCCCTCCAACTAAACTCTGGATGTTCAATAATAAGAAAACTGTAGGACTCTACAAGAACACTCATTTATGGGGGAAGTCTATCAATAATGCACTAAAGTAGAAGGACTACATATTCCTTCAGTCTCTCTGTGATTCGACAAACTACAAACTTGAACCCCATTTACCCCCCTCCCAAGTCCCAGTAGTGATCAAAACAATGAAACCATACCGAGTTCACCATGTCAAAAGAAAGAAGGAGAATAGGGTCTGCATAGACAGAAAACTAATCCAGACCATGGTTTAAAACGCGGGGCAGTGAAATTGAGCGTTGAGGCAGCGTCTCAAAGGGTACATTTGAGGCTAATGCCTCAGACAACTTCACCACTGAGGGCGTACGCCTCAGCTTTGCAGTGTTTTTTTGGGCTCTTAGGTTGGGCTATGTTAAATAATGAATTGGGCTTTGTAAAATTGAACGATGCAAATATCTAAAAAAAATTGTCAATGAAAAACTAATCAAAGTCGGTGTGAGGATTGTGTTTTGCTTCTTCTTGTACTGTAGTGTAAGAAACATAAACTGATCTTGCCTGATTTAAATTATAGATTGCACTTCACCATCAAGTTTGGCTGAACTTGATCATTAGTGTTCAGTTCATCGGCTAATAAGAATTTATGTGTACAGTGTATAAGATCAAGTTGTTTAGAAAAAGGTTGACTTTTTAAATATTTATAATTAAATGTATGTATTATTATGATTTATCCATAAAATTAGAAATCAGCTTTCTTAACTAAACAACTCTTGGCCATTTTAACTCATGTTAAATTGTTGATTGCTATATATATCTTTGCTATGAAAAAAATGGCATTTTATGACTTTATTAGTTTTATTCTTGAGGCTTAGGCCTTGTGAGGGAGAAGAAAATTGCCTTGTTTCCCGTTTCCGCCTTTTTAAACCTAGATCCAGACATATTTGGCCTCATTCGATAAACCTTCCCAACTCAAATCTCTCTAGAGGCCTAATCTTTAATGTTACACCAATTTCCTTACACTGGGAGCATATTACAGTGTACTAATCCAGCAACAATAATGACCTTGACACACACACATGCAAGGTCCAGTGTTTTAGCAAAAAATTGAAAAAAAAAATGCAGCCACATTTGATGTTGGTCCTCAAAGCACGATCAGCTACTGTACTTCCAAAATAAATAAATAAATCCACATTCTTCTAAATAACGTAGAACACTCAATTCAAAACCAACATCACGAACACAATGCAACAATTTTAAATGTGGCTCATACACCTGTAGTGTGTTAAGATATTTAGAATTCCATCAAATTCGAATTTGATAATTAATTCCTTATATTATGTTGCTCAGATTATAGTGTTTCTTACTTGCATTGATAACACAAACAAAATAGACTAACCTTCTTATCCTTGATCTCGCTAGACTGGATCCACGTCTTGATTTGGTCCCTGTACCTCTGTAACTTCTTAATCTCCTTCTTCAAATCCGCCTCGAACTTCTCCTTCTGGTTCGCATTGTCCGTATCATAAACCTGAACACACACACAAAATCAAAGAGACCACAATTCAATAACATGAAGAAAAAAAAGTAAAATTGAATTCAGAAACAAACAGTAAATGGATGTACCTTGTTCCAGATGCTGTCAAACACATCGACACCTTCCTGAACCTTCTTGAGAACCCGATCGATCTCTCCCTGAAGCTTACGGCTCGCTCCCATTGTCAAATTGAAGAACTGAGAACTAAATTCAAGGTCTTTATCATTCAAAAGGGTGGGTTAGTGAAGTTGATTCGACTGGTTGAGTGAGTAGAGAGGATGTTCGATCGCTAGGGTTGTTGTTATTGGGGAAATTGATGATTATAGAGATGGAGGTTGACGGAAGTTAATCAGGCCGTGAGCAGATCAGAGGGCTTAGTATAATGGGCCGGGCCTGGTCTCATGCCCATGAACATGCCCAGAGATGTGCCTCCCTCAAATTAAAGTCTTGCAAATGATAGGATGGTTCCTCAAAATAAAATCACAACAAATATTTAATTCATTTAAAGAAATACTTCAGATAATAAATAACTTAATTAATAGAACTCACACCATACAAGTCAAAACATCCGTTTAAGGTTAAGTTTGGACACGGCCTTTCTGATAAACGTCAAGCACATTTTTCATCTTCTCCTTGTTGTCGTCTTTGTTTTTTTTGTTCAACAAAGCTCTGTATAAAACCTGCTATTTGAAATAAAGAACAGGGGATGAAGATGAACAGACAAGACCATTTCATTTTAATAGAAATGTCTATGAACCAGCCTCAACAAAAAGAGGATTATAATTTCAGATGAAGAACCCAACAAGGGGTGTACATGAATGGGACAATAAAAAGATCTAAAATCTGGATTTGCCCACCATTAAGCTCACAAAAAACAGGTCTTAAACACCTAGATTTCTCAACGCTTAAGCTCAAATAAAAACAGGTCTTAGACACCTAAATTTAGCAACCATTAAGCCCATAAATTAGTAGCACTAGCAACCCGGCCTCAACAACCCTAACCAAATATTGACAGATTAATCCCAGCTCAAAGATCAGATCCCACAAAGGGGATCGAAATCTTGTTAATACCAGCGGCCAACACCGTTACGGTAGAGGCATTCCGGCGGCACCCACCAGAATCCACAAATCCAACCACTAAGGCCGAAGGTCTTCCGATGGCACAGATGCATGAGTCTCGCCAGTGGCCAAAACCAAATCCGGCGAGCTCGAGCCACAAAGTAGTCGGGAAATCGAACTAACCATACGACCCGAGGAAGAATAAGGGAGGGAGAAAAAAAACCACAAATGGAAAGGGAAGAAGAGATGTCAAACCTCCGCAGCACTGAGGAGAGAACGCAGGAGCCGCAGACCCGAGGAGCCAAATCTGCCGACGACGCCACCGAGCAGGAGCCACCGTCTTCAGGAGTGATTTTGACTTAGCACCGCGCCGATCCAAGAGCCAGAAATGGGTCCCACTACCTGAGCAAGATCGATTCGATTGGATCTGAAGTGAGGATCCTCCACAGCGACACCGCGAGAGCCACCGAGCAAGAAGCGAACAGAGGACGGAACCGCAATGATCCTCACCATGGACTGTAACATTTGGGCTTCGGGCCCGTTTTTTTTTTGTTTGTTCTGAGCCCAGCTCGATCTGGGCGGCCCATTTGATGAGCCCGTGTGACCAGAGGTCCATTTGCAACCCCAGGGCCGTGCTACTTAAGCCTCGGATTAGGGTTTCAGGCTCCATTTCCTCCCCATCTCTCTCCTCTCGCAGCCTTCCTCCCTCTCTCTCAGACCTCTCTCTCTACCTCTCTTCGTCTCCGTGCACGATTCGGACTCGCCGGCGAAGGAGGAAACCCTCAAGCCTCAACCCTCCACCAACCATCGCCTCCCGTGTTCGATTCAGGCCACCGCTACCCCCCCTGTGACCGTGTCAAGCCGTACCAATGACGGGAGACGGTGCTCGGGCTCGCGAGACGTCGTACCTTCATTGTGCCGCTCTGGATCCAACGCGTCGACGTCGCCCCGGCACCGGAGAGAGCAAGCCGAGCAGATCAACGCGAGGTTCGCCGGTTCTGGTGAGTCCTCGCCGTCGTTTGCGGCCCCACCGGACCTCTGAGAGATCTGCAGAGCCGTGCTCCGCCGTTCCCAAGGCTGCAACCACCGCCCAGCCGCCGTTCTTTTCCACTACGGTGAGATTCGCAACTCCCATGAGACCTCGACCGGCGGCGGCGCCGCCGGTGGTCGGTTCCACCGGATCCGTGCACCATCTCTCCGATCTGCACCTTTTCCCCTTCCCTGTGACAACTCTTGGATCAGATCGAACTAGAAGCAAAAAAATAAAGAAATAAAAGAAAAGAAAATAAAAAGAGAATTAAATAAAAAGGGATTTTTGGACTGATAAACTAATCCGAGGAAGGTATGGATGATAGAATCACCGGACTGATAAAATCGGACTTGGGACTGAGTTCAAAGCCTAAAATTTGAGTACGAGATTAAAAGCGGGAACGTCGAATGGACACCTCGGGAACCGTGCCTCGGAACTCGTACATTGGGAACCGTGCATCGGGACATGTTCATTGGGAATAGTGCCTCGGGAACCGTGCACCGGGTTCCGTGCTTCGGGGCTCGGGTGCTCGAACCCGATTCGTCGTATAATCCCTCTTTTGGCCCGTTCGAGTTTAAAAAGCAACTTGTTGAATTTAAATTGGATGTACGTAACTTTTAAATTAACATTGGAATCGTTGTCAATCATAGCTTTCCGTGTTAATTTAGAGTCCGGCTTCGATCGTGGAGAAGACTGGAGGTAGCCAGGACGTCAGCAGCTAGGTTTTGGGAAAGCAAGCGAGGTAGGGAACGTAGCGAATACCAGTTTAATTACGGAAAGTTACTAGTATGCATGTGTGTCAATAATAATAATAATCGGAAAGGTCCTAGTTCGCATATAGGATGTGATTCACTAGAATAACTGCTTTCAATTACATTAATAACCGGACGAGTCTTAGTTTGCATGTAGGATGTGATTCACTAGAATAATCGCTTTCAATTTTGGGGAAATTGTCGTGCTGGTAGAATGGTCATGTCGAGCCTTAGGGTTGCGTGTTGATTGATGCCATGATCTTTGATTGAGATGCATGATGTGTGACTAAGTGTCGATAAGATTAAGAATCATGTTATGATATACTCAGTGTAGCATGTTGTGACTATGTGTGGGCAAGTGGGCCGTGTCACCTACCGGGCCGGCACGCCAAATGGGCCGTGCCACCTACCGGGCCGGCACGCCACATGTGCCGTGCGCCATTCCGGGCCAAAACAAAGGCTCCAACCACGTTTTCTATCGGGCCGGTCCAAGACTCGTCCCGTAGCGGTGATGATTTCACACCCAACACACCGTCACGTCGATCCCAGAACACTCGCATCCTACCCTTCTCCTAGCGACCCGCACGCTGGTGCGTCGCAGACACTCGACCACTAACCATATAACACAAGTACCAAAACAACGACCAAAACACAGGTCACTCAACCTCAATCACAAGCCAACCCGGCCAAACACCCATAACAACAACAACAACAACGACACCCGCCCACCGGGCCAACCAAAGTCGAACAAAGCCCACCGGGCCAACCAAAATCAAACATACCCACCGGACCAACCAACTTACACACACGCCCACCGGGCCAACCAAAGCTCCACATCACGCCCACAGGGCCAACCAAAACTCCACAACACGCCCACCGTGCTAAAAAATTTAAAAACTTTCTCTTTTTCATCACAAAACCCCATTTCTTAACATCAGGTAGTTACAACCCGGTCCAGGCGTCCCCGAACTACATTGTACCCACTTGACGTCAACACCGTCACGCTCGACCACAGGGGCGCCCCTGAGTCGAGTCGCGACAGTTTAAAAAAATTTCACGCAACAACACACAAACAGTATGCCAGTAACCCCGTACTGCACATACACACAAACACAAGCAGGACTCACAACACAACGGGTCTACACACGGTTCCCGACCTGCGTACCCAACGTACGAAGGGACTTTACCGACTCGACTCTCCCCACCTAATTGACGTACAGTCCGAGGTGTGAAACCTTGAGCTCTGATACCAAGCTGTCAGGCCCCAATTTCAGTAAACCAACTCGGGACGCGAACATTTAAAATAATAAAACCTTTGAAACCTGTTTTGAAACAACACTTTAAAATCGCCATTTAATTAATCAAAATAATATTTACAACTTAAAAAAATATGTCCCAACACGTGGACAAAAGTACAAGGTATCCGTCACTAGACTCAAAAGACAAAAACCCGGACTCCGCTCCTAGCTCCACAAGCTTCGAGAGCTCACCTAGTCCGTCCTGTGATCAGTACCTGTAGGAAAAGCAGCTAGGGGTGAGCGTTCGCTCACCACCACAGATAACAGACTGACTACGACATAATTAGCAGACAATGCCAGTAACACCCACAACAAACTCAACTCCGGGGATCACTGTCCCCAACCCAAGTACTCCGACTGAACACACACCCACAGTTACCTTCCTTGACCAACTCGACACCCTGACACGTAAAGTAGACCCGACACAACGATCACGACCTCTTCCAAGGACTCAAACGAAAGCTACGCAACACCAAACAAGATCACAAAGGATCGCACACAAAACAAGATCACAAAGGATCGCACACCAAACAAAATCACAAAGGATCGCACACCAAACAAAATCACAAAGGATCGCATACCAGCTGCTCAGTAACCTCTCCCACTCACACGAACACGGATCAGGCTAGCCAAAGAATGCTTACAACCTGTGATACTCAAACTCGGACCAGGCCAGCCAAAGAATGCTTGCAACCTGTTGATACTCAAAATCGGATCAGGCAAGCCCAAGAATGCTTACAACCTGTTGATACTCAAACTGTGTCAGGCCAGCCAAAGAATGCTTGTAACCTGTTGATACTCAAACTTGGTCAGGCCAGCCAAAGAAGGCTTGCAACCTACCGGGATCCGCAACCACAATCACAAGCACAATCACAATCACAATCACAATCACAATCACAAGCAAGTTCAACAACCAGTAACAAGACCAGTTCAACACTCCACATGCACTCATGGCCACATAAGACACCGACAGTAAAACACGGACTCAACAACCCCAAACCATTCACGGGCACTCACGGCCACCCAAGACACACCAACAGTAACTCACGGGCTCAACGACCCCACGGGCACTCACGACCTCCCAATACACACCAACAGTAACTCACGGGCTCAACAACCCCACGGCACTCACAGCCACTCAAGACACCAGCAATAAAGCAACACGGGTTCAACAACCCAACGGCACTCACGGCCACCCAAGACACCAATAATAAAGTAACACGGGCTCAACAACCCAACGGGCCCTCATGGCCACCAAGACACCAACGGTAAAGTACGGGTTCACAACCCCACGGGCACTCACGGCCACCCAAAACACCAATAATAATACCACGGGCTCTCATGGCCACCCAAACACAACAATAATAACACGAGCTCTCATGGCCACCCAAACTCAACAATAATAACACGGGCTCTCATGGCCACCCAAACTCAACAATAATAACACGGGCCCTCATGGCCACCCAAGACGTAAATTAAACAGTCAACCTCCGGGCATGGTCATATGCCTCCAGTAATTCTAATATCGCTAAGTTCTCTGTTCCTACGACACTACTAAGTGTCACATGCTTTTCTCATAAACGCTACATTCCCGTATCATGCCTTTCTAATATTCGATAAACCTACTTAACCCACGACACCCCGGTGTCACATGCAATTCTACTGTTAACTTTCCTTAGTCAGGGCCGAGATCCGGCTACTTTTCCCTACCTCGTGCGTGTTCTCCCAAAATCCGACCGACGAGCTCCGGTGTGATCTCAGTCACTCACCCAGTTTTCCCTTGCCTCGGTCCGGGGCACGATCTAAAAGAACACAATTTTAAGGCACTTAACAACTCGCAGGAATAAACTGAAAATCATTAAACTTGATGCCCAAACTTAACCCCGACAATGTCGATCACTACCCAACTTCCCAATTACTCGACATTGTCGATAAGGGACCCGTAAAGGCCCGATTCGCCCGACATGGCGAATCTGCACAGGTTTTGTAAATGCCCTTCCGGGGCTCCAAAAATTCCCGTTTTCGTTTCTACGGTCTTAGAATAATTCGAGGGTTCCTAGGCACTTGACGGAATCGAATTCCGACTTCCGAGTCATTTAATTAACGTTTAAAGTTTCTAAAACCCGTTAATTACAACTTTTCCAATTTAATTTCAAATTTCGATTCGGTTGTGGATAAATGGTCCGGGGAATGTTCTAAACCACCCGAACACAAAACCTGAACACCCGAGCATGTGGGCCCCACCCGACCCCTTTGGCCGTGGGTGGCTAGGGCCGGTTTGGGGCCGGTCCACCAAGGTGGTGGCTGGTCCTAACTCCGGCCAGCCACCCTACAAAACCGGCCAGCCACCATACACGGTGGCCAGAGCTCCCCCGAGACTCCGGTCACCGGAAAACGTTCATCTCTTCGTTCCAAAACACCTCCAACGAACCCACACCTCATATCAACCAAAAACTAATAGTTTTAACCCAAACCCAAATTTTCAAACTTAACAAAATGAAAATCGGTTAGTTGCTCACCGTAGAGAATGTCGATGTGAGCTTAAATCTTCTATCGTTGAGACGATCCACCGGACGGATGATCGAGAAATGTCAAAACCCCAATAACACCTTCTCTTTTCTCTCCTTCTTCCCTTGCATTTTCTCTCTCTAAAAACCTCTCCTATTTTCACCAAAATGGCCGAACACCTCCAACACTCATCTTTGTATTTTTTCAAAACTAACACATAGCAAAAAGACCAAAATACCCCCCCCCCCTTTTCATTTTGTCTTTTCTTTAAAGTCAAGGGCAAAGTTGTCCTCCCTTTTTCCTTCCACCACATTCATGACATGTGTCATGTGGGTCCCCCACCTTTTAGGAAAATATCTCATAGATATTTTTAGTCAGATTTGCGTAATTCGGCCGTTTCGGGCCCCGAACGGGCACTTTTTCCAAGAAATTACGAAAATTCACGGGATACAAGGAAACGGCTCAACTAAGACCACTGCGACGACGGCTAAGCTTTTTGGATCCAAAACAGTCCTCGAATGGACCAAAACGTCGCTCGATTGACTTTTCCAGCGAAAAGTCAACTTTTTTCCAAATTGATCAGAAAGTTGCCCTGAGTCTCCCAGAACTCACTTTGGTCGATAACGGGGTCAACTTAAGTCCGGTATGACCCTCGGGGTCCAATTTCGGTTCAATTCAGTGTCTGCTCAAATTTTTTAAATTTTCCTGTTTTTCGCAGGTTTGACTGGCGTTGACCGGGAGTGGTTATTACATTTATTATGTAATACTTTTAATTCACGTCTCGATTCCGGCCAGACTTGATTTGGGGCGTGACATGGACGGTGGGGAAGGTCGTTTCACTGCTGTATCTGGCCCCAGTCGCCCCAAAAAGTCACCGGGGAAGAAGGGGAAAGGGAGATCTGAGGCGGTCGAGACGAGAAGAGGAGGGGAAAGGAAGATCAGATCGATCTGGACTTGAAGGAATGAGGAGGGGCCACTACCGGCTAGTTCGAAGGTCGCGAGACCCTGAGCAGGACCGGTAGTGGCCAGAGATGAGCGGCGACGGGCTTTGGTAGGCTAGGGTTTCAAAGTTCTAGAGATATGGAAGACGCTCTCTCTCTAGACTCACCTGTTAATTGTTGTCGTCTTTGTTTTACACACGTAAGGTTCGATTCCTTTTTCTTTTGTCTCGACCCATATGTGTGTTTTATGTCGGTATTGATGATGTTCATGGCTTGGAACTGCCGTGGATTGGGAGCGGATAAAAAAAACCAACGATTGAGGGTTCTGATTGGGAGATATAGGGCAGACATGATCTTCTTCAACGAAACCTACCATTCGGATGATCAAAACTCGCCCTTTAAATTTGCACTACATCGTCAAAACCTCGGGTTTCACAGGGGAACAAGACTCATGTTGGTAGGACATAAGGGGGTATTGTTCTTTTATGTGGAGAACATTGTCGGGTGGTCGTAGAGGAAGAGGAACAAATGCGCGACAACAATACAATACTCTTCCATGTGACGACCATCATCCAGAAACAATAGAATGACATTCTTACTTTTGAGATAGATGAGGGTGTAGAGGTTGCTGTGGTTTTGGGCCCAAATAAGCCAAAAGGCTATAAGGTAAGAGCTAAGGAGAAGTCTAGCCATAACCATACTCGTATGAGTCGTCTGAAGAAGGCGTTGGAGTTATCCGGCTAATGGGTTTGGGATCCAGGGGTAGGACGATAATATGGTGTATCGTCTCGTGACACTTTAGGTTGGGTTACCCCGACCTTTCCCCATTGGACGGAACATCCCTATCTGTTCCTAAGAACAAGGAATACCAGCGGGCGATCGAGCAGTCAATCGTACAGCCTTCTACGAGACATCTCAACGGAGTTCTTAGTTACCAAAGGTAACCTCGGCGTTGGAACGATCTATGTTTTTTTGTTTATTATCTTTCAGTACTTTTTTGGCATATCCAATGTTTATAATGACGAATATATTAGTTCTTACGGATCTAAGAGCACCAACATACTTATGGGAATCCCATACTATATTATGGAACTCATGGTTTTCGACCACATATCTTTTAGGTTTATTGGCACGAATAAAACTTTTTTCCACCGAATACAAAACAAACGCAGACCAGACCCCCTTCCTCTCCACTAAGAGAACACGTGACTACAACAACCGCCGCCGGTGGCTACCATAGTTGTTGGTGGCATCCAATTCCACCTCATTTTCTTCTCATCCTTCTTCCTCATTTGCTGTCAATACCTCTCACACCACCTCTCCACCCCTAGATCTATTCCGGTAACAACTCCGGCTGGCCCTTTTTGACTGTCCACGGATCTACATGTGTCACTCTCGTAGTGTTGGCCATGGGCCAAACTCAACGAGTTCCAAATGAAGTTCGCCGCATCTGCCCGAGCTCCTATGCCTATTGTCGTCTATCGTTGTCCGTTGATGCACCCCCCTCCACCACCCTTCGTTGGTTGGATAAGCCACCTACTGCCACATGTCTCCACCCATCGGCCGGATCCGCCCGCCTCCACCATCCCCTGGCCAGATCCGTCCTCTTCCGACCATTTCAACTCCCACCACACGCCCTCATGTGTTGCACCCCGGTCCCTCCTCCAATCGCTCCTCCTAACGACGACGACGGCCGATTGTCCTTTCTCCCTCCGGTCGCCTTGGGTCTCGCCACCCCCACACCCTCATCCATGATCGCTCCACCTTCGACCTCCCTCGTATCTACTGCTCACACAGCCATATCCATCGGCCACATGTAGTCCCCCATATCCTTTCATCTCCCTTTGACGAACACGACGAACCCCCGACAACGACGACCAAACTTCCTCAGGTCGAACCTCTTTGCCACACGCCTTCTCTGTCCTGACAGTCAGATCTGCACCTATTTTTCGTTGGAACACTTAGGGCTGTCCAAAATGAACCTAATACCCGGCCCACCCCGGCCCCATTGGGTTGCCCCAAATGGGTTACGGGGGTGGTAGTGGATTGGAATTAGAGGCTCTAGTGACAACTGGGTTGGGGCACGGATTGAGAAAACAAACCCCACTGGGGCCCGCCCAACCGGTAGGGTATAATGTTTAAATATATGATAAAATTTCAATAGGGTAGGACATTTTACATCGTTAAGAAGTGACCAAATTCATAGTTTTGAAGCACTATTTGATCACTCCTTAATGGTTTATTGGCCAATGAAAAAAGACTGAAAATTGTGTGTTAATCGGATGAATGATGTAAATTTGAAGCTCTTAATTGTAGGCTTAAAATCTATTCTGATTGGACCGGTACAAATCGGTGGCCTGCCCCATAATTTGAACGAGTGGGTTCTAGATGGCCTAATGGGCCTGGGGCCGAGGATGAGCTCCAATTTGAGCAATCTGGTCATTTCAAATTGGATTAAAAAGACCTCAACGGGGTCGGGGCTCCGGCCCATGGACAACCCTAGGAACACTAGAGTCGGAACCATTCAGTTGTGCTCTTGCTATTAGTATTTACCCCGCCAGTCCCGTGCACCATCCCCTAACGGATCGGATCTGCACCCATCAACACCATCCACCTTATCTCGATCCCAAGTCTAGACATTGGAGGCCGGAAGCGAGTTGTCCTTGTTCGTCGTTGTTGTTTATTTTGTTTACTTTTATCTAGTTTTTGTTTTGTCCTCCATGTCGGAATCTCGGATATTCAATAGGTGTGGCTGCTGACTCTGTTGACGTGTCCGATCAGGACTCTTTATCGGCGGATCTCTCCAAAGAGTCGATAAGAAAGACCGATCTAATAATAAGTTTTTATCTAGGCGTTGTGCCGCCCGCCTGAGAGCTATTCATCTCACTAGACATGTGTACAGTTTGATTTGTATTCGGTTTATAAGGTTTGTTAATTTATTAATAAATCTTTCCTTTTAAAAAAACAACTATTTTTCCACCTTGTTTGGAAAAGACAAACAAACTCACAAGGTGTTTACTTCTAGTTCTAGCCAATCTATCACACCTGCTTATTAAAATTTCAGAATTAACGAAACTAACAACTAATTAACCGGTGGTGGCTGCCACACAACTTTCTAAACTGCATCCATAAATGGCGGCGTTGCATGGAGATATGGAAAGTCGATCACTATCACTAAGCACTCGGTGGGAGTCTCAACTCGCTATCCATCCCGGAGCCTAGCAACGTTTTCGATTTCAGGTGCTCATGATTAATCTTCTCTCTAAACTAATTCTCCTAATCGATCCTTGTTTTTTTTATGCTTCTCCTCAATTTAGTTGCATATCTCAGCAATTTTCGATTACCAGCGCAATTGCCTGTTATTAGGTTACTTGTATTCAAAATCATTGTTTCCTCCTCACATGGGCTGTTTGTTCAATCGGGTATTCACTTTATTTTCTGCCACACCCGCTGATGCATTTTAGAATTTGGGTTAATTACCTTTAGTACCCCTTTTAACACTCTTTTAGTACCCTGCTGTATTGGTAACGCTCTGGACATAATTTTGGTCAAGTTTAAGCCATTTTGATGATCTGTGACCAATTCATAAAGGGTACTAAATGACAGTTACCAAAACGGAGGGTTGAACGTTACAAAACATAGGGGTACAAAAAAGGTAATTAACCCTTAGAATTTCGATTGTTTGTAGCCTTGCAATTTTGACTGCTGGTTCTAATCTGGTTGCAGTGACAGTACTGACAACAAAATGATTTGGTTGTGTTATGGGTCCTTGCATTATTTCTCTGGAAAATAATTAAATTTCGTGTTTTTGCTCAAACCATTTTATTTTGTATATATGGTTCAATTAGAAACATTGTCTGTTTGGTACCTTAGATTAAAATTAGGTATGCCAATTGTACCCGGACCGGACATACCCGCCCCTCCCTATTTGCCTCCCATTGCTTTAAATGGTATGTCTATTGGTTATTTTTTACTCATTTTAACCAGTTTTAGTTTATTTATATCTTAAAATTATATTTAAGGTATATATTGATATTATCACAATAAGTAGAGATAGTTAAAATATGATGCATGTGTATATTTTCAAAAAACAATCAAAGACATTTTTCATGTAAAAAATGTTATTTTAATTTACCCGTTGACAGCTGATGGGTTCCCTATCCTCTATGGATACGGGACCTGGTATAGCGAAATCCACCCCATTTCCATATCTGCCTTAAATTCTTTACACTTCTATTTTTATAACATGCCTTTCTCTAGTTCATAGAGTGGGCTGTATTAGATATAGGGTTAATTGTCCAAAACTACATTAAAGTTTTGTCCACAAAAGGAAGCATGCATAACGTTTTGTCCACGCTTTGTGGGTGCACTGAAGTTTTGTCCACGACTTTTTTAGTTTTGACGTAATAGGGATGTTCAGAATGATGGTCTGGGCAGTGCTTCTCGGATTTAATAGATTTATGAGCAATACATAATGCACCTACAAAACGTGGACAAAACTTCAATGCACCATACAACGTGGACAAAACTTTATGCATGCATCCGTTTGTGGACAAAACTTTAATGTAGTTTTGGACAATTAACCCTTAGATATATAGAGAAACCTTCATTATTTGGGTGATTGTGTACCATGAGAATATGAAGGTTTTTACTAAAAAATAGCAAGAAGAAAATGAATAAAACAAAATGTGTTTGAGCAAGCTCAATGCCCATGCTTCTTCCATTGTTTGTGTTTATATAGACTTGGTTGATGCTTTCTCTCCTGCTTGACTGATTATGACACATTTTTTTCGACCAAAGTTTGAGAGCTGCTGGATGACATATTCTTGAACATTAACAAGTGAAAAGAAGTTGGTAGCTTGTTTATATACAAACTTCATTCTTTCACTCTAAGGGAACCAAATATAGTATTATAGCTATCTGATCGAGGTTTACAGATGATTGCTTTGATTCAGAAAATCTTTAGTTACTGCAATGAAATTGGAACTGTCAACTTTATTAGCTAGTTCATGGGTGATTTACACTTCCATCGGAACAATTTTGCTCCCAGTTATTGGGCTCTGAATCATACGCGAAACAACTGTCTACTAATAAATAATGCTACTGACATTCAACCTTTGGGGGTGCAACTTATTCCATTCGGCTAGAATTTACCGTTTCTTGCCTGCCTACACAAACGAGAGGACAACAATTAACGTACTAAAATCGTGAATCTTGGATGTTGCACTGCAATCTCCCCTGAACTTGCTCAGTTAATCCGTGCGGACAGGACTTCCTTAATTCCAGCTAAAGCCGTTTAAGTCAATTTTCTTGCAACTTGAACCAGCTTCATTCTCTTCATGCGAATTTAGGTCCAGTTTTGCAGCGAAGTAAGGTACACCGTACCCATGCAACATACTCTCGTTCTCTGGTTTTCTTGAATCTGTTCTATTGTTGGTCTGCTCAAGCAAGTCCTCGTCACGTCCTCTAAATCTTCTATCCATATAGTTGTTCATTTCATTCCCTTTTTCTCCTTGAAGTCCGATATTCATTGTTAAATCACCTGGGCTTCTCTCTATAGAATACATTCTTCTTTCTGTGTTATTTTGTATTGTAGAATGAAACATTTTGCTCTCTTTTAGGCCTTCACCCCACTTGAGCTCAGTCTGCTTGAGCCTAAGCTCCTCAGCCAGCTCTTTTGGGTCCGGTAGTGCACTTCCATCATAAGGCCTCAACCCAATCCCATTGTGTATTTCTTGGTCGTTTTGGGAACCTTCGCAGGAGGTCTGGCAGCTATCCATTGAACAATTAGTGGGATGGGTTGCTTGTCTTTGTTGGGGGCACAAACCTTGTAGCTCTTTAATCTCTGAAAAGGCGGAATTTAGGCATTGAGTGGACACTTTGGATACGAGTTCAGACAGTTGAACTTTAGCTGCTTCAAGTCCCACTGGACCTAAGTTCTGTCTTCCAAGAGTCTCCTGTGCTTTCTCCAGCACTGCCTGTAGGTATTTACCTTGGGCTTCTATGCACAGCTGTAGGTGACGCTGTACCTGATTCAGTTTAGTACAGACTATTAGAATGTAGCCTTGTTTAGTACAGTTTATATATTTTCATTTAGGCTCATTATTTACATACCTCAAGCTGCTCATGTAGCCTTTTCTGCACTTCGATTTGCATATGTAGTGCTTCATTTATATGTAAGTTTCTGAAATAACAAGTTCCGGTTGTCAGTATAACATTGTTCTAGTGACATTTATAATACCAAGAGTAGATCACTAGCCACAAAGAAAAGATAAAGCTATCTGTCCTCACTTGTTTGTTTGGGGCCCATCGCTTAAATTGCTCATATGAGTTGCATTGGCTTCAGATATTTTCTCTCCTGCTGCTGGAGGCGTACCTGTAATCAGGCATGTTAGATTCTGTTCTCCTCGGAGTCTACGTCTAAATGCTCTTTATGGCTATCAGATTGCTTGTAAAATTCTAAGAATTTTGGGAAAGGACTTGCCGATTTTGCTTGTCACTGCATTAGCTGGTCCGTGTAGATTCTTGCTGAGCCTGTACTTCTGACATCCAAAAAGAGGAGTTGGTATTAGTTGATATGGTCGGTAGTATTTCAAAGATTGCCATAATATACCTCAATTTTGAAAGTCTTTAAATGTGTACCAGAAAAAAAAATATAAGAAGGAAAAGTAAAGAAAACAATCCGGTTCGGTCATTACATTGCAGTTTTCCATTTAGGTCTAGGCCTCCGGGTAAAACCCAAAAACTAACACAGGATGGTACATATTTCACTACTTTATAGCACAAGACAGCAGAAACTTTTGTTTATTAATTACTGGTATACATAATGGCAATTACTGATATAATTGAACCGAGATCCCATACTCTGACGTTATAATTTGGAAATTTACAATGGTTGATGAATAGTTTACCTGAAGATGACTCTTTAGGTGGTATAAAGTAAGCCCTGGGATCCCCATAAGTTTCATAACTGTCTTTGGAGTTGCTTCTGCAACAACCAAAAAATTAACAGTTAATTAAACTTCAGTTTTTTTTGGGTATGTGTTGGCTTTTCTTGAACATGCTTTAATTGTACCCACTTACTGTCTGCTCCTCCCAGCTGATGGACAGCTTCGACAAACCGCTCATGGAGATCCGGAGTCCATTTTAATCTAGGCTTGGCATCAGTTGAGAGGACAAGACCTGAATCTCCAGGGCCGCCCCCGTTTTGCAAGAACAAGTGTCTTTCTGGAGGAATAGGCATTCTTGAAGAAGGATGGATGCTGTTTCCTTGGTGCTGGTGATAATGGTACATTTTCTGTCATGAAAATATCAATAGTGTTTAGCTTTATTTAGAAGTGTCAAGAATAAAATAATATTGTCGATGATCGGTTGCTTTTTCTTACCTGATGTTCTTGATCAATTCTGACAACCCCTGAAGTTTAGAACTTGGTCGTGTTGATATTCTTCTCTTCTGTATTTGTGATAATCAGAAAGATAAAACTGTCTGCAACTACTCTTGGCTATCCCCTGCCCGAGCATGGGTTTATAAAGTAATTGTCTTTGAGTTGGGGATGGAGGGATAGAATCTTGGACAGGACCGAATTGAAAACTGACCCAATTCAATATTCACAGCGACTTGAAAAGAGATATTGTCCTTCCAACTTTGCGTAGTTGTGGGCCCTTCCTTCCAACTTCAATTTCTGTTCTCAAACAAAACTGCCTAATTGAATTCTCATGCACTATAACTTTCTCAAGAACCTAACCTTGCAATGATACCAGAATAGATCCACAGAAAACATTTTCTCTCTGCATTTGATTTTGTTTGTCTAGGAAGGCAGGAATCATATTCTCGGGTTTTGGAGCGAATTTTCTGAGTTGATATGGGGAATCCACTCTTTCTTGTTTTTATACCATCACAATACAAATTTCATCTTCTCATCCTCTCATCCTCTCAGAAGGATTCTAAGAACTCTATATATTTGCCACTCTCCTTGAATGTAGTCTCTCTTTTTTGTAATTTAAGTAGTACATTGTACATATTAAATCAGATATACGATTTTGAGTTCTTAATTTATACTATAGGGGTGGAGATGGAGAGTTAAAAAAAATTACTTGGTTTTTGCAGAATGGGAAGAAGATTCTGTTGACTGGAGCACCTCAAAACTTTGGAATTAGATACATACAAGAAAAAGAATATAATTTTTAGAGGTTCCCTCCTTGGAAATGTTTGAAGACAAGGAATGGAATAAAGAATACATTCTATTTCGCCTCCTTCAGTAAGTTTGGTACTTATTCAGCTCACACTCTAATAAAGAAGGAAGAGGGGCCAAATCTTTTCGTTCTTTAATTGGTATAAGACAGCTGACCCGGCATCGCCAAATCCTAAGCTTTTGGGACCCAAAGAAAATGTAAAAAAAGGATTGTACTTGCTTCCATGTTTGCATTTTGACGGAGCACGTGACAAGCCCTGGGTCTGGACCGGTCCACTTGCCTTGCGCTGGACCTTTGCCTTGGCTGGCTTTTGTCGATACTCTGGTGTGAATATATATACTATTCTATCTTAATTTGATTAATTTCAACTACTATTTTGTTCATAAGACGGTGGATAAAACTTTAGTGTAGCCTAAAAGCGTGTACAAAACTTTAGGTAGTTTTTCGTTTGTGGACAATACTTTAGGGTAGTTTTTGACAATTAACCCTAAAATTTACTTAAAAGTCAAATGGGACACTTATTTAGGGGATGGGGAGTACTGTTTACAGTTTTACAATAATTTGGACCATCAGTAGAAACATATGAAGAATACTTCCTCTCATGTAGTGTATTCTACATACCATGTCAGCTTCTAGACTGCTATGTATGAATTTGTGATTTATTTATTAAGATTTGTATTCTATGCATGTGTCAAGTGTGTAAACATTATGCTGTTTTCTTGTGTTGTGAAAGATGATATTGTCTTATGCTGATAATAAGAATTATAATATGCCGATATAAATGTATAGAATAATACACATATTATCAACAGCTAATGCAGAATAAATTCAGATATCAGGTCCTAGAGACCGAATCCACCCAACTGAGTATTGAAACCCACTTGGCGGATTTAAAAAAATAGGTTAACCAAGGAAGCATAAACGATGTGCAAATACTTGTAATTTGATGAGTGCTGAAGATATGCTTATAAGAAGCAACAGGACTGCATGTAAACTATAACAGAGAAATTTTTGGCAAATGATATTTACATTCATTGGACAATATCTTGGCATTAGTTCCTTTTGGCTTCTTTAGGAAGATAAATTGATTCTTAGCAGTTTAGAAGAATCCATGGAAGCATTTAGATAAAGTGTTTAAAGCATTATTCTTAGTTTGCTGGCATGTGGTAGGAATATATTGCATGAGGACATGATCCAGTAGACTGCAGATCAAAGAATAAAGTCGTGTATGCAACCTGTAATGGTTTGAGCCTCGCCTTATTCACTGAGCTACCCTTTTTAGTCTGTACTATCAATATGCCCTTGCTACTAACTCGTAATTGTTGCATAATAGAGATGTCAGTATTGTATGTGATGCTTAAACTTTTCCACAGTTTTTGTTTCCTTACAAGTGATCATTTTCATTACTATGATTGAATTTAAGGATGATCGCAAAAACTTGCGATGGACTATGCGCGTTTTGCAAGTAATATCGGTGAACTATTTTTTTTTTGTTGCAAAAAAATCCCCCAACTATTTTCCGTCTGCAAATCCGTCATCGTTAACGGAAATTAGTCATGTGACAGTCACGTGGCTTCCATTTGTTTGGAAATGACAATTTTACCCTTTACAATTTGTAACCCTCATGTATACATGTTTTGCAATTCATAACCCTTAGACATACACTTTTGCATGGTTTCTTTCGACTTTTTGCAACAAAATTTTTGCAACCCCGTTAGTGGATCTGCAGACAGCAAATAGTTGGGGGATGTTTTTTGCAAAAAAAAAAAATAGTTCACCGGTAGTATTTGCAAAATACGCATAGTTCACTGCAAGGTTTTACAATTATTCCTTGTATTTACATGTATATGTATATATATTCTGGCCAGAAATCACTTCTTGACATATGAAGGATGCTAGAAATTTCAGTTAAAATGAAGAATCATTTCTTCCATGTGAAAAAGGTAAGATAATTAGTATCTCAATTCTTCTGCGAGCAATCTGTTGTTTATTTTGAGAAATATAAGATGGTAAGTTTTCAAGCTACCGATACTCCTATGTTTGTGCTGACCAGGTACTAGTCAGACAAACATCTATGGCTGCGCCTCTTGATTGGAGAGGTAAGCAAGTAAGCAATCATTAGACGCCTTGTTTTGTTATGATCAACAATAATTAGATTAAACATGGGCTGCCACTTTCTTTTCATGTCTTCTGGAAGACCTAGTACCTAGCTTTTGTCTGACGTTGTTGCCTTGTGAAGACTTCTTTCATAAGCCTCTCTCTCTCTTTCTTGTTTGTTTGTACTGTACAATGTAGTACATAGCTTTTACCTCTGTCAAAAAAAAAAAAAAACTGTTGTTGCCTTCCATCTACTGTCTGTGGATGTTTATATTCTCCACTTGAGGAGAATAACAGAGACTTCTGCTGTTCCTTGTACTTACAATTCCCTTTTACTGATTCTGTATTAATATAATATTTTCGTTTCTGTAGGATAAGAAGGAGCTATAGAAAGAACAACATATCACCAAAGAGAGAATCGCTTTATATATGGACTGATCCATCATAGGGCGGGGCACACGTTAACACGCTGATTGGCTTCAATTTATTGACCATACACATGATGGGGTGCGAGTGGCCGAAACTGAAAGTGAGAAATGACCACGGAATGCTATTCCTTGAAGAAGAAAAAAAAGGTTCGGAGAGAGGCGAGGCGGGGAAGATTATAGGAGAATGGGAATGGGAGAATCTGAACTCAAAGTTTTATTCTCAAGTCAAGAATTTTGTTGGTTATTGTTCTCTAGCCAAAGCCACAAAAAATGGGTTCCCACCCATGTCTTTCCCTTTTGGCTTAGATGCCTTTGGACTGTTTCATGATTGCTTTTGTGCTTGTTTTCACAAGTATGCCATTTTAGCAGAATATTTGTCAGTTCAGAGATTGCTATTAGGTTTTGTCATTTGTATTGTTATGAGTTGTAGTAAAGGACACATTAGTTTCATTGCTAATGAGGGTAGTTTTTTTGCGTTAAGATGATGCCCAAATATGTACATCATTGTTTCGCTTCCGATTAGTAATTTCTGCTTGAAAACAGTTTGGAACATTGTAATTTCTCTGTTATTTGCGTATGTGTGTTCTTTTGTTTTGATTTAGTTCGACAGTTCTGATTTGATTTAAGGGTTAATTGCTTAAAACTATCTTATGTATTGTTCACTTGCAAAAAACTACCCTATCTTTTGACCATGTGTTTAAACTACCCTATCTCTTGACCACGATTGTCTGTTAGTTTTTTCAACGAAGATACTACCCTTATGTATTGTTCATGCACGAAAACTACCTTCGTGTATTGTTCATGTCCCTAAATTTCCATCCATCTTAACGGAATACTCCAAAATTTGATCAATTTTAACGGAATATTTCAAAATTTGTGAAGTAAACGACTATGGTCAAAAGATATAGTAGTTTAAACACGTGGGCAATATATAGGGTATTAACCCTTCATTTAAATTACACACTTCTACTAAATTCAAGTGACTTAAAGTGGGATGATAATCAAGTAATACTAAGTATACCTTTCAAATATGCTTAGATAATGTTTCCTTTTTATCTTTAATAGGGAATCAAATATATTTATAACATAAATAACATGTTATTATTTATGTGTTGGCTTAAGATCTTGTTAGATTCAATTCATCTGAGATATTATAAACATAATAACTTCTTTTTTTTGATTGTATATAAATCTTATGCATTTTTATTGTCAAAAGTTGATGATCAGAACAGATAATTGTCAAGATATCCATACGATCGTTATGTGATGTGATATCACCCGTAATTGCAATAGAGCGGACTTGTGTATTCGTTATTTTCTAGAGTTGATCAAATATGTTACGGGCGAAAAGGAAAATTCTATGCCAATATTGCACTTATCTGTCACTCTAAAGAAGAAAAGAAAAAGGATTAATAGTAACCATCCAAATATGCATATGATGAAGCATAGAATAGAATGAGTTTTGTTGGAGTTTCTGTAGTTGGGACAAAGAGGAGTGTGCAGAACCAAGCCATCCATTTCATGGATCACATTCCAAATTTAGTTAACTCTGATTTGATGAGAAGTGGTGTTGATTTGATTCCACACTTCTACTTGGCACAACTTATATACTGTATGTATGTGTTTGTATCTCTTGCCTTTTCCACATGGACAAGAGTCAAGTGTCAATTCCATGCACATATTCTTAATTATTGGATTATTTCTCACTCATTTTGTTTTATAGACTATGACTCAAATTACCTGTTGGAACTTGTCATATGAATACAATGAAGAGAAAACCATAATCTATAATACCAACTAAGAGTCCAAGGTATAAGGGCTTTTTTTTAATGTTTTTTCAGTCCGGTCCCATGATGTTAGGATATATTTTTAGTTATCCCATTTACTTGCTACTCTGTTTTGGTATCCACTTTAGGTTGGGTACTGTTATATTTACCTTTGTTTAATATATCAATTCGTATTTTTTTTAAAGTCCAAGATATTCATTAGATCAAGTTTGACGAATGATTCATATATTTTTATTAAATAGTAATATAGTATGAATCGTAAACATGGCATTCTCATTATTCTATCTATTCGTCTTCTTGCTCCAACCACGATTGTTTTAGTAGATAGGGGAGAGTTCCAAACGGACAAAAACTTTGAATTTATTTGATAATCAAAATACCTAAAAATTATGGATTGTGGCCCTTACGAACCTTAGCCGGTGTCGGTTGTGCTCTTCCTCTACAATTCTTTCACTTTTTTATACTGAATTCTCTCTTTCGACAATATGTCGTCAATCCATATGGGGTCTCTTCACTTTGCCACCCGATTTAGAGCAAGTAGAACCGATTTTTTGTGGCGATTGATGTTTGTGCTACTATGGTTTTACTATGGGGCATCATCGCACGATCCTCAGCAAGGCAAGTTTTGGCTAGCGGTAACACAGTTATCCCAGCCTTGAAGGGATCAACTCTGATTGAAGCACATATAATTAATGCGGCCTTTGCTTATGCTAAACACCATGGGTGGACCAAAGTCATTATTCGACCTGATGCGCATGTTGTTTCTCATATGGTGAACACACAAGCCTATGTTGTCTCCCCAATAGGGACCATTACTTAGGATATTTAAATTTTATTACCTCAAATCGAGGATTATAAACTCGTCTTTATTAAAAGTCAGCGAACAAAGCCTCTCACTAGCTCTATAGAGAGACCCGTTCTTCTCGTGTCCTTATGTGGTCGGGTCAAGTACTACCCGATGCATTTATCTGTATTCTTTTTATCAACAATTAAATATACAGTAAAAACTCTATAAATTAATAGTCATGGGACCATCAAAATGTATTAATAAAAAGAGTTATTAATTTAGCACCACATCACCCGGTCGGAATCAGACATAAATATTATCTTATAGAATTTATTAATTTATTGAGCTTCTACTCTATAAAAGTCCATTTTCCTAAAAAAGAAGAAGACAAAACATGGCTTGTCTAAACAAAACACATGATTTCAGCCGCCCCAAACATTTTCTCGACAAAAAAACCTACCAGCCCTTCTCCTTTTCCTTCGATCTTTTCCCTGTCGATGACGGCCGTGGCTCGGCCCCGATTGTTGCCAACGGAGGCCACCTTTTCGTTTTCTCCATATCTTGTCTCGGGGGTTCTATTTTGTTGGCCATGACTACTCGGTTCTAATTCGTTCGTCACATACCCTTTTTCTCCTCTTCCAGTTTCGACTTCTTCAGTCTCTTTCGTTGCCCCGTATTTCGCGGATTAGGCCAGAGAGTCCGTTGAGGCAACATCGGTTTTTAATCTGAGTGTGGAATGGGCGTTGTGGGAAGAAAGTTGAAATGTTATATGCTCGACTACATGTTCTCCGGCGTTGTTCTTCTGATACCGGTGATCAAAGTCAGATGGAGGAGTACCGAGATTATCGGCGTGGTTGGATCCCAAGGAGATATGATCACGTTTCAATTATTTTTCTTTATTGTTAGGTTTTTGTTTTGGTTGTGGCCTTTTCGGGTCAAATAATTGTACTTATTGCAGTGTCGGTGTGCACTAGTTGCATTTTTTTGGTGTGCGCTTGTTGCACTTTTTGTGTGCACTAGTTTGCACATTCTGTGCTCTAGTTGCACTTTGGTGTGTCCGTTATGTGACACGGTTTGGCATGCACGTTGTTGCACTTTTGACGTGCACGTTGTTTGCACGTTCTGGGGCGACTGTGTTTGCATTATGGTTTTGGTAGGGAGTCGGTAATATTATAGATTTGCTAGCTTGAAGTCTGTAATATTTATCGTTCGTTTGTGTGCTTTCACCAAATTATATGTATGTCACTTTGACTAATATATAAAATTGATGTTTTCCATTTTTTCCTAAAAAAAAAACACATGATTTCAGTAGTCCATTAAGGCAAGTTTGTTAAATATTTTCCTTTACAAGATTCAAACCTCGAAGTGATTCATTTGCTTTGAGACCAACTATCAAAAAAGGTTCAGTGAAGTTCAGATTTAAATTAGAAATTTAAGATAAAAACTCATTATTTCAATTTTGAAGGTTTGGGATTACATGCCCATGTTTAAAACCAGTATATATTTGTTCCCCGTATCAAATTCAATGTCATATTTAAGACTAGTTTATAGGTTTGTTTTAAAACCCGTTTGATAAATCTACTAATTTCTATCAAACATGAGCATTGATCAATAAAAAAGAAAGATAGTTACCAGTTGGAACTATAATAAAGCTGAATTGAGAGAGACGATGGTTGTTGAGTAGTTCATATTGATAAAAATTTAAAAGTAATACACGGGAGTGAGTCTTAGGGTTTAAGGGTATTAACGGGTGGATATCCGTTTATAGAAAGAAGATTTTCACCCGTCTGTGTAGATGTATATTTGATTTTTTGTGATCAACAACTCATCTATATGTTAAAGGAGTATTAGCAAATTCCATCTGCAAACCGTGCAAGCGGATCGAATCCGATCAGAGAAATTATTTTAGAAAACAAACAAAGTATATTATATCATTTAAGCAGTTTCAAACATTAGGGTCCATTAGAAAAGTATTACACACGATTTTTTTCAGATTTCTTTACAAAAAAAAAATCAGATATTGCCCGTATCGGTGGTATTATGAGGACCGGTTGAAGAAAAGTTTAATAAGCTTGAGCCGCTTAATCAATTAAAAGGGTGATGGTAGTCTTGGGTATTCGTAGTATCGAACTTGGTTATGGTGGACGGGAGGATCATCTATAGATTGAGATACCATGATACACAACCACCTATGTTGTGTATTACAAAAATCTGATCCCAATGACAAATGAATGATGGATCGAATGGATAAATGGACGAATTCAATTTATAACTTATAAGTATGAAAATGAGACCAATTATTTTTATCAACCTATGAGCTTTATTGGTGAGCATGAGAGAGACCACTAATTCTAGTATTAAAACACACCGTTAATACCTATATAAAAATAGAGCTCGATCGTTTATCTTATCAAATAATTAAATGTTATGGAGCATCTACTCTTGTCAATTTATGCTTTTGAGTTAGTATAAAACTATCACGTATATAGTAAGCAAAACAATTATGAGCTCTCTGTCTTTGTCAAGATAGACCGACGTAGATCTTGAGAATTCAAAAAAAGAAGTCCCGACAACAAAAACTATTCAGGAATCAAAACTTTGTTATCCACAAGATATAGTATTATATAACTTTATTGCCATGAAAGCCGTGGAAATAATTCATCATGGACCTGGTTTAATACCTACTAGTTATAAAACGATAAGCAATAAAACGAAATAGAGATCAAAACCAAAAACGGAGAACACAACGATATAACGTGGAAAACCCCTCCAAACAACGGAGAGGAAAAAATCACGGGCGCCAACCAGCAAAACTTCACTATAGGGAGAATGTTTACATAACGCCGGGGATTTACACTGATTCAACTTATTTCCCTCATGGCAGCTTACATGTGGTATTTATAGGAGTGATGTAGAGATACTTCATACAAAATAGGGAAATAAAAATCTCTACACAATTAAGACCCAATTTGGGAAACAGGGCATAAATTCCCTAAATTGATTACTTGCTAATCAAGCCAAGACAATTCCCTAAATTAGTTGCTTGGTAACCAAGCCACAAAATAGCTTGAATTTGGATCAACTTTCAACAAACTCCACCTTGTAGCATGAAGCGGTAGACATATCCCTGAACGAACAAAGAAAAAACTTTCGGCGCCAAACGGCCACTAGGGCTAAACAGTTATACCAACTAAGCTTGAGCAAAGCTCAAACTTAGCAACAGGAACTGGCTTCATCATATCACCAGGACTATCATAATCATGCTCCACCTGTTCAACACAACTCAAAGCATAATGAACAACGTTACATTGTTCAATTAAACGAGGGCGAGGACATTTGTTTCTCATCGGTCTATCAACAGCAATAGAGTTATTTGTTTGTTGCAAAACAGGTGGTGTAAGCTGAACACCAATGTCATCATTTTCATTATTTTCAACAACCTCATTTACTTTGTCGTCCAGGTGCTCCACCTGCACGCTTATCCTCTGTTGCTCATCATCAGAAAATTTAGTAACATCAAGAACATCAGAGGCATCCACAGAGGAACTATTATTGAACATGACAGCCTCATTAAAAACAACTTTTCTGCTCAGCAAAATTCTTTTAGCTTCAGGATTCCATAACTTATATGCCTTTACTCCTGAGCCATAACCAAGAAACACACACTTGACAACTCTAGGCTCTAACTTTCCATTATCAACGTGTGCATAAGCAGTGCAACCAAAAACTCTCAACAGTGAATAATCAGCAGGTGAACTAGACCATACCTCAATGAGAGTTTTCTTATCAAGTGGAATGCTTGGAGATCTGTTTATTAAGTAGCAGGCGGTGGAGGCTGCTTCAGCCCAAAAACGTCTGCTCATACGAGCATTAGAAAGCATGCACCGAGCCTTAGAGATGATGGTTCGGTTCATGCGCTCAGCCACACCATTCTGTTGAGGCGTGGACGGGATTGTGTGGTGCCTTACAATGCCTTCATTGCTATAATAGTTGTCAAAATCATTTAAACAAAACTCCATGCCATTGTCAGTACGAAGCACTTTTACCTTCTTCTCGGTTTGCTTCTCCACCATAACTCTCCACTTCTTAAAAGTATCAAACACATCAGATTTATGTTTTAGAAAATAAGGCCACACTTTTCTAGAGTAATCATCAATAATAGTAAGCATGTAATTTGCACCACCAAGAGAAGTTTTACGAGAAGGACCCCAAACATCAGCATGCACATAATCTAATATCCCTTTAGTGGTATGAACGGAAGCATTGAATTTAACTCTCATGTGCTTACCAAAAATGCAGTGCTCGCAAAACTCCAACTTACTCATGTTGCAGCCATCAAGTAAATCTCTCTTGATCAACTCTGCCATGCCTTGTTCACTCATATGTCCAAGGCGCTTGTGCCACAAATTAGTTTTACTAGGTTCATCAGAAATAACAGCATCAGTAACAGAACCATTTAAAGTGCTACCTCTAAGAACATATAATCTTGCAGAGTTCATATCACCTATCATGTGAACGAGAGAGCCTTTTGATACCTTTAGAATTTTCTGTGAACCGGAGTACTTGTACCCTTCATCGTCAAGAGTGCTGAGAGAGATAAGGTTTCTCGCCATGGTTGGTACGTGTCTCACATCTGTCAATGTGCGTATCATGCCGTCATGCATCTTGAACTTAACGGAGCCTATGCCCACAATCTCACGTGGGTTGTCATCTCCCATACGCACCACATCTCCACTCTGCAAAGACTTATAAGAACTGAACCAGTCTTTGTTACAGCAGATATGAAATGAACATGCAGATCAAGAATCCATTCATCATAAGCGGAAACACAGCCAGCTAACACAACTAAGCAATCAGTATCAGAATTATCGTTGGAAACAATGGAGGCCTTACCATCACCATCAGAATTGTTTTCCGGTTTGCACGTACCGTTTCTTTTCTCCTTATTCTGAAGCTTATAACAATCTTCAATGATGTGATTTGTTTTCTTACAATATTTGCAGAACTTGTCGCCTCCTTTGGACTTAGAACGACCTCTCCCGTTATTGCTCTTATTTTTGTTTCCATAGTTGTTGTTCCTCTGCTCGGTCCTCCCACGTACCTGTAGAGCTTCTCCCATGGAGGATGATGATCCTTCTCCCTGTACCATAAGTTTCATCTTTTCCCTCTGTTGAAGGGCCTCATATACTTCCGCAAGAGTTAGTTCATCGCGGCTCAATAGTATGGTATCTCGGAAATTTGCAAAAGAACTAGGCAATGAACATAAGAGTAGTAGACCTAGATCTTCATCATCATACTTTACCTCCATGGACTGCAAATCAGAAACGATCTCCTTAAAGACCGCTAGGTGATCGAGTAAAGAACCACCATCTTGCAGTTTGTGCGTGAACAACTTCATCTTCACGTGCAACTTACTGGTCAGATCCTTGGACATGCAGATCGATTCCAGTTTGAGCCAAAGCGCTGCTGCAGTTTTCTCCAGCAGTACTTCCTGCAAAATATTATTTGATAGATGAAGATGAATCAGAGATAGAGCCTTACGATCCTTACGCTTCTCCTCATCGGTCCACGTCTTCGGATCCTTCTTGTTGAATCCATCTAGCGCATCATCAAGGTCAGGATGAGCTAGAACGGCCCACATCTTTACTTGCCACAGAGAAAATCGTGTGGTGTAGTCCAACAACGGTAGACCGAATTTCAATGATGCCATATCGTTAGAAAACCTAGATTGAACAACCAGGCTCTGATACCATTTGTTATAAAACGATAAGCAATAAAACGAAATAGAGATCAAAACCAAAAACGGAGAACACAACGATATAACGTGGAAAACCCCTCCAAACAACGGAGAGGAAAAAACCACGGGCGCCAACCAGCAAAACTTCACTATAGGGAGAATGTTTACACAACGCCAGGGATTTACACCGATTCAACTTATTTCCCTCATGGCAGCTTACAGGTGGTATTTATAGGAGTGGTGTAGAGATACTTCATACAAAATAGAGAAATAAAAATCTCTACACAATTAAGACCCAATTTGGGAAACAGGGCATAAATTCCCTAAATTGATTACTTGTTAATCAAGCCAAGACAATTCCCTAAATTAGTTGCTTGGTAACCAAGCCACAAAATAGCTTGAATTTGGATCAACTTTCAACAACCTACGATCTAATAATATGTTCGAGAAAATCGTTGAAGACTTTTTTTAACGAAAAGATCAATATTATCAAAGCTTAATCAGAAGTAAAAGAATAGTGGAAGAACGAATTATTTGGGAATAACTCGACACATGATCTTTTAGTTGTAATTGAGAAAGAGACGGTTATATTAAAACATTCAAGAATTATCGATAACACTTAAAGCTAGAAAACAGTAAAACCAACTCCGACCCAACCTGAAGCCGATCATATAAACATGTACATATGTGAAGCCTCCTACGAGACTCACTAGTTGTTTGAATAATGCACATGGTTCAGGGAGGGAAGCGTAGAATTAGTGGAGGAACCCCATACAAGGATGGGTTGATAGTCCTCCAGAACAACCCGAGGCCTCGAGAAGGCCTTATGGGTCCTGACGCGGATGTTTATCAGTGCTCGCCTGATACTCCACATACCGATCCTTCCCTTCCACCCTTATTCTGGCCAGGGTCTTCCTCGACTCGTTTCCACCTGAGAGGCCTCCTAGAGAACTAGTTCAGTTTGACCTTTCTTCCCAAGGATTAGGCGCGACATTGGATGTCACCGAACCCTCCTCTATCTCTGTTACTGCACGACCAAACCAGGAGAGATGGTGGCCCCCGATGGGTGCTGGTGACTTAGGTAGGATGTTAGGCACCATCTTCCCCCTAGTAGACTGTAATGGAGAGAAACCCTAAAAAATCGAATGCCAGTTGCTCTAAAAAATTCAGCTCATGGATACACTTTATCCTTCTCCTTCTGCAACAAATCGAATGTCATTGCTGACGATAATCCCCTCGGATACTTAGTCCAAATTAGCATATCCCATTGGTTTGGATACCGATAATCATACCCAGCCGCTCCATAAATTCATTAGCCAAGCCACCCACTCCGTAATATGTCTCCCGACGAAAATCAAGACTCCAAACCCCATTACTCCATACTTCCGAAATACGCTTCTCCTTGGAAGTGGCCACAACATACAACTTGGGAAAACGGTCTTCCCAAAAGCGAATACGTCTTCATTTCCTAAATTCCAATGGAAACCCTGTCCTCTGAAGAGAGCTCAAAACTTGGGATCTCTAGACAAAAACAAAATATGACAAAAAATAAAGGAATTATCCGACCTATCAACAAAAGATAAATCCCAATCCATGTAATCTAAGCCAAACTTTGAACAAATAATACACTTCCACAAAAAAATTAGTCTTATCTGAAAAATGCCAAAACCATTTCACCAGGAGACTTGCATTTACCACTTCCAAACGACGAATGCCAGTCCCCTTCCTTTCTTGATCTACACACATTCGACCAATTCAACTTACGCAAACACCCTCTTGGCCACACTATTATGCCACAAAAACCGTCATTGCCAAGGCCTCAAGACAAACTAAAACAGATTTGAGAGCTTTAAACAGGGTCATATAAAAAATAGGCAGAGCTACAAGCGTAGACTTAATCAATACTACTCGCCAACAGGGGCGGATTTAGGTAGGGCCCAGGGGGGGCACGTGCCCCCCCTCAATTATTTTTATATATAGTTTTTACCATATAATTTTTTAAATTTTCTAATTATACCCTAAATTTTTATTTTTATTTTGCAAGTGTGCCCCCTCAGATTTTACTATTTTTAGTTTTTACTACCTATATTTTTTAAAAAATTCAACTTTAGCCTTAGAATTTTTTTAATTTGTAACTATGTCCCTCAATTCTTTTAAATTTCTTAAATTTACCTTCACAAACTTTAAGCTTCTTAATTGTTTTACGATTCTTATTATTTAAGTTTCTTAACTATTTTATATTTTGTATTATTTTAATTTTTGAAATTATATATGTTTTTTGTTATTTTCATTTCATTTTATTTAATTTACACAATTTTATTTTTATTTACCTTTTTCCGGGTTTAAGGCTATAAAAAATTTGACATTTACATTAGGGATAAGCGTCCAGGCAAAAATGTTATACTTTTCATTAAAAAAATTATAATAAAACATCTTGTAATAAGTAATAATTATTAATTTATTATTTTTACGCGATACTATTTTTTTTATTTTAGTTTATATTATATGAATGTTACATACTATTCGTAAAAAAAAGTTTGGTGCCCCCCTCACTAGAAAAGCTGGATCCGTCGCCAATAAAAGTAAGAGTCTTCGAATTCCACAAGACCAACAATTTGTTGAACTTCTGAACTACAGGCTCCCAAAAAATAGGTTTAGACTGTTTAATTCTTAGCTGAAAATCGAGATATAGAAACAGATATTCACCAACTACACAACTAAATACTTTAGCCACCCTCTCCTCCGACAAGGAAAATCCGTTCAACACTATAGACTTTGACTTGTTAGAGATAAGAATTGATATTTAAAAAAAATGATTTTCGTGGATTTTTTTTTTAAATTTAAAATTTAATGAAGAACATTGTTAACATTTCACTATTTTTATGTTTTTACCGATCAGTGACGACGTTTCGAAAATTTGATTACTAAAGAAAGGTATTAAGGGCCGAATGATTGAATCTACGACTAAAGAGCGAAATGATAAATGAACATATAACTAAACGATACTCAGTTCATGTTATTAATAAAACGTTATAAGTAAACAATTTCATATTAAAATCAAAATTTCTATGTTTGATCTCACATACTTTAAAAGTGTTTGATCTCACATACTTTAAAAGTTTTTATATGTATGTATGGATTTGGAATATTATTTTTAATTTGCATAACTGAGTATTTAGACCATATGTATATGTCTTAACACAACCGATCATAAATCTCACATGATTGGCTGCGTTTTTTCTGAAAACCTTAGTTGTGTCATTGTCTTTTTCAAGCCGCAATGGCCATCATCGGTGGCCAATCAGACCAGGCCTAGAGGGCTGCCAGTGAGGGCTGACCCTTTTTGTCCACCGCTGACCAACAAGCCTATTCTCCTCCCCCGTTTAACCTCAACCATGAGCCAAGCCAGCCTCCGACCTGAGCCTTGTCGTCGAGTTTCAACACCCCTCCTCTTCGCTGGCCACTGGCCTCCCCGTTCCCTTGGAGGCTTGTGCGTCGTCGGGACCGACTCCTTCTCCCCGGGCTTGATAGTTGCGGATCTACTTGCCCAGATCCGACCTTGGCTCCCCTGAGACGAGATTTGTCAGAGAGGGTCTCCAACAACAGCGCTGCTCGTCGACGTCATGGTTTCAGACTGGGCTTGTCGGGTTCTTCTCGGGCCGCTGCTCGATGGAGTATTTCGGGCAGACTAGGTATGCTGGAGCCTCCCCGTACCGGACTTCATTGAAGGGTGACATCCCCCGACTGAAATAGTGCTCTTCAGAGTCAAGCTCGCCGAACAGAGTCGGCTCGCCTCGTGGTTCCTCCCCCTTTTCTTCTCATGGTCGGCTGTTGTGACGTGTCTTTCTCTTAGGTATCGGGAGTCTCTCTCATCCGTCGCCTGTGGCCGCCTCTATGTGGGCCGTTGTCGTGGTCGCCTCCAAGTGGACCGAAGATGTAGTTGTCCCTGCGGGGATTGAGATATCTTCTTTTCCGTTCCAGGATCTCATGAGCATGTCCGTCCTTACAAGTCTCTATTTGGTTCTTATACCCTACAACCAGACCTTCCAATCTCTGACGATCCAGTGGCCCCCCACCTCGACTATGTTCGAAGTGCTCTTGGACTGCAGCTTGCTTACACCACGATGTTTGGCTCCTCAAGGGTGTTGTCGCATATCTGTTTGTACCGATAGACTCGACGGACTCAGGAGACCACTGCTCGTCATTGTTTTCCCTACAACATCGACGAGGATCCTGACCCGGACCCTCGCGGGGCGGGGCCCAATGAAAGATGGAAACCCATTGGGCTTAGAAACAGACGAATCTTCCCGGCCTACCAATTTCGGCATGGTCCTGCTTGGTGGGGTCATGTTACTTGTGATGATTATGATCACTGCCTCGCAAATCAAGACAACCACTCGAACAAGTTTTTAGCTTCTTGGTCTCGCGTAATGTGCTTATCTCCAAAGTCGATTTTCTTCTATTATGTTGTTATAGAAGTTTCAGATATTATCAGCCTAATATGCCGGATCACTTATTTTTACAAACAAACGATATCGACCAATACCTCAATTTGTTTCGGGTTTTATCCCTTAACCTTATACTTGTAATGTTTCGGAATCGATTGAACGAAAACTTTCCCTCTTACTCGAAAACTGATTTGACATGTCCTAAATTTGATAATGATGAGAAATTGTCCGCATAAATTATCAGGAGCCCAAAAGCGTCGGTCATCCCATTTAAATTGGATCAAAAGACCCACAACCCGAACTATACGAACCCGTTTCACCGGCCATTCATTCTGTAGTACACATCGCCTCAAACTCAATCGTCTATGTCCTCAGAAGCTGATAAGCTCTCGGATCTCCGCCGACGACCACCGTATCACAGCGCTGCCGCCGACCTTTTTCTCTTCCTTCCGTCAACCGGTAAGCACGTAACCACCACCAGCTCCGTCGCTGTTCCCTTTTAACAATTGTGAGCTGATAGGTTATCGGAACAATATGTTGTTCAGTTGATGAATTTGATTATGTTCATATGATGTATGGTCTTTGGCAGGGGCGGAACCAAGGGGGTTTAGGGTGTTCCATGGAACACCCTAAAATTTTGAGAATCTAGTGATTATTGGGGCCTTAAGCGAGAATTTGATCAATAACTTTTTTTTCTTATGAAAGAATATAATAGGATAATAAGTAAATTTGCTCATATAAAAAGATTATACTAGATGATATTGAGCAAATGAGCTTCAACGTCTATTTATAACACTAAAAAATATAAAATGGACGATGAATATTAGTTTCTAACAAGATAGTATCGATGGATAAGATATACCGTCTAGAATTCAATACAAAAATAAAAATATTTAAGGATTCACATTTATCTCTAAATAAGATGTATTCATGTCATGTTTGGATGTGATAGGTTCAAGATAATTCTAGAAAATTACACTAAATTATCTAGAATATATGTGACGTTGTGTATGCCTAGCTATTGTCATTATCTTCTAGAAATTTTCACACTTAAAAAATAATTTTTAAATAGTAAATATGAGTTTTTAACTATGATCAATCAAATATAACCAAAAATAAGAAACCAGTCAGAATTTAGAATAACATTGCAAGATAGTAAGTAAGAATTTTTAAGAACTAAAGGTATTTAGTATTGAAATCCACCGTTTAACCGACAAAAACAAAATAGAACAAGCCCAACACATTCTCCTGGTTACCTCAGGATATATGTCTAACTTCATGTAATTGTCGTTACTCTCTAAA
This sequence comes from Erodium maritimum, assembly GCA_963921825.1. NCBI lineage: Eukaryota > Viridiplantae > Streptophyta > Magnoliopsida > Geraniales > Geraniaceae > Erodium > Erodium maritimum. Next base: position 79,229,652 of record OY997590.1, read on the forward strand.
GATTAAAGACGCTTATAAACAAACTCGTTTTTATTATCATTTTGATTTTGAACTCAAGAACCAAAAATAAATCATCATTCATGTTTATGGCCTCTGGTCTTTGCGCTTTGTTGAGCATCTTCATGTCAACGACTGAGAAACATCTCCATTCGCCAATGAGTGAATCATTTTCCTAGAATCTAAACAATACAACTTCATGTGATACGTATATAAAGCCAACTCTACTTTATTATCTTGATTAATTTGATTAATCATGAAATGAAACTTTCATAATACCTATTTTATTGCAATAAATTTGGAAGAGTTTCTCTTTCTCTTGACAACTTACTTTCTCATGTTATTTTGGTTTAAACATTTCCGTAATAAAGTTGACAAATTATTTCTCATTCCTCAAACAAATACTATACTGTGGTATATAAGTATTCACACTTTTTTCTTTGCTTTTGTTCCATTCTTTTGTGTGATCCCTATTTAGTTCACTAATCACTGGTAAATTGAACTTGCATGTTTTGTTTCGTTAACGATAGTTTTCACTGCTAAATTAATACCCATAGAGCTGTTAGAACGTTCAACAATTAAGAAAATTTGTCTTTCTTTTGGATGAGAATTGTTTTTTTCTTCTAAAGAACAAATTTGATTCGAGATCAAAATTGGCACAATTAGTAATAAAATTTAATTTTAAAATTAGAAAACTAACATTTTCGTTTGATTAGATTTGATCAAATAATAACAAGTCCTTAATTTTGTGTAGCCTTTTTTGATCCAAGGTCATAAACGGTTTATCATTTAATTTTATGAGGCTTTTTCGATATGAAGCCTTAAGCGGCTGCTTAACTCGCTTAAAGCTTGAGACGGCCCTGAGTGCTACAATATAAGGCTTCTCAATAATTTTCCGGGATCCTGTGTTCGATCCACCTAGGGGTGGGCAAATAACCCGCGGGTCCGGATCCGCCCGCATTTCCGCCCGGCCCGCAACCCGATTAAGACTCACCCGTGGATTTTCGGATCGGATATGGGTTAATATTGACTATATCCGTATATAATCGGGCGGATATCGGATTGGATATTGATTATCCATGGATCATCCGATCCGCCCGAATTTCAGTAACCACTACCAATCCTCTAACCGTGACTTCTCTGGCCAATTTCAGTAACCACTACCAATCCTCCTCCTTACTCTCTCACCCACCACACCTAGTCGAAAGTGATGCAGAACTCCGACCCCTCTCATCTGCTCCATGCCTTTCGCCACCACCGGATCTGCTCGCCTTTCGCCACCATCGGACCTGCCACCGGATCTGCTCGCCTTTCGCCACCACCGGACCTGCTCGCCACAATCGTTTCTTACGCCTCTCTTCTTTTTGTGACCATGAGTACCGCCGAAAACAGACACTGAAACCACCACCGAAATCAAACATCAAGCCATGCTGCTTTTATTTTCTCCCTCATCTTCCATCTTTTCTTGTGATTTGGAATACAATGCTTTGTTGTTGCTACGATCTGTGACTCCTCATTCTTATTAGGGTTGGAAGTCTCTCTATCGGTTTGTACAGGTTTAACCCGATCCGCCCGCAAATCCGATTGATCGGATCCGTGTTTAAAATTAGACCCGTCGGGCGGGTTTATAACGAAATATATCCGATCCCCAAACTTGCGGGCGGATCTTAAATAATGCGGGTCGGGCCCCTAGATCCACCCACCCTATTTTTTTTTTCCCTTTTCGATTCTGGTTTGGGCTTCCGAACCTATTCATTCATTCGTATACGCAAAATAAACGAATGCGGCAGCAACCCATTCTTCCTTCCTGCGCGACTCACAACGCTTTTCCATCGCCGGCAGCAAGCTTTCCAATCGACGGCAGGCAAGCTCCATATTCTCCTCAGATTTTATTGATTCTTGTGATTTGAAATTTAACCTAGGATTTTTACACGTTTCTGAAACTAAATTTGCATACCTAAATTAGTTGGATGGTAACAAAATAGGACTAGATTTTTTTTCTTCTCATGGCTAAAGCATGAGCTTCGAGTTTGACTATGATATCACTGTTTGTGTTAAATATTGGGCTTAAAATTGTTGATTGATACTTAGAGTTGTTATAGGAGAGGTTTGTTGAGAAGACATATTGGTCGTGAATAAATAAACTAATGTAATGATTTTGATTCGTAACAAGTCAGTTTGATCACAAGTTCATGAGTCGTATTGGGTTTGTTTTATCAGAATTTAATTTACTTCTTTACAACATTTGGTTTGGTTTTTTCTTCACTAATGTTACTCTAGTTAGTTCCCAATTAGAATGAAAGGAAGGTGTTTGCTTAGAATTTATTGAAATATGGGATTCAGACTCAGTTAGTAAATAAATACAGTTCTTTATAAAAATTATATTTAGTTGATGTTTTTCTTCTTCTTAAGGTTATCATTGCATTGTCTACAAAAATTTGTAATTTGCAGTTGACTTTTGCTAAGGGTGTCAATACTTGTTTGATTTTTTTCTCTATATTTATTAACTGTCATGGCTACCCCTGAAATAAATTCCTAGTTCCGCCCCTGGTCTTTGGTCTGTCAGTTTCAGTTTAGAAATTTAATTGGGTTCATCACATATCAGTCAACAAAAACAATTGCGCTCTTAATTTCCGTAGTGTGATCCTAACAAGCACAAGGAATGTTGAATGGATAGAGTAATTTGAACTTTTTGATGCCTGTTATGTGGTTATGCTATTTTGCAATGTAAAACATTCCATTCCAAATTGGAATTTTAGATACAACTGCTGAGTTTGTATTAAGGCTTGTTTCTTATGTTTTTCCATTGTGTTTTATTATTTGATTTTAACCTTTTGGTGGGTTTAAGCAGGTAACGAGAAAATGTCGGATCCAAAACCTCAGATTACTCAAGGCAATCCCAGATGTCATCACTGCGCAGGCCCTCTATCCAAAAAGATGGTATTTCTTCCAAAAAACAATCCCTGTTCTCTTGTTTCGTATTTCTTGTCAATGTTATTCAGTCATAAATGATGCTTCTTGCTTAATGATTAATCTATTTCTTGCAGGAAACAAGTGGCTGGACTATTGCCCCACTTATCAGGGATAGCTTTTCTATGGTAATTTGATTTCCTTGCACGCACGCACTCAAATCAAAATTGTTTGTACTTTGAGAAATTTATCTGGTATCTCGATCAGAAAAGTTGGATTATCTAATTGGGATCTGTTATTTTTTTAGATTGGTTCAGCTGTTGGTGGAACGGCCAGTGCCTTCTATGGATTTAACCATGGTATTTTATTCTATTTGCTATTAGCTTCAGAGTTCTAGTTGTAAATTGTAATGGGTTTGATCATGTTTTGTTGTTGAAGATCTTTCACTGATGTATAGATATCAATGTTTACATGTCTGCATGAAACGATCTATAGGTTTGCTGCAAATACTAGTGCTTTGTTATACTATGGTATTTCCTTGACAAATAACTGTAAACAGATTAGATTAATAACACAACGATATGTGTAAGTTTTAATAAAGATAAGAAATTAGGAGTGGTTCTCATTCCACATTCAACATAGATGGGTTATGGTAGCTCTCAACAAAATCAATATTTTATCAGACATATGTAGGAATACTAAGGTAAATTATGTTTATTAGGTAGAAATTTGGTATTTGTATTCTGTTTCCTGTATTATAGTTCACCCTCTTCCCCAAAATAACTGTTTTATTTGACCTTTTCCCAATGTTAAAATATAATTACAGATTAGGAGTTAGTGGCAAATTAGATAGGTTGAGAGCAACCTAGAAACAAAGGGGTTAGAATGAGTTGAACCAAAACTAAGCGAAACATGGAGTGTTATTTTAGCAAAAGTGAAAGTGGGGAATGCTTCAATTATGCTAAAAGATAAGGAGATTAGTGAAAGTGATCATTTTAGACACCTAATATGCATAACTCAGAAGGATGGGGGATTGAAGATGATGATAAAAATAAAACTTCTGTAGGGTGGTTAAAGTGGAGGAAAACTTCAGGAGATCTATATGATAGGAGAGTACCTCTAAAGTTGAAAGGTGTCTAAGTGTCTTGCATTCAAGAATGCGAAATTATTGATCACTTAATTTACTAGTTGGACCTTCCATTAGTAACTTAAACTTTTGGGTTGTATCAATTCTAACATGGTATCATAGCTTGGCTTAATAGTGAGCATGCAAGAAGTTATGTTTCATCCCCGTTAATTATCTTGGTTAGTGTGTGAGACATTTTGTGTTGCCTGACTTACATGTAAGAGGGAGTATTGAAAGGTCCCACATTGTATTTGGCTTGTGACCAGTATATGCTTGCTTCTTGTTCCTATGTTCTTGGTTCATGTGCAAAATCCTTTGTGTCATCCGGTCTGCAAGTAAGGGGAAGTGTTAAAACGCCCCACATTGTATTTGGCTTGTGACCTGTTCATGCTTCCTCCCCGTTCATATATTATCTGTCCATGTACAAGATCCTTCCGTCGTCCAACATGCAAGTGAAGGGGTTGCTAAAGTTTCACACATTGAAAAAATGTGGGTTCAGTTCATATATAAGCTGGACTCTCCACCTTATAGGTTAAGTTTTTGAGTTGAATTAAATTCAAAGAACGCAGAATTTTGTAGGTTAGAAGTTTCACACATTGAAAAAATGTGGGTTCAGTGGTCACTTCTTATATAAGCTGGACTCTCCACCTTATAGGTTAAGATTTTGAGTTGAAGTAAATACAAAGAACGCAGAATTTTGTAGGTTACATATAAGACCACTATGTATTAAGACAAAGGATGGACCCAAAGAGAATGCTAATCAATAAGTTTAGGTAAAGGAGATGAGAGCGCAGTTGAATGTGTAGTGCCACTAGCTGTGATAAGATTGTGAATGTGGGTATTAGAGTTGGGTGTTACCAACCTGCTGAACAGTAACTCGTGAATCGCAAATTGATGAACAGTAACCCCAAAGCTGAAGATTGAGGAGCAAGTCTTTTTTTCCTAATTGATTTAGTTTTCTTGCTGCATTAGTAGTAGTATTAGGGAGAGTAGATTCCATTATGTATTAGAAAAGCTATAGTAGGTTTTATTACGTATAGGGTTTCTATACTCCTGTATAAAGAGCATGAGAGGCATAATGAGGAAGTATTGAAAGGTGAAAGGTCCCGCAAACCTATTTAGTTCAGCTAAGAGATCTTGCGTTCTGTCTAACGAATGCTACATGAGATATGGTGTCCTCTCCAATGAATGCCACAACAAACCTATCCCATAATGAGATCCAGAAGCGGGTTCGTAACATTGGGGCAGCTTCAGTTGAAGAGAAACCGTGTAGAGCATTATTGTAATAACTTTTAGCTGTAATCTCTGGATGTGAAGTGTGAAGTTTGTTCTGTAGGTACCTATGATTAACAATGGATGGATTTTGTTTTGAATAATGGTTATTGAGTCTTAAGTTCTTCCCATACCTTAATGTACTGGCGTTAACTTCAATACAATGCATCTATGTGTGGGCATTTTGTTGCCTTTCTTCTATAGATGTCATTTCCCAAAGAGCGGACGGTAACTTTTGCCCTTATTTTGGTGTTCATGCAGTGATGCCAGTTGTTACGAGGCGGGTCAAGGGACCTATGTGGTTGCATTTCTTCATTGGTGTAAGTTTTTGATTTTCAAATAATTACACTGTTATTTTGTATGCCTGGGACAATACACTAACGTTTCATTTAGTAGATTGTACTTCCGACCTTTTCCTCTTAATTTGGCAAAATGTTTTCTCTGACCTGACACATTTTTTTATGCAAATGCAGGCACCACCAGTGGTAGTCTTCTCCTCGGCTTGTGCAGGATTGGCAGGTTAGAAATTTCTCAAATGTCTTTTCTTTTGGCTCATATTTCCTCATTTTCCATCTCAGACTATTGGTTGACGTATTTACCCTTTTCTTGATTTAATGACTACGATGTAGAGTTTTGTTTGATAAACTATTCTGAATAATGATATTCTCAATCATATCATTTTATTGATTTAATGACTATGATGTAGATTTTTGTTTTGTATTGGCCGGTACCCGGTACACTATGAGTTTTAGATGGTGTTGAGCTACTTGTAAAGATATCATTCAATTTTTATGTGGTCCTATAGTGAGGAAAATATTATTTTGGCATATAAACAGGTGGTGCTGTTCCTGCCTTGGCCCAACTTGCCTCTTCATCCTATCATGCAGCAATTTCATCTCCTCCTCCACCTTCTCAGGATGATAAGATGCACAAATCCAGAACTTCTACTACGCTGTAAAATTTGATAGCGTAGGGAATCTTTCTAATTACATACCGTTATTGTATAGATGGATTTTGTTGTGAGAACTTTTACTGAATAATTTAAAGGTAGAGAGCTAAAATGTGTGATCAAATGTAAGATAGAGAATTATACTCATATTTTTGAGTTGATTAAAAAAGTAGTTGATATCTTCAATACTGCTTCTTCTGTCTTTAGATTCTTTAGTGATATCTAACTCTACAATAAAGTGATCCTTTTACATAATTTGTAGAAGATGACTTCTGACTTTAATGTTTTTTTTTTTAACTCAGTCAGACGATGCCATTAATTTTGTTTTGGATCAAGTTTGCCCTTGTTCGAATCCTTTAGGTTTACGTAAAAACATAACTAAAGTCTTCGATATTGAAGATTTGTCATTTCTATGCCATTCCTTTTCTCAGCTTTTGAATACTACATGACTTGAGACTTGAGAGTGTGCGGTTGATATGGTGTATGGATGAGATTTTAATTGGCCTGTTGTAAAAAAGGCTCAGTAACAAATAATTCTCATCTTCTGCATTTTCAGTAGTAATTTTCATATTGTATGCACATGAACTCATTTTAATCCTTGTATTTCATGGGATCATCTCCTTTTCTGGAGTTTTGTACTTCGACTGTAATTTGCTGCTTCCCTTGTTCCTTACCTTTGGAATTAGTGAAATTCATAAAACCTCGCTGATATAAAAAAAATCAATAAAGTTACATGGTAGCGAGATCCATTAATTGAGGAAACCTTTATTAGTATATGCACATCTTAATAGATTATAATTAGAATTCATGTATAAGTAAGCTTCCTCCTAGGTTTATTGTATAAGGACATTTATATCATATTAGTCTTTTAGTTGTTTATGTACTCACTACTATATACACCTAATATTATAATGTAAACATCAATAAGAATTATCAATCTTTCATAGTATCAGAGCTATTGGTTGCGATTCTTGGTCAAGCTTTCGTGAATACATTCATTAACTTATGGTTCTAACGGGTGGGCAAGACAATTTAGAACAAGGTTCACATTCTTTTCTCCAATAGTCAATCCTTGTTCACACCATTATTATATTTATACACATTTATATTTGATTCATTCTCTTGTCCTCTTCAACACATAGTTTTTCATATTATTATTATTATTATTATTATTATTATTATTATTATTATTATTATTATTATTATTATTATTAGGTGGGGGCACCACAACGTGCGACTCATGATTCCGACTCACTAAACGTACGTCATGGATCATATGCACGGGTCGTATTACTATAGATGGTCTGGTGGCCAAGGAAAAAGAAAGATTAGAGAGAGAAAAAAAGAGCTTATGTCATGGTTGATAAGGTCTAATACATTAACTTTGTCTGATCTTTGACATTTACTAAACATACTACTACAGATACTTCACTGCCTCATCAACTAGTACTAACCACTTCTACTGATCTGGCACTAGTTCAAGGTGATAGTTTAGCAGTTCAAATATTATAGAAACGTAACATTTATAAATACTTATTTTTAACTTATCACGTTTAACTGATATCTATCTTGATATATATGAACATCTAAATATAGGCACAAGCTCAAGGGGTGTTTTCTTCGGAGGAGAAATACCAGGCGCTTCTTCCATACTGATATCTTCCTCCCTTAACCCATCCGGGAGCTTCCAATCAAAACAGTACAAGAGATTAGCAACTGTGAGCTCCACTAAGGCCATACCCATGAACATGCCAGGACATCCCCTCCTACCAGACCCGAACGGCAGTAACTCAAAATGATTCCCCAAATAATCGACCGAGCTACCCGAAAACCTCTCAGGATAGAACTCCTCAGGGTCGTTCCAGTACTCAGGGTCTCTCCCAATGGCCCATACATTGACTTCCACTCTGGTTTTCGGGCGAATGTCGTAGTTATTGAGTCGAAAGGGTGACATGACTTGTCTTGGTAGTAGAAGGGGAGCTGGAGGGTGTAGTCTGAGAGTTTCTTTCACTATCAGCTTGAGGTATTGAAGACCTTCTGTGTCGCCTTCGGTGACCTTGCCTTTCTTCCCGACGCGTTCCCTTACTTCGGTTTGTGCTTTCCTCATGATTCTTGGGTTCTTGGCTAGCTCTGCCATTGCCCATATTATTGCAGCTGCGCCTGTGGATACTCCGGCCAAGAATATGTCCTGGTACACAGTTTCGGAGTACTCAATATAACAAAGCAGGCCTCATGTGTAAAGTATAGGGGTAATCCAAATACGCACCGTCAAACGATTTTTTCCAAACAGAAACGTACTGTCTCACCATTTTTGTGAAGGGTTAATTGTTGGGAAAACGCCGGATCCTAATCATTTTGAACCTTTGGTTATCACATCCTAACTCAGACTAACCATTGGTTACAATTGCATACATGAAAGGTTGAGAATTTTACAAAAAATATAAAAAACTGTCCAAGTTAACAGTACTTGTTAACTCGTCGACCACGTGTAAGTCACGTGAAGGGTCAGAAAAATTTAAAAACGCCGGTTCCTAACCTTCTTGAACCTTTGGTTATCACATCCGAACCCAGACCAACCTTTGGTTACAATTCCATACATGAAAGGTTAACGCGATTTAAGGGGTAGCTTCGACTTTTCCCTTCTTCAGTTAACGAAATCGTTAAGTTAATTGGACGGTTGGTATCATGTTTTGTAAAATTTCCAACCTTTCATGTATGGAATTGTAACCAAAGGTTGGTCTGGGTTAAGATGTGATAACCAAAAGTTCAAAAAGATTAAGAACCAGCGTTTTCCCTTAATTGTTTAAAGCTATCTTATCTATCGGTCAAGTGTGAAAAACTAGTCTGAATTTAAAAGTGATCAATAAAGTACACTGTCTTAATTTTGATTATATAACATTTACATGTATTTATGAATTGAGCATAAGTATTGAAAATTTGACCTCAATTTTATTAGATAAATTATCATAATTTTAGGTAGTTTTCTACGTGTGACCAATAAATAAAAATGATTCTTGATAATTAACCATTTTTGTAAATAAATATCCAATTGTCAATTATTCTTTTTTAGCATAATTAAAACAACGACTTTTGCGCCGTCAGATTTCTGCACAGAATTATTATAGTGTCCACATGTATTTAAATAGAGAAACATGTGGTGTCCACATATATTTGAACAGAGAAAATATCGTGACGTACCATAAGCACTGCTTTAATGTGATCTTTAGTGAACGTATCTCCACCAGAATTTCTCTGCTCTTGCTCCACCCTGAGCAGCACATCAACAATGTCGTCCCTATCTTCCTCATCTTTCTTCTTCCTCTCGGGATCGAGGTGATCGTTGATGACATATTCGTAGAAGGCATCTAACCGACGAAAGCACCGTTCGAGCCTCGCGTGAAGGCCCGTGATCCTATCAACAATCCAACCAACGTACGGGAAAAAATCAGCTGCAAAGAAGCTCCTCAACAGAGCCTCAGCCTCCACAACCACTTCCTGAAGCCTACGATCGTCGAACTCACTCCCTTTGAAGGCCTTCCCGAAAGCAGTCTTGAAAATGACGCTCGCAGTGAGCGCAAAGGCCTTCTCGCTGAGATCAACAGAACAAGAACCACCAGTGGATGAGGATTGTGCTATGGAGCTTAACAGGGAAGAAACCTGTTAGAATATAAAATTATAATTGAGTCTTGAACCGTTCAACTAATTATAAGTTTGAGCTTTTAATTGGTTGAGTTGGTTGTTTAATAAAAAGGGTAGCCATGAGTCCTAACCCTACTTCAGGTTCAGGTTTGTTTGGCGATTCTAATTGGGCTTGATTTTTCCTTGCACTTTCCAACTGTGACATTTCTATTTTTTGCGCAAACTAACATTTTCTGTCTATTTTGACGATTCTGCTAAACAAATACTACTGTGCACGTGACCAACACGTGTCAAAAACCTCACAGAATCCGTTAAAACAGACGGAAATTGTTAGTTTTCGTAAAAAAAAAGGTCAAGCGTAGTTGGGAAGTGCAAGGAAAGGTCAAGCACAGTTAGGATCGTCAAAATAAACCTCAAGAGAGACTAGGACCTATAGTTTCCCCATAATAAAACCTCATCTTCTCTGATGCGTCGGAGCTGTTCTGCTCTCCTCGCGCTGAAGAGCTCGAGGGAACATATCCTACGCATCTCCCTCCATTGATGGTCGTAGGGCGCGAAAGCTATGTCGAGATGGTTGTAGGAGAGCCTCTTCGGTCCTGCCAAAGGGTGTCGGCTGCAGCAGTCGAGATCGTGATCCTTCAAGACCGTTCTGGCAGCGGCCGCGGAGGATATTACAACGGTGGGGACGCTGCCGAGCTTGAGGAACATGACATGGCCGTGTTTCTTGGAGAGGTGCCGGAAAGATTGATGAGGCAGTGCACCGAGTTGGTGTAGGTTTCCTATGATTGGTAGCTTGGAAGGGCCGGGAGGGTTGTTGTGGTTTCTTTTCCTTGCCACGATTAGGAGCAACGTTAAAGAGATCGGTACGAGGAGAAGACATATGAAAAAGTTGTGTTGATCCATTTGTTAGGCATGGATTTGTTGAAGGTTGTTTTATTCTTGGTATTGTATGTTTGATAAGGACAAAAGTGTGTATTTAATGACCACTCGTAACTTGTGGCATTGAAATACGACACCGTTGCTGTTCGAACTTTTATACATGTGCTATGATTTCTGGTCTAATTAGTAGAGTATTATATTCAAAGACTTTTGGATTGCGATCCTCAATCTTTAGTTGAGAAATCGGTTGTCGAAGTTTAATGTGAATAACAAGTTGTTGGGCCTGTGAGATAGTTAGGTGTTGGGCTTTTGGTTGAGGTTGGGCCTGTTTTGGCGTTATAAAGACCAATATCGTGTCCCAGCCTATCATCCTTCTTGTCCTCGGTATGAGGCCTTTGGAGGACATTGAAATCTATATGAGGCCTTAGAGGACGAACAACGGAATGCACCCGCTCCCTGATCCGCACGCGCCAGGCCCGAGGACCGCGGGCCGCTCCGCTGTGGAGACGAAAAATCACGGTCCGCGCGCCCGAAACAGCGGGACCGCTCCTCGCTCCCGGGTTGCTGGTCGCGCCTCGCTCCTCGCTCCCTCTGCTGGCGTGGTCCTCTCCCGTGCCGCCACGTGTCGTCGTCAAATCTGACCGTTTAAAAACGGTCGGGTTAACGGCTCTCTTTTTTTAATTCAAAAATCATATACATGAAACCCTATAAATACCCAACCTCATTCCTCATTTTTTCCACACCATTCTCTACTTTCACTCTTTCATTCTCACTTTCTACTCGCTATTTTCGAAAATGTCCGACGACGAGGTTATGTCCGACGTTTAGGTTCAGACGTACGAGGAGCTGGCTCCCCGGATGTCGACGTATGAGGAGATGGCAGACCAACTGCCGACATATGAGGAGATGGCAGCCCAAATGCGGCCAGTGGAGCGACGATTCCGGCGGATGATGGAGAGGCACATGCACAAAGTAATGCCAAGGATCCAGAGGGTCATCCGTGGTGAACCAATGCGACGAGAGATTAACAGAGGTTGTTCGGAAGCCCACATCCAATTGATGAGGAACTATTTTGACGAGCAACCCCTATATGACCCTGATATGTTTAGGCGTCGGTTCCGTATATGCAGACCACTTTTCCAACGGATTATGGATGCGGTGAAGGCTCACGACAGGTACTTCGAACAGAGGCGCGATGCTGCCTCATGGCCGGGCTTATCAACGGAACAGAAGTGCACCGCCGCTATACAGATGCTTGCGTATGGGTCCGCGACCGATTCACTGGATGAAACTCTGTGCATTGGGGTAAGCACCATACTTGAATGTTTACGTAAGTTTTGCAAGGCCGTGATTGAGGTATTCGGAGCCGAGTATGAGCGTAAACCCACACCGACTGACATGGAGCGCTTACTCCGAGAAGGGTACAACCGAGTGTTTCCCGGAATGGCGGGGAGTCTTGACTGTATGCATTGGAAGTGGAAGAACTGCCCAACCGAAGACCAGGGAGCCCATGGACGGGGAGGTCACCACGGGGAAAAGACGATTATGCTTGAAGCTGTAGCGTCCCGTGATTTATGGATTTGGCATGCGTTTTTCGGGATGGCTGGCTCGAACAACGACATCAACGTCCTCAACAACAGCCACCTATTCCAAGACGCTTACTACGGCCGTGAGCTAGTTGTGGAGTACTATATCAACGGGCATCGGTACGATCGACCTTATTACTTGGTGGACGGCATTTACCCAACATGAGCACGGTTCGTGAAGACTATTCGGCATCCGAGCCCAAAGAGAAGTTGTTTGCTAAATGCCAAGAAGGTGCTCGAAAAGATATTAAAAGGGCTTTTGGAGTACTTCAAGCAAGGTGGAACATCATTTCCCGTCCCGCTCGTTCTTGGAGCCCACACCTTTTGGCTGATATCATGCACACTTGCATAATTCTACACAACATGATTGTAGAGGATGAGCGCGACCGGTACGAGTATGGGGATGAGGATTTGTTGTACGCGCAACCTCCAGAAATGCCGAATTGGACACCACCGGAACGATGACACCACGGAGGGCCATTGGAATACCAGCAACGAGTGGATGCTCAACAAAGTGTCCTAAATCCCGAGACCCACCATCAACTACAATATAATCTTATGGAGCACTTATGGGGTCTATATGGAGCTGGTTTCCATGACGACGAGTAGTCGTTTGTGCTCTTGGAGCTGGTTTTTTTGTGGGTTGTATTAAAAGTGGTTGAATAAAATTAGAAGTTCATTTATATTCGTGTTGAATTTATTTATTAATTATTGATTGTCATTACTTATTTTATTCCAAAATTGTTTAAATTATAAATAATTTAAACGGTTTCTGATAAAGAATGAGATAAAACAACAAAATATCAATTAATAATCCAGTCAGCATCCATTCAGCACTGTTCTGCACTCCCAGGACCTCAGAGGGCCTTTCTGTTGCAAAACACCCACTTTTCTGCACTCACAAGACCTCACTTTTGTCCAGTCAGCACAAGTTATGCACTCCCACTCCCTCACCAAGGTCCTTTCTGTTGTTCATGCTCTTAGGGTCGGCTAAGAGAGACACTGTTACACAACTATCCTTCAAATATATTCTGCACAACCTAATTTTGTTGCGATTCACATCTGATGTTGAGTATGTTTTTTTAGCATAGAAATCAAATTATTAAATTTCTCGATTGAATAATACAAACGAAGGCATCCGGTGTACAGCAGGTTTCCCTAGCTAACCAGTGGGATGCCTTGTTTGCTGATCTTTTCACAAACTCAAATTCGGTATCCTCGACTAATAGTAGCAGGACTTTGATGTCCCTGTTAATATTACTGGCCGAAGAGGGAGGCGGTTGTTAGGATGTCGAGATGAGACGCACGATGCCATGGGCATCGCTATAGGACAATTCCTCTCCACCACGCCATAGCGAGAGCGACCGCAGTCGCGTAGGCTTCAATAGTGCTTGGTTCCCATGTACCTAGAACTAAAATATTCGCTGCCTCAAGCACAACCCCTGTATCCAAGCGACAAATAAAGCCATAGTCTGATTGGCCCGTCTCTTTGAAGACCGCACCGTCTACGTTGATCACAATGTTTCTTAGGGGGAGATTTCAGACCGTGTCCTCGGGGGTGTAGGGGGCTGACGCCTCCTAAGATGGGGAGCCATAGCCTCCGCCCGGGTCCAAATATGACTTTGGACTGTAACTTGTAAGGTGGTAAGGGAGGGATTGGTACCTTTCCACATCCAAGTGTTTTGGGCTTTCCAAATCTCCCAAAGCCACAACGCTACGCAATCTTTGACGAAATTTGCCCTTATATCCTTTGATCCCACCACATGGCAATGTCAATCCCTAGAGTAATACCATTATTTGGATCGAAGTGGAGCCAGCACTCCCGAACAAACAAACAATAAAAGAAGAGATGATCCACTGTTTTATTCTGGATGCAATAGATGGGACATTGGGGAGAAATCAGAACGAAATGAGTACACAAATCCAATATTAAATCAAACCATAAATATTTTCGACCATATATAAAAAGGTACAAAATAACCAAAATTTACAATAAAATTAATTTTAATTACATGAAATATAATTTATTTGAAAAGTAAGTAATCTGTTAGATCCATCACCTGATGACTCTCGATTACTAAAAATGGTTACACTGTAGTAAAAAGTTGTGGAACAAGAAAAACGGTTAAATAAGACACATCTTATGCTACGCAGGTTGCTTTAGCTATGTTGAGAAACCTGTAACTCGGTCTGATGATGATTTTTGGTATACCATTATGTATTTTCTTTGCCATTGTCCCCCTTCTCTGTATTGTGTCCTCTTCTTCTCCGTCTATATCTCTGATCGGCGTTGCACCTCAAGGTATATATTGATATCATCAACGGTTGTTGTCGTTTTTGTTCCGTTATTGTTTTGGGTTTTTGAATTGGTTTGTGTGTATCCAGATGAGCAGTTCTATGAGACTAAGGTTATGGAGTGTAGAGACGGATCGAAGAACTTGACCAGAGCCCAGCTCAACGATGATTTCTGTGACTGCAACGATGGCTCTGATGAGCCTGGTATTGTGTCCTTTCTTTTCTTAATTTTGTTGTTTTGGTGTATCAGTTATTGCTTTAAGAATAACGGGTTATCATTGTCATCTTTCGTTATTCATGAGTTCCGTCTATTTTGTTCCAAGAAACTGTTGATAATTAAGAAAGGTGACAATGCGTTCCTAATAAAACATATCCAGCGTAAATATGAGATTTTTGATTAATAACGGACGATGACAATATATTACTGATAACTCTCACCTTTAAAGATGAATTTGAGAATTAAATGTTGTTGAAGGAGTATATATAACGTTTTAATGTCCACAAAATTGTTGGTTTCAGGAACATCAGCATGCCCACGAGGGAAGTTTTATTGTCAAAATACAGGGCATATCCCTATTACACTGTTTTCTTCAAGAGTTAATGATGGCATCTGCGGTAATTATATTTCAAAAGACCTACTTGTAACCTTTCTCAATCATGTATATTATGTGGGAATCAAGACTATGTTGTGCGTGGTTAGAGTATAATTATAATTGAGTCAAATTACAAATTTATGCCATTATGAGACATAGTTTTACAAGTTTTCCAATAGGATTTCCCCACTTTCTTGTGGATAATAAGAACTTTTTTGTGTAAAGTTCTTGAGTTGTTTTTGAAATAAAACATTTGAAAGCTGCAGTTCAACTAACATATCTTGATTGAAAACAACAAAAAGCGCAGATTGCTGTGATGGGAGTGATGAGTATGATGGTAAAGTCAAGTGTGGAAATACTTGTTGGAAGGCAGGAAAGGTGGCTAGAGAGAAGTTGGAGAAAGAGATCGCAACGTATCGAGAAGGTCTGTCCATAAGGGAACGAAAAATCGAAAGGGCAAAACGGGCATTTGCAGAAGATACACTGGCACTGCCAAACCTCAAGATCGAAGAGAAAAGACTTACAAAACTCGTCAAGCGCCTTGAAGGTAACCGATGAATTTATGCACAAACTTGATCCAACTTTTTAACATTTATAAATCATAGTGATAATTGCAAAATGTTGCACTCAATTATACGCATTTTGCAATTAGTAGAACACTATTTTTTTCGTGCCAAAAACATCACCCAAATTATTTTTCGCCAATCTGTCATCTTAACAGAAATCAGTCGTGCGACAGTTATATAATGTCAATTTTCCTAAAAATGATAGTCTTGCCCTTTACATTGTATGTTTTTTGCAATCCTCGTGTATACGTGTTTTCCAATTTGGAAAGTATACACTATTAATATGTTCCTTGACGATAAACATAGTACGTAAGGAGCAGATAAAAAAGGCCGAGAGAAAAGAGCGTCTACGAAAAGCAAATAGCAACACAAAAGAGGAGGAAGAAGAAAAGGGAACCTCAAAAGTTGGGTCTTTGAAGGAAGCTCCAAAAACTCAGGTTATAGCGATGCTATTTAAACTTAACTTTGAGCTATTCTTGTGTTTAGCTGATAATTAGAACTATGATTTGGGTTTCAGCATGAGGAAGAGAGCATCGACACTACCAAAATGTCAAAGGAAGAATTGGGTCGCCTTGTTGCTTCACGATGGACTGGAGAATTACCTGATGATCAAGACAAGAAAACCGATAAATCTAAAGAAAAAGACAAGACACCAGAGAATGAGGATAATAATGTTCATGCTAAAGAACATGAACATGATCAATATAAGAATGAAGATAGCTCCAGTGTTCCAAATGATTCAGGTTAGCACCCATTGTTGTTATAAACTGTGATCGGACCTTTAACTATGAGCTTGATATTTCAGTTAAGTTGGTCATGTAAGATAGTATCAAGGCATTGTTTTTTACAGGCACGATTGGGCATGATCAAGATAAGAATGAAGATAATGTTCCAAATGATTCGGGTTAGTCGCCATTGTTGTTTTTTTTTATCAACAATTTTTTGTTTTATAAAAGCCAAGTTTTCAAAATGAAAAACGAGGCCAAGGGTAAACCCTCAGGTGAAACTTACAACAAAGAGAATGCCTACACGACATCTCAAACCAGAAAACATAACCCAATGAATGGGTACAACCAAGGGCTAAATCCCCAAAATCTAACTTGAAGTAAACAACAGAACCAGCAGGGACTAACAACAACCTAAATCCTGAACAAAACAGTACTTAGTACCAAACAGGTAAACAGCAACAAACCAACCACGGGACAAGCCCAACAAAATACAAACTAATCCCTGCCATGGGCAAACTTAAACAGACAATAAAGCCCAACAAGGGCACTAAGGCCCAAAACAGAAACTGTAACGGAAAAAAAGACCTAAACAAACCCACCCAGCCTCGAGCCCCGCGCAAGCCAAACGCAAACCTGAAGCTGCTTCAGTCCATTCCGACGCCACGCACAGAACAGAGAACGCCACCACCGGCGAACCAAATGAACCACCACCAGTCACAACAAGTGCCCAAAGTCGAAAGAAGCGAAAGACAACAGCAAAGAAGCACCCCCAAGGAAACACAGAGACGATCCTGCACCCAAAGTCTCCACCCCACGCCACACCCAAAACTGCACGGTAGAGTTTCCGGCCTTCCTCCACAAATTACCCCAACCAAACCCCAGTACCCCGAAGGGAGAGACTGGGACTTCTATCCCTCACCCAATCAAACAAATTCCATATCCCCTTACCCTACTCACAATACTTCCAAACGCCGTTAGGCAAAATCCCAACAATGGTCAACCCCAATTGTTGAGCCTCGTCTTCGAAGACGATGACGAGGGAAGGAAGCTTGAAATATAGCAGGCGATTATGAAACGTTCGAGGACGGTACAGGGACAAAATGGTGGATCGGATCTGAAACTCTCAGATCTCTATGAGATCCCGACGGCGGCCAACACCTCACCGTCGACCCAAGGGGAGAGACCAAATCCACGAGGGGATTCGGCAACCAGATCTGACCAAGGATGAGTAAATGAGTGAAGAAAGGAGACTTACATACAGCTCTGACCGCGAATCGAGGCGCGTAGGGTAGAAAATTTGCTGCACCAGCCAAACCAGAACCGAGGACCCGAAGAGGAAATCGCCGCCCACAACGTCTGAACCACCACACCAAGGCCAAACTTTGACCTAAACCCCTCACCGTCCCGGCGAGGCTCGGAATCACCCGAGAACAAGATGAGGAAGGAACGGATCTGGAGCAGAGAAACCAAAGCGAGCAAAGGAGTCCAGAGAAGACGAGGAGCAAGGCGGTGAAAAGGCCCAAAACTCGTCATCTACGACGACGTAGAAGAATGACCCACTCAGATCTGGGACCGAGACCGTCGACAGAGGAAAATCGCCACAAAGCCAGAGGAGGGAGGCAACAGCTAGAGGGGAAAGAAGACCAGGACAAGAGTAAGCGAAGGAAAATGTCTAAGAAACACGAGGAAAACTCGAAACAGGTTCACGGAGAAGACAGGAAGCAAGGGGGGGAAGAGGGAGGCCACCGACATCATCACTGGCTCCAGAGGAGTCCAGATCTGATGTCGGCGGCTCCGGAGACTAGGGTTAGGGACGAAGCATGTAGAGAGAAGGGAGAGGAAAAGGTTTAGAGAGAGAAGTTAAAGAAGTCGCCATTGTTGTTATCCTTTGTGTTTATTACATGTGTAAGAATATAAAAATGTGATCAGGCTTTTAATTATGAGCTTGAACTATTAGTTGAGTTTGTCTCATAAGATAGTGTGAGGGCTTTGTTTTTCACAAAAAAAAAGACACGGTTGGGCCTTCAACTATCGGTTTGAGTTTCTAATTAAGTTGTTCTTTTAACAGTGATGTCCTTTTGTTTCTTACTTGTGTTCAGAGATAGCAAGCTTGAGCAGCCAATCTTGGTGGGCTTTGGTACTGGAGAGTATTAGAGACATACTTGAGTCAGTTAATTTGTTCCCAATTTCAGTGAATATATTAGGTAATAATTGATATGTGTTGTTATTTAAATCTTAAATTATTAGGTTTGTTGCTTAAACCTTATGTATAGTCTACGCGCGACAAACTCTCTTTTATATGTTGTGTCCATGTGTTTACAATATTGTATCTTTTGACTAAATTTGTATGTTAGTTTTTTTAACGAAATTAGTACTTTTATGTACAATCCACGTGTGAAAACTACCCTTATTTATTAGCTAGGTCTCTAATTTTTCATCCGTTTTAACAGAAAATTCCAAAAAAAATCAATAAACGACGATGCTCAAAACATAAATAGTTTAAACACGTGGACAATACATGAGGTAGTTTTAAGCAATTAACCCTAAATTATTGCATGGACTTCATGTCTTATGTTTCTCAGATGGAGATCGAATTCGGAAGGAGTATGATGATTCAAGTGAACGATTGGGAGATGTGAAATCCAAAATAGCAAGTTTGACAAAAAAACTAGAATATGACTTTGGTAAGAAAATAACAACTACATAGTATCCATGCAAACTTGTTTTGATTAAGGTTGTCTAACATCTGATCACTGGATTCCAGGAACTGAGAATGAATTCTACTCACTCTACGATCGATGTTACGAAACCAAGCAGAATACGTAACTTTTATAATTTCTTCTTAAGCTTTATTGTGATAAATATACTTATTTGTTTCTTTGGGTATTTATTTGCAGGTATGTGTACAAGGTTTGTCCTTTTAGGCAAGCATCCCAAGAAGAGGGACATACTTCAACCTGGTTGGGGTATGTGTCGATGATATTGGCATTCTTACGCATTTGAGGACTAGAAAATAGTTGGGGATGTTTTTGTAAAGAAAATAAATTCTTCGATAGTAAAAACGCATATTGATTGCAAGTTTTTGGTAATTATCACTAAGAAATATGTTATAATTGACTGGGAAAATCCCATTCAGCTAATCCTATGTATGCATTATTCTCAATTAACTACTCTTAAGTTTAAAACGTTTTGGAGAACCCCCTTTAAGTTTTTTTTCTTAATTTCATGTTACCCCTATCCGGTCAATTTTGGGGTGTGCAATGACGAAAATACCATCATGAAGAAAATAAAAAAATGTTATGCATGCTGGAATGTGTTATATGTAGGAGCTGGAACATGTTTCAGAATCAATACAGTGAAATGTTGTTTTCAAATGGTGCTGCTTGCTGGAATGGGCCTGCTAGAAGTTTGAAGGTATGTGACATACTTGTATATCCTTTGTTTGTACTTGTATTACAAAATGGTTCAACTAAATCTATTTTGTTGTTACAGGTCATCCTTAAGTGTGGCCTAAAAACTGAATTGAGTGACATAAGTGAACCAAGCCGTTGCGAGTATGAATCTCTCTCTTTGTTAAAGTTGAACTCATATCAAAAAATATAAGAATAAAGAGTTACTTCTAAAGACTAGGTTAGGGTTAGACTCAATTGATAAGGTTGCTTTTTTAGTTGTGGGAGCCTGTCCCGATATAAATAACTGTTTTCAATAAAATTTACTCTGTGGTTTTCTCTCATTGTTGAGTGTTTGTGTGGTAGATATCGAGCATCAATGTCTACTCCTATCCTCTGTAGAGAGGAAAAGCTTGAGGTGTTTTATTTGTCAACTCATGCACACCTTGTTTATTTTTCGTAAGTTAGATTGAAATTAACAAAGAACTAATTGATTTGATTTTGGCAGGATCTCGAGCGCGAATTGGACTCTATGAAGGAAGAAAAACCACAAGGCCATGATGAGCTCTAAACTATCCGATTTCTGGTTGTCGAAACAATTGATCTTTGTTTTCGAAGGAGAATGTTGAAACATCATTCTCAAGTTATTACAAGTTACGAGTACTATGTCGTGAGTGTAATATGTATCTTGTAGTGGGATTTTGGAGGCCCGAGTACCACGAAAATGCTTATTTTGTTTCGCCTTTTTGCATATGTTTCGATCACAGCTCAAGCGATTTTTGGGCACGGGGACTGAGGGGGGTTTGTTCCCTTTGCCAGCTACTATTCCAACACTTTTATTGACCTTTCTCTTTGATTGAGGATATGCAGCTTGATTTAAGGATTTACAGACCAATACTTTGTTGGCAACTTAAATTTAAGCATGTTGAAGATGTGTGTATTAGGACACTTGATTTAAATATAGGACTTTTAGTGAGGATGCTTAGCTGTCAATACTTGCATGCTTGCAAGAATAATAGTTAATAGTTGCAGAAGAGAGAGAGAACTTTCTATTGCTTTGTTTGAATATATTCTTATACTGTTATAAAGCTTCTTGGAACAATACCTTTCAATTTCATGCCCACAAATTTAAAGTTAATATTGCTCTAATATAAATCAACTAAATAATATATAATAGAATACCTATATTACAGTAAATGTTTTGGGTAAAATGATTGCTTAAATATAAAAGCATACCTTTATATATTAGTCACAAACAATAAGCTATTTAAAAAAATTGATAAGCAATGAGTTTATTGATCTTTGAAATTTGAGAGAAATTACAAAGACGAGGAGATACCACCCGAAAAAGGATCATCCTGAGACTTAAACACCCTTCCACCGAAAGACAACCAAACAAAACCGACCCCAAAACAAAACAAAACACCTCTAACATAAAGGAAAAAAGAGATCAACATCGGTTAGTCACTACAGTTTTCCTGTGGTGACAAACTGTCTCTAAATCTCTCTTTTACGCTGTTTGCTAGAAGCTTTTGGTCGCTCTGAGTTTTAGCTCGAATTTGCATTCTAAAAGCTATTTTAAATATTGACCACTATTAAAGACATATAAATTGAAACAGTTTTCAAACAAAGGTCTATTTCTATCAACTTGAATTTCTCTCTCAAATATCTCCTGCTCCTCACTATAACCCTAGTCGCCGCCTCCACGCACCACCGGCGGTGCCAGGCTTTTCGGCCTTGGTTGTTTTCGGTGGTGACCTCTTCCCTCTCTCCTCCTTCTTCTTCTTCTTCTTCTTCTTCTTCTTCTTCTTCTTCTTCTTCTTCTTCTTCTTCTTCTTCTTCTTCTTCTTCTTCTGTTCCTTCTCATCCTTTTTCTCAGTTGGTCCTCTTAGTCTGGCGCCTGGAGCTCTTCTCGTAGTCGATGTTCTCGCCTTCGTACCTGGGTCAAGGTTCATGTTGTTGGGTTATGCTCGGAGCACGGCCGGAGTTCGGCCAGATCTAAAGCAACTTTGCTTCCCCGATTTGGACGCGAATCTGGGAGTGATGGTGTTGGGCTCCTTTCTCCGTCGCTGGTGGTGTTCCGCCAGGCAATGTTGGTAGTGGAGGTTCAGCGCTGGTTTTCCTCTATTTTCCGGAGATGGAGTCTTGTTCGTGGATAGAGGTTCGGTCTTGTAAGAACCGCCCCCGGTCGAACCGGTGAATTTTGGCAAAGTTTGACTTTCGGCCGGAAAAGTCAATCGAAGACTCCGGGAGCCGTTCGGGACATTTCCGGGGCCCAAAAAGCTTGACCGTATCACGGTTAGCTTAGTTGGGCCATTTTCTTTCGTTTGACTATAATCTTGGATAAGTCAACTTTTGGTCAAACCGAGACTTTTTATCGACTAAATCCGAATTAATTAAAGTGCTGGATTTTTATTAGAGACAAAGTGGTCCCCAATTAGGACACTTGTCCCTATTGGCTTGGAGGAGAAGAAAATACCTCTATTGACCCTTTACCATCACAAAAGCCAAATTGGAAGGTTGGAACCTAAGGGTATTTTTGGAACTTCAACAAGCTAGGTCTTTAAAGGATTTGGGGTCACTTTTCTCCTCTTTATGTGTGCTGGCTGAGATTAGAGAGAGAGAGGAAGAGATGAAACAACTTTGAAGCTTGAAGGTGAAGAAAGGTGCAAAAATGGAGTCTTGAGGTGGTTTGATTCCTAAAAACTCTCCAAAACATCATCTTCTTCATCCCCATTCCACCCCAAGGTAAATCCTTCATCTATTTTCGTTTTCCTTGAGTTTATATTTGAGGGTTTAGAAGGAAGAACATGAAATTGGTTGGGTTTTGGGAAGATGACTTTGGATGGTGAGTTTTGAAGATAAAATGGAAGTAGATGATGGTTTTGATTTGGTTTTTTGGAGTTTGTTGAAGACCCATGATGGTTATTGAAGGTTTTAGAGCTGTTTTGGAGGTTGAGGATTGATACAAATGGAGTTTTTGGACTGAAATTTCGTGAAAAGGGAGTTGGAGGAAGAAGAAGGTCGGAACCCGTCAGACCCGTCACGGATCCGTGACCGGAACCGTGACGGAGGGGACGTCACGGCTTCGTGAGGGAGACCATGACGGCGTCAGTCACGGCTCTGTGAGGAGAACCGTGACGGCGCAGGTAACGGATCCGTGATCCGATCCGTGGCAGGCCTGTTTGGTCCCTTTTTGGGGTGTTTTCTTCAATTTCGATCTTTTATTTGGAACCGGTTATTTGGGGGTTTTAGCTCAGACGTTTGGCTTTTAAACCTCCTTGTTTAGTCTTTAATCTTGGTGTTAATTGTGGTTCAAGACCTTGGTTGCGAGCTCGACGAAGGAGGAGGCTTTGGAGACCACGTGAGAAGACGGAGAGGAAGCGAGTCAGGACGTCAACAGCTAGGAGTACTTATTTGTTGGAGGTTTCGAGGTAGGGAAAGTACCAAACTCCTCTTTTAATTTACCGCTTTAGTATGCATGTTAGGTAATAATAATAACCGGAAAGGTGATTCACTAGAATAATCGCTTTTCAATTATTAATAACCGGCCGAGTCTAGTATGCATGTAGGATGTGATTCACTAGTTTAATCGCTTTCAATACTTGGGAAATTGACGTGCCGGTAGAATGGCCATGACGAGCCTTAGGATTGTTTGTGATTGCTTCACATGTCGTGCTTGCTTAGTCTTTAGGTTAAACTAAGAGTCAAACTAAACTAGTTAAATTATGTTGATTGATTGAATGAATGCTTGAATGATTGATTGAATGAATGCTTGGATGAATGAATGAATGTTTGAGTGTAATTGATTGTGCCAAGTGGTATGATCGGGTGAGTGATAGTCCGATGGATCGTGGTTGGTAAGTATGTCGGTAAGTGTACTTGTTTATATGAATTCTTTGTGACATGTTGTGGTGAGATTATGATTTGCTAAGCTTTGGTTGTGCTAAGACTATTTGGTATGTTATTCTTTTGTGGATCTTTTAAGATGAGTTGTGTTCCGGTATGGCACCCACACCGAAGGGATAAGCCAGTGTGGGGTAGTGCCTGTATGGTACCTACACTGAGGGGATACGTCAGTGTTGGGTAGTACCTAAGCCGAGGGATTGAGTTGTGTTCCGGTGTAGGGTAGTGCCTGTGAAGACCGTCTCGTTAAAATTTCTTGTTTTATTTGTTTTTGTTCGATCAGAACGTTGAGGTCGAAAATCAGTTTAATTCTTCGTTCGTTAAAAAAAATGGTTTTTGAATCAGTTTTAAAATTAAAAAAAGGAAGTCAGACCCGGCCGAGCAGGCCCAAGCCAGCTTTTCCTTTTGGGCCGTGCGGCCCATCTTCGCCAAGCCCGTATGCCAGGCCCGTTTGAGGGCTTCGTGTATAAGAGGGTAAATTTAGGTCAGAAACCCTAAATTCTTTTCGATCCTCTTCTTCTCCAAGCAGCTGAAGCCGACCTCCCTCATCTCCATCTTCCCCGGTTAGATCTCTGTTCCTCGATCCCGACCTCGCTACCACCGCACGCCCCCACCGAGTCCTGACCTCTGTCCCTCGCCGACCGCCGTCTCCCTCTCACCGTCTCCCTTCTTCTCGGCGCGTCTCTTCCTCTCGAACCGGTGGTGAATGGCGCGCCACCGCTCAAACCCTCACCACCGCACGGTCGTACCTTCCCCTCCATCTCCCTGTTCTCCGTTCAGCCGAAGCCGCCGTCGTCATCGTGCTCGTCCAGTCGGGACGAACTCGCCGGGGCGTCGCCGGATCTGGGACACGAGTCACCGTGCTCCGCCGCTCCCGCAGCCGTTCTCCACCTCCCGCCACCTCCGTCGTCCCGTTCCCCTACGGTGAGAGTCTCAACCGTGGGTTTGGCCGCCGGCGATGTCGTCGCCGGTGGTCGGAAATTCTCTTTCCCGAGCCTTTTCTCCTATCCTTGCTTTTCTCGAGTTTTCTGGTTCTGACCTAGTGTTGTTGAAACTGAAGCAACGTTTTAATTTAATTAAAGAAAATTAAAAGAACGGAATTTAGGACCAGATCTGTTGTAAATCAAAACCGGGTTTCGAATCTTTGTAAGTTATTTTGAAATTGGTTTTAAAACTGGTTTGTGGAGCAAATCTAAAGGTCTTGGGACTGTTGCACGGGTTTAGAACCGGATGAATAAATCAGACTTAGAACGGGACAAAAGTGGAACGTTAAATCGGACCTCAGGAATAGTGCCTCAGAAATCGGACCTCGGGAAACGTGCCTCGGGATCCGTACCTCGGGAAACGTGTACCAGGTTCGGTGTTCGGAGCTCGAATACTCGAAACCGATTTTTCGTGTAACTCGCTCTTAGCCCGCTCGAGTTTAAAAGGAAATGGTTGAACTTAAATCGAAACCGTCATCACTTTTAATTTATATTTGAAATCGTTTTTGATTGTGGCTCTCGTTTTAAATTAGAGTCCGGCTTCGATCGAAGAGAAGACTGGAGTTAAACCCAGACGCGGACTTCGCCCTAGAAGACGGTGTTGGCCCGGTCGTCAGCAGCTAGGAGACGCTGTCGTAGTATCGTCTTGAGGTAGGGAAAGTAGCGAATACCGGTTTAATTACGGAAAGTTACTAGTATGCATGCTAGGTAATAATAATAAAATCGGAAAGATCGTAGTTTGGCTTGTAGGATGCGAACAACTAGCGTAGACGTATGAACTAAGAACATTTACGTTTTATGTCTTGGGAATTGCTGTGCTGGTAGTTTCGGGCCATGACGTGCACGTAGGATTGTTTGCTGAGTGCTTCTGCTAGTGTGCTTGTGTTGTTTGAACGGATATTAAATAACAAACATGAAAACGGATAGGATTGAACTAGTGATGCATGCTGATGACATGTGTGGTTATTTCCTGTTAATTGATATGTTGAACTGTGGGACATTTGGAGATTTGATACCGGTTACGCCGGTGGGGTTACCATGTTGAACGTGGGGTCGGTAAGTGATGGTAAGTACGTGACGGTTTGAGTGTGCTTAAGGGTTCAATAAGGTTCTTGCTCGGTGTTTCATGATTGTGATCGTGTGTGGGTGCGTGAGCCGTGTTTGATCTGTGGCATTTCGATGCGTGATTGTTATTTTGTTGTGTCTTCCTTGAGGATGGTATTATGGGTCGTGTTTGGGGCCTACGGGTTATGTTTGGGGCCTACGGGTCGTGTTTGGGGCCGACGGGCCGCATCATATCATATTGCATAGGGCCGACGGGTCGCATCATATCATATTGCATAGGGCCGACGGGTCGGAGCCAACGGGGCACATCATATCATATTGCATAGGGCCGACGGGTCGGAGCCGACGGGCCAAATCATAGCATAGTGGGCCTACGGGTCGTGGTTGGGCCTGAGGGTCGTGTTGGGCCTATGGGTCGTGATGGGCACTGGGTGCCGTGTTTCAACCTCGATGATCTATGGTCCTTTGGAGACGTTTCCGAGAGTCCCGACGAATGCGTCCTCGTAAGGACGTCTCCGGCATTCTCGACGTTATACGTCTTTGTGACGTTATGCGCCTCCTCTGGATCGAGAGGTAGTCCGATGGATACTTGACCTACCGTTTGATATGATGATGTCGGGCTGTGTACAGTCGGCGGAGTTCAAGGATTGTAGTACGGGATGTGTGTGCTGATGGCTTATGTGTTTTGATACGTTTGTTGTTTGGTTAGTGGTTATTGTACGAGAGTTGTCAGTTTGTGTGTTTTGGTAAATTGGCTATGAACCCCGATTGACAGTTAGTTGTGCTGTACTAGTATGCCTTAATTGGACGGTTACTCGTGGTGGTGAGCCGATGTTCATTACCTTAACTACTTTCTCTACTGGGCGAAAGCTCACCCTTAAATTGTTGATTTTCAGGTGTTGAGCGGGGTTTGTGCTAGCAGGACACAACTGAGCTTGGGAGCTGGCGAGGGTCCTAGGCTAGTAGGTCTAGAGACGTGCTGTCGTTTTTGGAACTAAATTTGTACACTGGGTTTTGTGAGCTGTTAACTTCGTCAATTGATTTATTATCACTTTTGAAATTTTGTCTTTCGAAATTTTACTGTATTTATTTATTATTTTAGGTTCACGTCTCGAGTCCGGTCAAAACCGGATTTGGGGCGTGACAGTGCCTGTATGGTACCTACACTGAGGGGATACGCCAGTGTGGGGTAGTACCTAAGCCGAGGGATTGTGTTGTGCTCCGGTATGGCACCTACACCGAGGGGATAAGCCGGTGTTGGGTAGTGCCTGTATGGTACCTACACTGAGGGGATACGCAGTGTGGGGTAGTATCATAGCCGAGAGATCGTTTACCCTGCGGGGATGGTTACTTGTGGTTTCACCCCGGGTGTATACGTACTACGGGAGCATTCCCGAAAGTTTATCCTGCTTTGCCCCGATGACCTATGTTCCTTTGGAGACATTTCTGAGAATCCCGACGATATGTGTCCCTTCAGGGATGTTTCCGGTAGCCCCGACGTATGTGTCTCCTCTGGACCGAGGGGAAATCCGACATGACACAAGGAAAAATTGTGGATCGAAGTATGGTACCCAACATGACACAATGACTAATTGTAGATCAGAGTTTTGTGGCTTTAGTTATCCACGTGACGTTCAATTGCTCTCTGTTTTTGTTGCCTTGTCAAAGATTACATCGCCTTTCTCTAATCTTCTTGAGTTACGGTTGTACTTAAGCTTTGAAACTTTTATTGCCTCTTATTATAGCATATTGTTGGTTTGTCGCCCTTTTAGTAACTTACAGTTAATTGTGCTATTTCTGGTTTTAACTATCAAAGTGGATTTTCCTTTACTTGTGTATTTTCTCTACTGAGCTTAAGCTCACCCCTATTTGTTTATTTACTGTTGTGACAGGATTACTTGGTGAGTAGTTCCTAGAGGTGGTCTTAAGACTCGGGAGCTCTTGGGATTGGGGACTGATTTAGAGACGTATTGGTTGTTGTTTACTTTTGTCAATACTTGTTAAACAGAGTTGTTGACTCTTGTTTTGGTTTTTATTAAGTTTACAGCAATTTATTACTATTATTATTTCTTTTTTAATTGCTATTTTATTCTTTGCCTTGAGTTCACGTCTCGAGTCCGGTCAAAACCGGATTTGGGGCGTGACAGGTATGCTCAGGTTTGCTGGCCTGGTGGGGTAGCTGCTTGAAGCTTGGGTCGATCTACCCAGACCTTGTCGTCGGAGGGGCGGTGTTGTTGTTGTTCTGGTTGGCTGATTCTGTTCTTCCGACTCTCTAGATCCGAACTTTGTGGCAGGATTCTGGTGAGGTGTTGCTAGGATGCTCTGCTTTGGTTTC
Organism: Erodium maritimum; assembly: GCA_963921825.1. Taxonomy (NCBI): domain Eukaryota; kingdom Viridiplantae; phylum Streptophyta; class Magnoliopsida; order Geraniales; family Geraniaceae; genus Erodium; species Erodium maritimum. The sequence goes on from OY997590.1 coordinate 79,257,870, forward strand.
TCAGGATAGAAGCTTTGACCGGTGTGGAGGTAAGCTTGGTCGGTGTGGAGGTAAGTTCGGCGATCTCGATTTGGTTTTCTGCAATTTGGATCGTTTTGAGTCTGGGTTAGGACTGGCCTGGGCCGGGTATGGCCTTCTCTGAGTCGGTTATGGGTTTGGGCTTAATACCGGGTCAGATCCAGGTCAAGTGTCTGCAACAAGTTTCCCAGTTTGGGCCCGATCTTTGTTCTTTTCTGCTCGTGTTCAGCGCTGCTTTTGGAGGTGTAGTGGACTCCGTCAAGTTTGAATCATGTGGTGGTTTTGGTGTCAGATCTGTCTAGACTGGGGTGAGATCGTGTTCAGTATAATTACAGGCTGTCCCCTAAGGGTCCTCGTTTGGTGATAGCCGGGGGGGGGGGGGGTTAGTGGTCTGGGTTTCGGAACGCTCAACTCGATTCCTACTAACGGTCTTCGGATCTTGAAGCTCTCTGCTCGGAGTCAAAGCTTGTTCAACGTGGCTTGTGATGTGGCGTACTTCTTCTCTGCTGGTATTGGTGACAGTTCTATTTGGGTAGTTGTTGGCTCGTGCTAGGTATAATTGCAGGCCTTCCCCTTCGGGTCCTTGCTTGGTGTTGGCCGGCGAGGGATTACCGGTTTCAATTTCAGAACGCTCAGCTCGTTTGTCAGCCTTGATTCTTTGATGTCTTTGTGATGCTGCTTGCTTGGAAGTTTGAGCTCATACTCGGTAGAAATATCAGTCCTCCCCTTTAGGTCTCTTTCTCGGTGTTGACCAGAAATGGGTTATGGATGACTGAGTTCGAGCTCCGTCGTCTGGTAAATTCTTTTTTCGCTTTGTCCTGCTGTCCTCTTCCCTTCTCTCCTCACTCGCTTTCCGATTAGTCTTCACTTCTTCTCGTTCCCGGGTGGTTCGAGTTCGCTGGTTGAAGGTATTGGCCGTCGGCGAGGGTTTTAGCTTTCTTGCCTTCTTAGAAACCAATCGATTGATTGAGTGAGGAAAAGGGAGTGACACATTGTTATAGATACGAGAGCACATGGCTAGGGTTTCTTAGGGTATAAGGAGAGCTTTTTCAGCCAATATTCAGAATTCGTACCGAATATTTAATTATTATTTTTAATTAACTAGTGCTTAAATATATTTCTTAAATTACTTAACTCGATGTATATTCTTAACAGGAGTTACATATTAGTAATAATAAAATAAATACAGATATAGAGAATTAACAGGGGGGGAAAATTACACCTTGAAAAAGGGACTTCAATTGTACATACATACTGTTATTTATAGTTGTTAAAATTTATTTCTTAATGTAAACCCCTTTTCCGCCGCTAACTGCTTGTAGTGTCGGGCAAGAAAAGATGTTAATGTTAGTTAGTGGGCAATAAGAAACCCAAGAGGGTTTTAGGAAACCCTCCAATTCTATATAAACACAAACTTCTCCTCTTCCTTCTCGAACTACCAAACCCAAACCCAATCGAAGAACCAGAGGAGGAAGAAGAAAAAAAAAACTAAACTTTTTCATCAATGGAGAAGATCCTCGGTTCTGCAGCAGACAGGAGGCCCAAGACCAAGATCGTGTGCACTCTCGGGCCTGCCTCCAGGTCTGTGGACATGATCGAGAAGCTCCTCCGGGCGGGCATGAACGTCGCTCGCTTCAACTTCTCCCACGGCACTCACGCCTACCACCAGGAGACCCTCGACAACCTCAGGGCCGCCATGAACAACACCGGCATTCTCTGCGCCGTCATGCTCGACACAAAGGTAGCTTTGAATGTTGTTTGTGATCAAAGTTTGGTTTTTGATTCGTGGGTCGCTTGATTTTTTGGGTTTTTGATTCTGGGTCTGTTTCAATTTTTGTTTTTGATTTCTCTGTGTTGTGTGAGACACATTGTTCATGTGTAGGTTGAAAAGATTTGATCTTTTGTGAGAAACTGAGAATAGGGTTCTTTAACCTAATAGTTTGAATTCGATTAATTGAATCAAGTTGAAGTTATTAGTATGTTAATCAAACAATGTGCCATGGAAGTTCTTTGATTCTGCTTGTTTATATCCTCGATCTCAAGTTAGTACTTAGCTTGTGGGGTTTTGAAATTCTTATGTGAAAATTAAATTTCAGGGTCCTGAGATTCGAACTGGGTTTCTGAAGGAAGGTAAGCCCATACAGCTCACAACAGGTCAAGAAATCACTATATCGACCGACTACAGCATAGAAGGTGATGAGAACGTGATCTGTATGAGCTACAAGAAGTTGGCTGAGGATGTGAAGCCACAAAGTGTTATACTCTGTGCTGATGGCAGCATAACACTTACTGTCCTGTCATGTGACAAGGAAGCGGGTTTGGTCCGCTGTCGTTGTGATAACACTGCAGTTTTGGGTGAGAAGAAGAATGTGAACCTTCCTGGGGTCATAGTTGATCTGCCAACCTTGACTGAGAAGGACCGAGAGGATATCCTGGGGTGGGGTATCCCTAACAAGATTGACATGATTGCTCTCTCTTTTGTCCGCAAAGGGTCGGACCTTGTGGAAGTAAGGAAGCTGTTAGGAGAGCATGCCAAGACTATCCTTCTCATGTCTAAGGTATGAAAGGTTTGCAATCTTGGTTATGCATTAGGATCAAATTTGTTAATTGTCTGATTGTATTTGGGTTTTGGGTTTTGGGCAGGTTGAGAACCAAGAAGGGGTTTCTAACTTTGATGATATCCTTGCAAACTCTGATGCATTCATGGTGGCACGAGGTGATCTGGGAATGGAGATTCCAATCGAAAAGATCTTTCTAGCTCAAAAGAGCATGATCCTGAAGGCGAACATACTAGGAAAACCCGTGGTGACAGCAACTCAGATGCTGGAGTCCATGATCAAGTCTCCAAGGCCAACTAGAGCCGAAGCAACTGATGTTGCCAATGCAGTCATTGATGGCACCGACTGCGTGATGCTTAGCGGGGAATCTGCTGCAGGAGCCTATCCTGAAATCGCGGTCAAAACCATGGCCAGGATCTGTGTGGAGGCTGAAGATTTCAACGACAATAAGCTGTCGAAAAGAATGATGAAGAGTGCACCACAGCCCATGAGTCCCTTGGAGAGCTTGGCTGCTTCAGCAGTGAAGACAGCCTATGGCATCAAAGCATCCCTCATTTTGGTGTTGACTAAAGGAGGAAGTGCAGCAAAGCTGGTGGCCAAGTACAGGCCCAGTGTCCCAATTCTCTCTGTGGTGGTTCCAGAGATCACTACAGACTCCTTTGAGTGGACTTGCAGTGACGAAAGTCCAGCAAGGCAGAGCCTTATTTACCGAGGCCTTGTGCCTCTTCTGAGCTGTGGGGTTATACGAGCTTCCTGTGCTGAATCAACCGAAGAAGCAATACAGTTAGCCCTCGAACAGGCCAAGGAGAAGAAGCTCTGCAAGTCTGGAGACTCTGTTGTGGTATTGCACCGTGTCGACACTGATTCTGTGATCAAGATCTTGACTGTCAAGTGATGGAATTGAGGGCAACAATCGGGGGTATTCGTAGTTTTACTATCAGACAATTTATCAGTTCAGTTTTGATTGGAATTTTACAGTTGTTTCATAAGCTGCATCAGCACAATTTTGTCAATGTAACGTAGTTCGGATCCTTCTTATAATATATTTCCTTATTGCATCACGTTGCCTTCATGTTTACTACAAGGGTTAATTATGTTTACCTACACTAAACTATACACTGTTTTCAAATGCATACACTAACCTTTCATAATTCATATACCTACACTAACCTTTACATATTTTCAAGATTTTAACGGATACATACACTAACCTCCATACCAAATGCAAAAGTTATGATAGGTTGTATGTGTATATGTTAGTGTAGATAAACATAATTAACCCTTACTATAATGCTTGACAGTTGACACAACATGAGCAATCCCCAAAACTGGTCATATTTATAGGTATCAATGCTTTACATTCCAGTGTTTCCATTCTTGCATTGAGTAACAAGCTTAGAACATCAAAAACAAGCAATACATACAAGCCATGTAAGTCTCGAATCAGTCCTCAATCCTCATCCCCCGGGAAAGCATCTTGTGACGTGTTTGCAGGTGAAGGCGCAGAAGAAGAACTCCCCGTGCCACCACTCTGAGTCGGAGGCAAGGGAAGCAAATTCTCGAGAGGGGCAGGCGTAGGAACCCAGTAGCTTCTCCCAGCATTGCTCCTGGTATTGCCAATCCGTCTCCTACTTGTCTCGATCTTGGTATCATCACAAGGCATCTGAAACCTGCAGACCGGGCACGAGCTGTGAAGCTGCAGCCATGGGAGGATACACCCATTGTGAAACTTATGCCTGCAGGGGATCTCCTTAGCCTCGTCTCCAACCTCGAACTCCTCCAAACAAACCGAGCATTGCAGATTCCCCTCTGTGATTGTCACAGTAGGCATTGCCTTGATCGCATCCTTGTGAGCCGGGGTGGAGCTGGTTCTTGCAGGGCCATTCTCGGCCAAGTGCTGAAGGAAAAGGTCCAATCCCGGGCCTAATAGGTAGTCCCCTAAGATGCTCGCGGCGGTTCTTGTTGGGTTCTGAGGCTGGTTCATGTTGAGGAAGAGGGCCTCGTCGTTTAAGGGGTTAACGACGATGACATTGTTGTTGTCTCGGTCGTGGTGTTGGGCGTTTTCGAGCTCTGAGGCCATGGTGGAGCGGAGGTCTTGGAGGAAGCCTAGGACGGATGCGGAGGAGTTTGAGATTCTTGTTGTGAGGGGGGACTCGGTGAGGTCTTGGGTCGGGGTGAGACGGGCTCGAGGGGGGGATCGAACGTCGATGAGACCGAGCAAGATGGCGGTCCAGAGGGAGCGTGCACGGTCGGAAGTCAGGGTGAGTTGGGTGTTGTGTTGGGTGGTGGTGTTGCTCATCTCCTCCACGAACCCACCCTCACATAAGGGGCATTTGATCTCGGCTGCTCCCATTTGTGGGTTCACCATTTGAGAGCATATATAACACCAGTGTTGGCTCGTCATAGCATCCCCCATCTCTCCTGATATACCCAATAAATATTGTTAGAACTCATGTTCAAGAACAGATAGATTCAAAGGATCATTCCAATTCTAAAATGATTTCTTCTATACCAAACTGTGAGTATCTTCAATGGAGGGGGGTTTGAACGGGCCAAGGGGTTGGACGAATCAATTCGCCCGTACTAGTGGGAGAGACGATAGGAGTAATGGTTATTGCCATTATCATGCGACATGTGGCTGTTCGCTCATCTACTATGTTAGTACTATTATGGGAGGTTGGACGAGTCGATCAGTAAAATCATTATTCACCCAAGGTAATTGCTATCGGAGGCGATTAGCTTAGGTGAACTTGGTTGTTCCGTTCAACCTCTTGGAATGCTAGAGACGATTAATTAAGTGACTTCGAGACAAATAGTCATGTGTCGCGTGGCAAGTTGCCACAAGGTAGACAAATTAAGTTTGTTGGTGAATTGAGTTGCCATCAAGATAGGCGATTCGCCAAAAAAAACACATTTTTCGTCGATACACCAGTTTGATTTGCCCTCAATTCATTGCGGGGTCTCTTAGCTCATTCTATTTCAGAGCATCTCTGATGGGATTAGTCCACTGAAGGCTATTAGCCCAATCAAATCCAACTAATTCGCCTAGCTTCCCACATCGGTGGAGGCAATTTGTTTGGGAATCCGAATGAATAACCACGTGTCGTTTGACAAGTGGCCACAAGGTGGACGAGTTGAGTTCGCCGGTGAAGTGGTGGGGTACTAAATACTCCGTCCCAAGGTGAGTAATTCATTAAAAGACACATTTTTCAGTTGATTCGCCCTCATTTCGTCTCGGTGCTCTTAAACCAGTTTCGAGAGGATTTCAATTCAAAAACCATCTTCTTCTTTTTTCTCGTGGTGCTCTTGACCCCATGGAATCAGAGTGCAATTATGAGAAAGGGGAAACCCTGTTTCCTAACCCTTTTTAACTTTTGTTTTCTCATTCCTAACCTGAGTTTACTTTTCGTGACACTTCCCAACTATCACTTTTCAATTTTTTTTCAGAAATTATCGTTTACCGTTTATTTTGACGATTTCTGATAGTTTTTGCAAAAAATGAAAAGGTGATAGTTGGGAAGTGTCACCAAAGGTAAACTCAAGTTAGGAATGAGAAAACAAAGCTCAAAGAGATTAGGAAACAAAGTTGCCCCTATGAAAAATAGCAGAAAAAGATAAGAAGAAACAAAACAAAATCTCTTTCAATGGATGGTGGAGAAAACTTGAAACCCAGACCATTACTTTGTCTAGCAAACCAGTAAAAAAAAATCACCAGGAATTGGGACAAACTTAACATTGTAAATGTTGATGTGATGAAGAAAGTGACATGGGTATTAGAAAAAGAAAAGAAAAGGGAGGTGAATGTACCTTTGTGGGGTGGGAGAGGGTGAGGTAGTTTGATGAGAAAGTAATATATATACAATCAAATGGTGGGGAGAGAGAGAACAGAGGGATGATCAAAAATTGAGGCTCTTCCTTCTTCTCTTTTATGCTTCAACATTTCTATCATTTTAGTTCAATTCCTCTTTGCCATTCATTTTTTGTACATATCTTAACTAAATTAAATTTGCTAAAATTGGTGGTGTTGTTTCTTTGTCTTGTCATCTACTCCAAATTTTCATTCTCATTGTTTATCCTTTATTTTGTGAAAGCTTTTTTCTTCTTATTTTTAGAATATGTAAAATGATTATCTTGATCTTTTTGGAGTATTTAAGGTGGAAGAGGTTGTAACCTAAATTGAGGTTATATATCAGGTAGTGAAAGTAAATGTTTCCTTGTTATGCATTATTGATTGAAAGAGTAAAGTGTAATGTAATCACAACACAGTCTTAGTACATATATATTATAATATTAATGTAATGCCATGTATTCTATAATCCTAATACATGATGAATCTCCGATATGAACTAACGGTGGGAGACTAGGAGGTTTTCTGGTGCCAACGGGCGAAGCAATATTGGTTGAACGAAGGGAATCGTAACACAAAATTCTTTCAGGCTGTTTGCTCATATCGTCGTCGGATCAATGCGATGCTATCTCTTAAAAATGGGACAAGGGATTTGGTCACCTGGGATACGAGTATGCGTAAGTTGATTGTTGATTACTTCGGGACATATTCCAGTCTAGTTTGTCGGTTCTGCAGGATTTCCCCATTCTCCTCCCACAATGTATTACTCCAGCGCATAATCAGTCTCTTTTAGCTCCATTCTCGGCTATGGAAGTAAGGTCAACAATGTTTCAAATGAGTCCAGATAAGTCCTCGGGTCCGGATGGTCTGAATCCACGATTTTACCAACGTTACTGGTCGATCGTGTCCGAGGAGGTTATTCATTTTATAAGAGAGGTGTTCGCCTCTAGGGGATTTGATTAGACTCTGAATGATACTTCCATAGTTTTAATCCCGAAGAAACCTGACCCGGATGTCGTAATCGATCTTCGTCCGATATCACTATGCAACGTAATATTCTGAATTCTGTCCAAGGTCTTGGCCAACCGCTTACGACCACTACTTCATACCATTATCTCCGACACACAGAGGGCTTTCATTCCAGGCCGATGTATTCAAGACAACATTCTTATCGCCTTTGAGGTCATTCACTTTCTACGGCACAAACGACATGAGTCTCTCTATTTCATGGCCCTCAAGCTCGATATGAGTAAGACCTATGATCGGGTTGAATGAGATTACCGCCATCGTATTATGGGTCGGTTGGGCTTCCCATTAGAGTGGATAGAGCTGGTGGCGTGTGCATGAAATATGTTCACTACACGGTCTCGTATGGGGGTCGGGATACACCACAATTTGCACCGTCTCAGGGACTACGATAGGGAGACCTGCTTTCTCCGTATCTTTTCCTACTTTGTATGGAAGGGTTATCCTTCCTACTGCACCAGGCCCAGGAGGAGGGTCGTCTGTGAGGTGTTCGGGTTGCTTAGGAGCCCCAGAAATATCGCATATGTTTTTCGATGACGATTGTTACATTTTCTGTAGGGCTACATCGGAGGATGCTCAGACTTTTAAGGACATCTTAGGCCTGTTTGGTCGGCTTTCTGGACAAGTCATCAGTCGTGTTCGGTAAGAATACGCCGGAAGAAATTAAAAAAACGTGCTGTCAAATCTTGGCCATTGCTGAGACCTCGGCAACCTCTATGTACCTCGGGGTCCCTAATATGATCGGTAGGAACAGGAATGCGGCAATGGAATACTTAGGGGACCGTATTATCAAACGGGTCCACTCCTAGGACGGAAAGCTCTTATCCCCGACTGGTCGGGAAGTTATGATCTGATCAGTCTTCGCCTCTCTCTCGGTCTATGTTATGTCCGTGTTTCAAGTGCCGACCAAGATTATCTCACGAATCCATGTGGCTCTGGCCTAGGTTCTGGTGGGGGGAAATTGTCCAAACCGATCATCTGGCAAGACTGGGATAAGTTGTACATGCCGAAGACAGCGGGGGGGGGGGGGGGGGGGAGCCTTATTCATAAACCCCAATCCCTGATGGCGCGTGTGATGAAAGCACGCTATTTTCTTAAATGTGGTTTTGTAGAGGTTGTATCTGTTGTTAATCAGAGTTTTATATGTGCTAGTATCCTATCCGCTTAAACTTTACTCCGATGTGGGCTTCGAATAGCAATAGGGGATGGTCTGGACACCCTTATAAAGGGTACCCCGTGAATTTTTGGGGCCTAACCCAGAGATTACCTCGTCTCGACAATCTTTAGTTGAAGCCCGGGTAAACTGTGTTGGGACGTGTCGCTATTGAATCAATTGTTTTCGGCTGAGGAACGGGATCATATACTTCAGGCACCACTGTCTGACCTCCGGCCTAAAGACACGTGGTATTGGCCTCAGAGCGGACGGGGCAGTATACTACCAAAGTTTGGCTATATGGTGCTGGCAAGAGAACTACACGAGGCGAGCCAGAACACAGCATTGGTCACATGGTCGTCTCTCTGGAATATCCTTGCACCGCCTCGGCTACTGATATTCTTGTGGAGATGCCTGAAAGATACATTACATGTGGCTTCCAATCTTAATCACCGGTTTGTTCCGATTCCTGCCGCATGTGATTTATGCGGGAGAGCTCTTGAGACAGTGAGCCACCTGTTTTTAGAGTGCAGTTTCGCGAAGACATGTTGGTCACAGGTTGGACATCTAATCCCTCAGGGTTTTAGCGGAGACTTTGTGCAATGGGAGGGGGGATAGTTGTCGGGAGCCCCAAAACAATGTGACAGATATGTTATCGGTCCTATAAAAGATATGGAAGACTCGAAATGAACTCAAATAGAGAGGAGTATCCCCGACTGCACTCCGAGTGGTCTCCTCAACGGTAGTATATCTCACGGATATGATTGTATCTACAAAACGTGTGAGGCAATTACTTCGAATATGATTGTGGTGTAGCATGATCTTCTCTTAGTATCAATTTACGAAGCTGTGTCAACAAAGGGATAATAATTTGGACACGTGTTGGAAGTTTAGGAACAAACGGGCTGCGTGATTCATGAAGATATTTCAGGCCCAAACTTACGATAGAAGCCTTAATTTAATTTCTGGGCCCATTAAAAATCCGGTTCGGTCTCCGAAGGGTCTATAAAACCTAAAACCCTAGACTCAGAGTCTCAACTACTTGATCTTATCTGAGCAGAGTTGGATTCGGCGGACGGGGCTGAGCCACCCTCTCTCTCCGGAGAGCTGCCGGCGGCTCCTCCTCGCTCCCGCCGCTCCGATTCTGCGATGAAGACTGCCCGCGTCCACAGCCCTTCTATAGGGCGATGATGGCTTGGCGGGCTTGGCACCCAAATCAAACCCATTTATTTTTTTCTGCTCTGTTTTGTTTTCTCTTAGGTTTTGATCCTTGAATGCAATGGTGTTTTCTCTTAGATATTCATCCTTGTTAATCAAGCAAATATTTTTATGGGTTATGCGTCTTATTATTAAAGAAATTTTTTTGGGTTATGTTAGGTTATGTTTGCTGATTATTTTTGGTTAAGCTTGATTTTGTAATTTTGAGTATTTATTAAAGCAATGTTTTTTTGACTTCATAGTTGCTTGCAAATTTAGTGATAATATCAGAACACTGGTGCAAATTTTGAGTATTCATTAAAGCAATGGTGTAGTTAATTGATATTTTCCCTTCATTTATGTTTGTAATTGCAATGTATTATTTGTTACTTTATGGCAGGGTGTTAGCTTGGATGCAACTTTGTGGTGCCTTGATCAATGGAAGGGATGGTCATTGTTGAGCAAACAGAGTCATCCTGAGGAGAAGCATTGTTTTATGTGTTAGTTAATTTCGCATTTGTAGCCAAATATTGTATCTTCATCTATCATATATGTTGATAGTCGTCTTTGGTTTAGACTTTTGAGCTGCTACAATGTGGATGTAGATCATTGTTCTTAGTGTCTTATGAATTGATATCAACTTTGTAACTTGAAATTGCAAAGTAAATGAAAGGCAAAATTTTGTATTATATCAAGAGTTAGTTCCATCAAATTATGACCTGCAAGTGATAAAACTCTTAAGTTTATTGTGTTTGGTATAAAATTTTGTTAGAATCACAACTCCCATCAGCCCGACTTTAAACAAACTTTGAGGTAAGAATGTGTTTTTGTCGTTTTGAACAGGTTCATTCATCTCTTCTGGGTGGATGCACGAAAGTGAAATACCTTAAGATGCACAAGGTTTGCAGATTTGTGCTCGTAAGTTTTTGCATATTCTGTCGCTCATGCTATGTATTGCAGCTCTGTGTTTGTGGTGACAACCTTGATTGCTCACCAGAACAAGTCCCTTACACCATAATGCTCCAATAATTTCAGCCATGAGCTTCTTACATAGTAATGTCTGAAATATTTCAGCAATCTTTTCTGATTCCTCACCAGAAATATCAACAAACTTGACCAACCTACTCTCAACTTACTACCAACAACATACATGAATCATTCAGTCAGTGTCACAGCCCAGTTACTTATATATTAGTGTCTACTATTAAAACTAAACCCAACTCAATACCCTCTTCTCAAAATGAAAACACCACAGAAGTCAAGGGCCATTGATAAAAAGACCCTTTGTGACCTCACTGACTATAGTATATACTACAAATATGCCAACCCACTGTGGCATGTAAATCTGGTTAGTTAGAAAGTGCAGTGCTTGGGACAAACTAGAACTGTGATCCAGTGAAGGTCTGGCCAAAACCCCAGCTAGAAGGAGCAGCATTGCTGGACAGGACGGTGCGTCCATCGCTTGTAGTGACCTTGAAAGAAAGGGCTTGACCATTGAGGTATGAGTTGCTCTGCCAGTTTTGGCCCCAGTTTCTGGACATTGCTTGCCAACCAGTTCTTGACCCTTTCACTGACACACCAACCACATCCCCTGCCCCTCCGACGTTGCTCACCAGTACAAGATTGAAGTACGAGTGCCCGTTGATGGTAAACCTCATCCCACCACTCCTTCTGCAACCAACCCTGCAAGTATACATACCACGTATAAATCATACAGATGTATCCACTGAGATTCGAACCTCTGACCTCAAGAAAGTGAGAGAGCGGGCTACTGAGAAGATATGTATTAACTATTAAGAATAAGAGACCTTCTGTATTGGACTGGGACAATCCCAGCTTTGTATTGAGCTATGTGTTGGAAGACAGGCTGAGAGAGGTCAAAATGATGCAGAGGATTGTTGCACCACCCTCCTGCATTGCTCGGGAGAGCGTTGTTAGGAGGGCAGAAATTCGTTGCTGTGACGATCACAGATCCAGAGAGACACCATCTCCCATCACTCACACATTTGATCTCAAAACAAGCTCCACAACTCATCCCATTGTGGAACAGGGCTGTGCTCAAAGCTGCTGTGTTTGTTCCATACCCTTGGCTGTGAAGATTCCCATAGCCACAAGCTCCTCCTAAATTCAACAAAACAAAACAATAAAAGTCTTAAATAGAAAACAGATGTACCCACTGAGATTCGAACCTCTGATCTTTATAACCATTAGGTCAACCCAAATAGGCATAACATGTGTGATTTGGTCCTTACCCATGGTACCAGAGGCATCACCTCCCCCATAGAAGGTTGCATGGGCATTGAACCATCCACCTCCATAGCCATGACTTGTCCTCAACATGGCTACAAAGACCACTATACATATTCCAAGGAAACCCATTTCCTGCACAAACCAAACAAACAAACCCTCCTCAGAATTCAGTGCCTAAGAGGTGGAGTGATGGAGAAAGTGAGGGTTTTGTGCATACAAAATGTGTTACTAGTCTGAGGTTGGCAAGGGGAAGTTAAGGATGATGTTGGGGAATGAAGCTCTATATATAGAGATGTGTGGAGTATTGATCAATGGTACCAAGGTATTTTCTTATAACAAGGATGAGTAATTTACCATCCCTTTTCACAAAGTTTGAGGTTCCAAGTGGTCACACTTTAGTGCCAAAAGACATCTTTTCTAAGAAACATTGCATCATGGTTATCCAAATTGTCTTGATTAGTATATTTGGTATTCTTGTAGCTCAATCTTGTTCATGCATCTTTACCATAATAGAAAAACAAAGAAAAGAGAAGGTAAAAGGAGTATAAAGTTATCAGAAAAATGTAGAGATTAAAAAATAAGGGTTAATTACCTTTTTTACCCTTATGTTCTGTAACGCTTAATAACAGTCCCTCCGTTTTGGTACCTGTCAGTTAGTACCCTTTATGAATTGGTCACAAATCATTTAATACCCCTTATGTATTGGTAACATAACATTTAATACCCCTTATGATTTGGTCACAAATCCTCAAAATGACGTTAACTTGACCAAATTTTTGTCCAGAGCGTTACGAATACATCAGGGTACTAAAAAAGTGTTAGCAATAGAAAATGAGTACTAAAGGTAATTAACCCAAAAATGAATTACAATCTTGATGCAGTGTATCAAACTAAGTTGAAAAGAATCCTTACCACATGTCTAAAGGTCTCAAAAAGGTACATCTGATAAATAGAAAGAAATGTTTGAAGTTGGATTGGAGTGTGAGACTAATGAGAAAAGGAGATCAGACAGTGAAAGATTAAGAAAGTTGCATCAACCATGTTCATAGAATCTAAGTTTGTGTGTAGATAAGCATAGATATTGCTATGACGTCGAAACCATGATACAAGTGTCATCCATTGTAATGTGTAAAGCAATGCATTGTGAGTTTCTGGCATCCATATATGTTTATGTCATTGTGGGCACAATGATGAAAATTTAGATGAGGATGGCCACTTCATAACCGAATAACAGTTGTGCTTGTGCAGGCCAAACATAGCTTTTGTTTCATGATCAAAGCATTTGTTTAATGGATAATTCCAAAAAAGTGTTATCTACTCTTTGTAGATTGGTATTTCTATTTTCAAATCTTCACCATTGTGACTCTCAACTTGTATTTTGTAATCATTTGTGTCAATTATTATTGTACCCTTGTCATTGTTTTTTATAAAATGTAGAGGTCAAATACGTATAGGAAAAAAATATGTCATTTTATCATTAATTATATGACACTTGAAGTCATATGACTAACGAAATGGAATATTCCGTCCATTTTTATTAAAAAAAAATCGTGTGGGCAATAATTAAGGTAGTGCATTTGTCATTTTGAAACGTTGGGTAGTACACTGTCCGTGACCAACATTTAAGAGTAAGTTTCGATATTTAACCTTAAATTATTAGGGGTGGACACATGCGAGAATTTTTACCACAAAACTGGAACCTCTGATTCCCTAGAAATCTCCACCGATACTTAATATTTCTTCGGTTATTAACTGACGGAAACCTTGTTCAATTATTAATAAGGGTAAATTACATTTAACTACCCAAAACTATACACGATTATTGATAACCTACCCTTAACTTAAATGTCTACCCTAACGTACCATATTTTAACAACCAGTTTTCCATCCATGTCTTTTAGTTATTTTTTTTGTAAAATAAAGAAAATACCCTCGATTAGTATTAAAAATTACACAAATCTAACCCTACTCCTAAACCCTTCTACCCATTCATAAAAAATAATTAAACATCATAAAAAAATACTTTATAAAATCAGTTTCATTATATCAGATTTTAAATAAGTTATAAATATAACTACATCCTCATAACTCTCTCTCTCTCTCTCTTTCTCTCTCTCTTGTTGAGAGAATTTAACCTAATTGTCGTCGTCACCGCTGTCGTCGCCTTGGGCGGCGACTCTTCTTCTTCTTCTTCTTCTTCTTCTTCTTCTTCTTCTTCTTCTTCTTCTTCTTCTTCTTCTTCTTCTTCTTCTCCTCCTCCCTTCTTCTTTTTCTTCTTCTTCTTCTTCTTCTCCTCCTCCTCTTCCTCCTCTGATCTTGATGATTTCTTTATCTTGTTTTTCTTTCCTTCCAGCATACATGGTTGGTTCATCCCCCATGGGGTGTTGTCGGTGGATTTCTTGATCTCGGGTCGACTAGTCGTCTTCTCCCTCATGGGGTGTCGTCGGTGGGTTTCCTGATCTCTGGTCGACCTAGTCGTCTTCTCCTTCATGGGGTGTCGTAGGTCTCCCGATCTCTGGTCGATCTAGTCGTTTTTTGTCTTTTTTACAGGGTTCAAAATCGGTGCTACTATAGAGCTGTTCTCCGATGGGTTGTGGAGGGCATGTGTATAATGTGATTTGGGAAGAAACATCAACGAGACAGTGCATGGGAGCGCCAAACACGGGCCTTGATTATCGTGGTATGGAAATAAAGAACATCGGGTCGCTCTTTGATCCTACCCCTCAATATCCTAGAGTACTCCTTGGATCCATCCAAGTTGAGGCAAAAGACGTATCAGATGTGTACCACCCACAATGAAGAGGGGTGCATCCCCTACATACTCACATGGGATAGTCATATTTTGTATGTCCTTCTTATGTGTTTCATTACATCTTAATGTTGCGATGAAAAGCAACTATCGTTATTTCACGGTCAGCGTCTCGGATCTTATGAGATCTGAGAATACGCTTAACCCTTATTTTTATTTTTTCATACGTTATTCGTAATAAAGATGGACCTCCATTATGCTAAAAAAAAAAAGTTATAAATAAACATTTTATAATATTTATTAAATACTTTTAAAATTAATATTATAAAAAATCATATATTTCTAAATTTCTAAACAAATATTTTATTCCTTTACTTTAATTATTTTTTCATATCTTTTCTTTAACTTTTAATTTTTTTAATGATAAAATCGCTATTCCAGAACAAATGAACACAAATTACGACAAATACATGTTTAAAACCATAACTACATGGATTTAAAGATAAAAACATATCCTACCTGCATGATTTCCTCTCTGTTGTTGACGTCGTGCAAAACCAGGCCACCATACACGATATTCGTGTATTTCATGGTATTGCTCTTAGGAGGTCATTTTTTTCTTCCTCGCGCCTTCAAGTTTTAACGCTTTTGTATCAAAGGATGAGGCATCTCCAGAAGCGATCCGAGGTTATTTGTTGCAGTGGTTCTCTCCTCCACGGCTCTGAGTCTCAGTCCTGTTATGTTTATAGGATGGGGCATCTTCAGAGGTGATATGCGACTACCTGTTGTAGTGGTTCTCTCCTCCACGCCTTCAGGTGGTCTATGTGCCACTGTATTTGAAATTTGGGACGTCTCCAAAGGCGATCTGCGAATTCATGTTGCGGTGGATCTCTTTTAATCGGGCTAGCTTCTTACGCCATCACGGGCGTAGCCATAGCTGGACCACATATTCTTATCGTCGAGGACAATCGGTTTCGGTATCAGGTACCTTTGATTAGCCAACACAATCGGGTGAGGTCTCCTACGCAGCCTCACCAAATCCAATGAGACACCAATAGGGAAGCGGGATGTTGGGGAGGAGAAGCGTCTTGTCCCATCATGATTGGTTATCGCTTATCGTCCCCCTCCGCGAGTTCCAGAACTCCTTGTCCACACCACGCGCTTTACTCAAATTTTTAGTGAGCCTTATGGGAGTACCAGTTGCTTTTAGGCACCTTTGATTGGCTTCAACTCAAACCGGGATTGGTTTCGTTATTTTTTACAAGTTTTACTTTTATATTGACATTTTTCCGTTTAAAAAAGAAGGAGATAAAACTATCGATCAGTACACAAAGCAAGTGTACATTATATTTTTTTTTACAATTATCCATTTATTTGAATACCATCAAAATGAGTAAGAGGGAACTACATTTGAAAAATGGAAAGGAAGCATGAAAACTAGGCATCACAAGATCCATGTCATTTGATGCCCAAACAATGCACACGGATTGAGATTGAGGATATGATTACATATAGAATCTAATTCCTGTGCATCAATTCTACACATTATGCAGTAATATATTATGTCAAGGCTGGCAAGTTATGAAAGTTAGAGACATAGAGCATGTGACAAACCGTCCATGTTATTACAAAAGATACTCATTAAGCTTATACTAACCATCTTCTTTTCTCTTTCTTTTGTTCTCTATGAGGCTAATCTTAGCTGTGTCCAAATGATTTGATTTTAACATTTTAATCCAACCCTTTTGATCTTTACAGCTTAGCAATAGTACTACGATGATGGAGGAGTGTCATAACCCAAGTAAAAGACACGATGTGAACTAGGTAAGTGCACGCATGATTTTATTGTTTTTGACTCTTGTGATGGAGAAGATGAGCACATGTCAACATAAAGATTGTTGAATAATTATGTGTTTATTATCAGTATAACAAGGTTAAACTTGACCCTCAAGACATCTATCTAAGTATTACAGTTTTAGTCCTTTTACGTTACATTAATCATTCCTAATAATCCATCTCAAGATGGCGAGTTTAGAGCTCGGAACTCTCATCTTGTCAAGTAAATATGAAAGCTAGACTCGGCCAATTGCTTTAGTCAATAAGTTGGTGATTTGCTCAGTAGTACGAAGATGAGTCGGTGCTAAGATACGGTCCTGAAACGCGTCGCGGATTATGTGACAATCATTCTCAATATGTTTTGTGCGCTCATAAAAGACCGGATGTCGTAGAATATAAAGAGCCACTTTGTTGTCACAATAAAATGAAGTAGGTTGAGACTGATGTATACTAAATATTATATTGGGAGTAACTCAAGTAGTCATTGTACCTCAGAATAGGTGAAGGACATGGCTCTATATTCAGCTTCAGCAGACGAGCGAGAAACCACTTTTTGCTTCTTTGTTTTCCAAGAAACATGTGAATCACCAAGAAAAACCACATAGCCTGTAAGGAACGCTCCTGGTCAACGCCAGTCAAGTTGGCGGAAAACGGGAAATATTTTAAATTTTGGGCATCCACCTAAATAGACCTAAACTTGACCCCGAGGGTCATATCGGACCTAAGTTGACCCCGATATCGACCAAAATGAGTTCTGGGTGACTCAGGGCAACTTCGTGACCAATTCGGGAAAAGTTGACTTTTTGCCGAAAAAGTCAATCGAGCGACGTCGTCGCAACGATCTTAGTTGGGTCATTTCCTTGTAAAACGCGAGATTTCGTAAAAATCTCGAAATACGGATCGAACGGGGCCAAGACGTCCAATTTTGACAAATCTGACTGAAAAATATCTAGAAAGATATTTTTGGTGAGTAATGGGACCCACCTTGACACATGTCACCATGTTTATGGAAGTGAGTGGGAGATGACCTCATTACCCTTGACTTAAAAGGTAAAAGATAAAAAAGGGAAAGGACATGTTGGTCTTTCAACTTTAATTTGGATCTACAAAGGAGGTGGGGTGTTATAGGGGTCAGCCACACCTAGAGAGAGAGAGAGAGAGAGCCAAGGGAAGAAGAAGAAGAAGAAGAAGAAGAAGAAGAAGAAGAAGAAGAAGAAGAAGAAGAAGAAGAAGAAGAAGAAGAAGAAGAAGAAGGGAGACGATTTCCCGACGATCCAACCGAAGGATCGTCTTGATTTTTGCATATTCGTGGTCCTCTCAACATTTGCTACGGTAGACACTCTTTCTTTTCTCCATTTGATAAGTTTGATTTCGTGGGTTTTGGTAGAAATGGATGAAATATGGGTGGATAAGAGTATAAAGCTTGTTAGGAACGTTTTGGGGGAAAAGGGGGATATTTTTCCGGCGACCGGAGGTTCGTCGGAGCTCCGGCCACCGTGTGGTGTGCCCAGCCGTGGCTGTAGGGAGGGCTACGGTGGCCGTGACCGGCCACGACAGTGGCGGTCCGGTCACTCACGGCCCAAGTGGGGCCCACTTGGCCGGGGTTCGGTTTTGTCGTGTTCGGGTGGTCTTGGGTGACCCCCGAGTCGATAATTCACACCCGAAATGAATTATGGAAGTAATTCATGAAAATTCGAAAAATGTGGTTAGAAACTTTAAATGCGGAGTTAGAACGCTCGGGCATCGGAAATTGATTCCGCCAATTGCGTTGGAACGCGTGAATATAATTAGGAATTGTAGAAACGAAAATGGAAATTTTCGGAGCCCCGAGGGACGTTTTCCCGATTCCGGGCAAATTCGTCAAGCCGGGCGAAATGGGCCATTCCGGGCCCATTTTGACAATGTCGAGTAATTGGGAAGTTTGGTAGTGATCGGTACTTGTCGGGGTTGCATTTGGGCGTTAATTTCATAAAAATCGAAGTTGGCTTGCGTATTAAAAAGTGTGTTGTCTCGTCACTTTAGATTTTGCCACCGATTGCGGAAAGGGGAAGCTTTAGGCGGGTTGTCGCGAACGCTTCTGGAGCTTACGTTTTGGATTGCATTACGAGGTAGGGAAAAGTAGCCGGATATCGGTTTGACTAGGAAAAGTTAGTAGTAAAAATGCATGTGGGTACCTGGTTGTGCCCTTAGGTTGATTATATTCGGCATGTATGTAGAATTGCATGTGGGTACCTGGTTGTGCCCATAGGTGGTGTATACTCCGTAAATTGTCGTGTTATACCTGTTAACGTATGTTGTGTTGTATGTTTGACTAGTTGTGCGCTTGGAGTGTTGAACTCGCGTGTGTATTGAATGACTCGTGTGACTTGATAGGTGGTAGTGCCTTGACATGTTAAATGCGACAATTGATAAGGTGTTGTGATAATTGGTTGAGTGTTGGTGATCAATGTGGTGATGGTTGGTTAAGGTATGGCCCGCCTGTCGATTCGCCATCGACGAAGGGTCCCATGGTTCCGCGATGAGGTGGGCCCACCTTCCGACTAGCAATCGGTAAAGTGTTGCGATTTGTTCCGCGAAGAGGTCGGCTCGCCTTTTCGATTGGCGATCGGAAAAAGGATTGCGGGGCAGGCCAGGCCCAGCCGGTTTGCTACCAAAAATTGTACATTGTGTGTGTTGATATTGCGTGATATTGTGTGCGTTTGCAATTTGATTTGTTGAGGATGTAACCTCTGCTGTTTGGTTTCCTTGCGTGAAGGGGTGGTAGAGGTGTTGGTGTGTTTGACAGTTAGCATGTGCGGTAGTTTGGTATCAAGTGTGAGCTATAACGGTTTTCCTTGAATTTATGTTGGTGTACTCCTGGTATTTTTACTCGTATGTCGTGGTCAGTCGGGTATTTGTGGCGGTGAGCGAAATGCTCACCCCCTGCTGATTTTCCTATAGGTATTGATCGTGAGTCTGATTAGGAGGACGTCTCGAAGCTTGAAGAGATGAGGAGCGAGAGTCCGGGTTTCTGGGTTTGTCTAGTGACGTACACACTTTTGTTCTAGTTTTTTTTGTTCGAACTTGAGCTTAAAACTCAGAGTTTACTTTTATTAGTTTTATCTAATGCTTGAGTTGTGGATTCTAAGCGTTGTCTTAATTGTTTATGTAACACCCCGCCGTCCCACACAGGGCCCCACACGCGACGATGTTAGGTCTGCAGCCCAATACACCCCAACCCCTCTGGTGTACTGTCCACAGACAAATACCAACCTAGGTTGTTGGTGAGACTTGAACCCAAGACCTCACTCTTTATAGAATTTCCTTGAGTGATGCTGTCACCAATTGAGCTGCAGCTCAATTGGTGATAGCATCACTCAAGGAAATGCTATAAAGGGTGAGGTCTTGGGTTCAAGTCTCACCAACAACCTAGGTTGGTATTTGTCTGTGGACAGTACACCAGAGGGGTTGGGGTGTATTGGGCTGCAGACCTAACATCGCAGCGCGTGGGGCTCTGTGTGAGGCACAGCGGGGTGTTACAGTTTAGCTATTTTTCTTGTCCTTGTTCTTCCGTTCACGTTTCGGGTTCGGTTATACCAAATTTGGGGCGTGACTTAGCCCGTGAGGAAACGATGAGTGAGAGGACATGCTGACCAATCAGAGTCACAGTAGGCAGACACATGAAAATCAGATTTGGAACCAAGGAAATACCTTGATCGAGCGTGCCTTTAAGGTAACGAACCACTCGAACTGCAGCATCCCAATGCTTCTGGCGAGGTTCAACCAAGAATTGAGCCAAAAGATGAACCACATAACTTAATTCAGGGCGAGTAATCACCAAATAAACCAGTTGGCCTACTAAACGACGATACTGAGTCGGATTCTTAAAGTAATCTCCTTCATCACGAGCCAATGTATGATTCTGCTCGATCAGTGTATCATAAGGCTTAGACCCAGTTAAACCACATTCAGCAACAATATCGAGAGCATACTTGCGCTGCAATACATAAATCCCATCATTGTTTGTAGATATATTCAATCCCATAAAATATTTCAACACGTCGAGATCCTTCATATGAAAACACGCACTCATATATGCCTTGAATTTAGATATAAAGGCGGAATCATTACCTCCAATGAAAAGATTATCAACGTAGACAAGCACTACTGCTGAAAGGGGCTTGGCAGACGCATAGGATCCGTAGGCTATGTCTTCATATCCGTCGGTAAGGATGTTCGCCTACGGATGCATCCGTCGGCCAGGATCCGTCGGCCTGGTCTCGTCGGGGAACTTTTTGGAAGACGGACAATTGTGTCCGTCTGTGAGGAGATATTCTCAGCTACGGATAGATCCGTAGGTAAGGTTGACCAACTTACCTACGGATAGTATCCGTATGCCATGTGTTCACGTTGTTTGACGGATTGTATCCGTAGGCGATGTTTTTATTCTTTTCCTACGGATACCATTGCTACGTATTTGATCCGTAGCTAGGCTTTTTTACTCTTCCTACGGATACCCTGGCTACGGATTGTATCCGTGGCCAAGAGTTTGTACTATTCCTACGGATATGATCCGTAGCCAAGGTTTTATACTCTACCTACGGATAATATCCGTAGCCAAGGTTTTATACTCTACCTACGGATAGTATCCGTAGCCAAGGTTTTCTACTAATCCTACGGATACCATCCGTAGGTAAAGTATACAACCTTGGCTACGGATACTATCCGTAGCGTAGCTATCTGTCTTTAACTACGGTTCGTATCCGTAGGTGAAGTGTTATGACCAGAACAAAAAAAACATTTGAAATTGTTGCACCCAATCGCGCATATACCCTAAATTGGGTCTGGTACATGTGCAAACTTGTAAACCTGTATAAATTATTCTACAAAATGCATCCAATCGTGCATAAAATAAAATTGTTCCAACCCACAACATCGTTAAAAGTCATGTCAATCTATTTATACAAACATATATAAAAGTTTTAAAAATGCCAGACGGACTTCGTCTGTGGGATCGACTTCCAAGCGTCCGTAGTTTACTGCTACTTAGTATATGAACGATGTTTAAATTAGGTTATATGTAAGTATGACTGTTATGACTCGGTAATTAATGTGTCATGCTAATACCGTTTATGAATGGTAATATTTGTATGGTTATTATGTTTTGAGTGGTCGGGGTTGATTTAAATTTGTTTCTGGTATATTCGTTTTAATATTGTACTAAGGTTTGGTTTCATTTAGTCATGGATGACCGAAGTAGCGTAGGGGAAAACGAACTCCCAGAGGACGAATATGATGGACCAGGAGAGGTTGATCTCCATGCTGAGATGATGCGATTGTTCAACAGCATTCCAACAGAGACGTTGCCACGCACGAGAGCGGTAGCAGCAACTCGGATGAGGTTACGGGGCCTCATTAACCGAGAGGGACGAAGGATTGCGGCTGAAAGAGCACGACTTGCTGCTGAAAGAGCCGCTGACAGAGAACGGCTTGCTGCTGAAAGAGCCGCTGAAAGAGCTGCTGCAATAGCTAGGTTGGAGGAAAGATCTAGGCGTGTTTATGCACGTGTTGCTGAGATGAGTACAGCTGATGGAGCCACCTCCATGCGCGGCCCGAAGCATGACGCAAGGGTGTACGTGCAGTGGCTGAAAGACAATATGAAGCGCGAGTTCGAAGACTAGACGCCCTTGCTAGAATATTATTGTATTAGTACTATTATCAGTTGTGTTAAGTAAGGATAACTTGTGTTTAACTATCATTTTATATATATGACTGTGTTTTAATGTTTTAACGAATGCTTTACTTTTTCTTTACTTTATTAATTAAGTGTTAGTTTTTATAAATATTATTTCCGTATGCTTTGAAATAATTATTTGGGATTAGTTATAATTGTAATTTGTTGTTTGAGTCAGGATGGAACCAAACTTTAATTCGCGACTCGAGCGCAGGTGGCGTCGTCGTGAAAATGCAGGAACAGGTGTACTACCTGATCCACAAAGAGCCAACGCTGCAGCTGGCCCAGCGTGGCTGCAACATTATCACCGACTAGTGATGGAAGGACATGAACGCTTCGCCTATATTCGTCGCCTGATCCGTCAGAAAGGTGATGACCTTCCTCCACCCCCTGATGGTGTAGGCCCGCTGCCGAGGCCTCCGTTCTTGGACGAGGTTCAGGAGAATGACCTTGAAGCTATAGAGGAGCCTGTTTGGTTTAGACGATTTGTTGAATGGATGGAAGATTTGAAGGCAATGCAAGAGCGTGTTATCAGAAGTCTGCTTGCTTCGTAACTCTATCATTATGCGTTTATGTATTTTTTTTTTTAAATAACTGATACTCGTTTATGAATTTTGTTGTTTAAGTATTCGGCTGATTAATCGGTTATTAAAAAATGTACTTTTACAAAATACATTATCTATTAAATGTTGTTGTGCTTATATACCGCTTGTATAATACAAGTTCATGTATTATGTCGATATTTTCATCTGGATGACTATAAATGGTTTCAGAATTAGTTTGTACACTGCCTCACTTTACCAACGGATACAAGAAGCTTCACTGACAGATAACATATCCATGGGTAAGGATTCGCACTGTCTAGACTTCACTGACGGATACGGTATCCGTAGGAAAGGTTTACTAACCTGCCTGACGGATACCGGCTACCTTTTCCACGGACAATATATCCGTCAGCCAGGTTAGATCACCTTTCCTACGGATACCGTATCCGTCAATGAAGTGTCCACCTGCCTGACGGATACGGGTGACCATTTCCACGGATATTTTATCCGTCAGCCAGGTTCGACCACCTCAGCTACGGATGTCATATCCGTCAGGCAAGTCATAACCTGGCTGACGGATGTGCCTATCCGTTGTTAAGGTTCTAAAACTTTAGCTACGGATATTTTCTATCCGTGTGCCAAGTCCATTTCTGCAGTAGTGAAGAACAAGCATACTGGATGTACCCCGGAGATAAGAGAATAACGAATAATCCTTGTTATTTTGAATAAACCAAATCGGAGCAAAGAAGGGGACAACTTAGCAAACCAACACCAGGGAGCTTGCTTAAGACCATACAATGAATTTCGTAATCGGCATACCTTATTCTTGTCTGTTGTATTATATCATTGCAGAAGCTTCATATAAACCTCTTCATGCAAATCTCCCTGAAGAAATGCATTATGAACATCCATCTGATGTAACTCCCAGTTCTTGGCTGATGCGACCTTAAGAAAAATGTGAACGGTAGTCATTTTAATAATTGGTGCAAAAGTTTTGTCATAATCTGTTCTTGCCTCTTGGCGATTGCCAAGAACAACCAACTGGGCTTTGAAACATTCTAATGTGCCATCAGAGCGCAGATTGACCTTGAAAATCTATTTGTTTCCAATAGCATATTAGCATGTTTGCCTGGTGGTAAATCCACAACATCCCACGTGCCAGTTTGTTCAAGAGCAACAACTTCATCCTTTTTGCCAACTTCCAATAATCATGTTTCATTGCTTCTTGAAACGATGTTGGCTCTCCATAAGTGGGTACTGTTGCCAAGTACAATTGTTATGGAACAGAAAATCGATCGTTAGAAAAAAAATTGCTAGAGGATAAGGACACTTACTTGAAGACATTTGAAGGGAGCTTGAAGAGGGTGAGACATGAGATGGTTTATCATTCTCTTTGGTTCCATAAGTGACATAGTATTTGTGCCACACATGTGTTTTGGTTATTCGATGACCACGACCAAGAGGTTCAGGAGCAGCAGGAGACGTTGGGGTTTCAGTAGGATCAGGTGGAAATTTGTGACATCTACATTTGCTGGGTTAATCTATGCATGTCCAGAGGAGGTGTCGTTCGACACAAGTGGTGTGTCGTTCCACACTGCATCCGTACATGCATCCTTTTCCCCAAAAAATAAACATATTTAGTGTCTGAAACAATTCCTCGTGTAGGATTCAACTCCCCCTGAGTTGGTGCACCAATGGAAGAGGATATATGGTCTAAATGTGGGAATACCTCCTCGTGGAAAATCACATCTCAGGATATAAAACTCTTATCCTCTAAAAGATCATAGATCAATCAACCTTTTTTCCAAACGCATAACCCAAGAAGATACAACGAGCACTACGACCTTCGAATTTATCATTTGAGCGGCGTACCTTCCTCGCATAGTATAGGCAACCAAATGTCCGTATTTCATCATATGATGGAGGTTTATTGAAGAGAAGTTCATAGGGTTTTTACCATTTAGAAGAGGCGTGAGTGTCCGGTTGATCAAATAAGTATATGTTTGGATACTCTCACCCCATAATTTTGTGGGTAACCGAGCTTGAAACAACAATGCTCGTGCAACATTTAGAATGTGGCGGTGTTTGCATTCCGCACGACCATTCTGTTAGGGTGTGTCTACACAAGAGGTTTGATAAGTAATTCCATTGTCAACAAGATATGACTTCATACAGGTAAACTTTGTGCCATTGTCCATTATGATAGTTTGTACTTTCTTGCCTAATTTCCTATCAATACATGCAAAGAAATTCTTGAGAATGATAGGAACCGTAGATTTCTCGACAAGCAAATGTGTCCAGAAAGCCCGAGAGAAGTCATCAACAATGATGAGAAAATAAGTAGAGCCAGACGTTGACTTTGTGCAATAAGGACTCCAAACATCGCAATGAATCAATGAAAACAAATCCTCAGCTTTATTGAAACTATCAGAAAACGGTACACGAGTTTGTTTGGACTAAAAGCAGACACCACAACATGTATCCAAAGCACAAGAACCACGGGAAAAATTCCCAATATCAGAAACCAAACTAAAACTTTAGTAGATGGATGGCCTATTCTACGATGCCATAGGTCTTGGTTATCAACTCTAGAGGCACGATTGGCTCGATGAACAACTGAACCAGCAAGATGATAAACCCCGTCACGCTCCTCACCCGCTCAAATCCAAGTCTTCGAAGCTTGTCTTGTATCACACAAAATCGTTTAGTAAAGACACCGGAACTCGCAACATCACACAATAGTTGAGCAACAGAAACCAACGTAATGGATAAATCAGGTGAGAAAAAAACCTGACGCATGATCAGATTACCTCCAAGAGAGAGTGTGTCATGTCGAGTTGCCCAAGCTACCCCATTATTGGGAAGTTTAATCGGGCAATGGGCTATTTTGGTGAGGTCAATAAGAAGAGTAATATCTCCAATCATATGATGTGATGCCCCTGAATCGATTATTAAAGCATATCGACTATTAGTGACGTATAATATGAGTTTTTCATTGTTACCGTAAGCTTATCCGAAGACGGTTTGTGAGAGTCAATGAACTCAGCGAGATGAGACCATTGTGTTTCCATTAGTGAGGGTATGCCAGACGAGGTTTTTACAGCATTAGCCGTGGTTGAGAACTACCACGTCCCCAGTTAGCACATCCTCGTCCACGTTCCCGGTTAGAATTCCTCAATGAGCTGGATCCCGATTTTTTTCATACCACTTCATATATCCGATAAGCTTGAAACATCCACTCTTTTCATGACCCGTACGGTTGCAATGAGTACATGTCAAGGATGTCTTCGAAACGAATGAATCCGTGGAAGCTGCTAGTGCAATTCAAGATGGCTTCTTTTGTTCAGCTTGTGCACCGTTCTGATGTCTCTCTTCCTGAATAATCTTAGAGTAAACGGTATCCAAAATCTCATCCTTGAGACAAGCAAGAAGGTTAGAACGAGTCGTACCGAATTTTGAACCCAAAAGACCCATTAGGAATTGATGAATATGCATATGCTCGTTCTTCTTGTTGTATTTTGTCATGGTTGCACAAGTGGATTCTCCGCAGCAACACACAAATCCCTTTTATCCTTCTTCAATGGCGTCCCAAATTAACTTGAGACGAGAGAAGCACGCTTCAACCGTATCTTCCTCTTGTCGACACTTCGTGAGATCAGCATGAAGTTGATGCTCCTTTTTTCCATCATTCACGCCATATCGGCGTTTAATGCTCAACCACTACACACTGGTACGCGTATGTCGTCGCAGTCATCCTCTATCGGAACTTCCCAACAACGACCTCGAACAACAACACAACCACGAAAGAAATAGATCATCGAGGCGGACAAGCACCTCATACGAATGTGGCTCTCGACAACAAAAGACCCGATTAAGGGAAACTCCCAAACCGGAGACACATTCTGGTGCATTGTTGCGAACAAGTACAACACGACCAGAGAACACCCCTATTTCGGGTGGAATGCGATCAAGAAACATTGGGCCTCACATCAGTCGCGGACAAGGAGGTTCCTCTTTTATCTGAAGATCTCGAAGGACGAGTACCACAACGGATGGAACCATGATGACCACATGAGAGCGGCGAAGCGGATGTGAGTCGATACCCCGGAGCAAGAGAGACCGACTGGTCACCCGAAAATATTCGACCTTGATCATTGGGTTGAGTTGCTTGAGGGCGATGAGAATTTCGCTGCCGAGGAAAGCACCATGGCTAATGTACGCCGACAACGACAATGCTTGGATGAGGCTGAGAATTATAGCTCAACCCCACCCACAAGTACAGGTGAAGATTACACACATGTCGCTGGTGAGTCTCAACCACTAGAATGGGCATCTTGCGATCTCAACGAGGGAGGTGAGGTTCCTCTCAACGAAACACCCCCTCCCATACGCCTGATGCATGTCTCTCTCAAACACCTCGCCAAACGCGACCGTTGGGAAAGAAGGCTTCGAAGAGGAAGGGGAACAACCTCACGGACCAAATAACTGCCATGGCGGAGCTGGAACGATCAAGGTCCGAAGGCAACCTAGAAAGCACCCGTCTATTTCAGCAGTTAACTGACCGGTGGCAACAATACTACAACAAATACAATACCTTGGACGAAAAGGATACCTCCAACTTCTACGGAGCCCAGTTGGGACGACACGAGTCGTTGAAGTCCCGAATTTGAAAACTTATGGAAGAGATTGAAGCTGAAATTACAGCTCTTCGATAAAAACAACAACCACCACCACCACAATGATTCTTGAACTTGTATTTTGTTGGGGTTTTATTAAAAGGAGATGAATAAAAGTTCAAGTTCATTTTTATTTGTGTTAAATTTATTGATCATTATTTTATATTATCATTGCTTATTTTTTCCAGATTTATTTCAATTTTATATGATATTAACTGTTTTGATAAAAAAATTAAATATAACAGCAAAATATCAATTAATTAATCAGTTAGCATCCACAAACAATCCAAGACTCACCATTGTAAAACACATTTTATTTTGAGTCATGCATCCAACTATTTTGTACCGTCAGCATCCAAACTCCTAATTCAAGCTCTTCCATTATACATGTTCTTATTAGTCACTCTTAAAAAGCTCAAACAAAAAATAACCTCCATATATATAAATATTCACACTTTTTTAACGGGTTGTTTTCAATATAACAAATGCAATGAAACCGTTGCTCACTGGGTTACACGAGTGCCACTACTTTTACTAAAATACATTGAGGGAGGACAAAAAGGCATGTGCACATGGGGATCACATGGCCACCAAGGAATGGAATAACAAGTCCTACAACTAAATACAAGAATGATTCATGCCATAGCGTTCAAATTCAAAATTTGGGGCCACAAAAACAAATACAATGAGTTGAGGCCAACCTGCAGATCCATCTTGCTATTGCTAGGCAAGCAACAAGTATATGCAGATACAAAATAAGGTAAGCTCAGTGAATACAAGCATGCTCCTCCTGCAATCAAGTCCTAAACCATCCTTAGAGCATCTGCAGTCGATTAGTCCAAACGATCCATTTCAAATATACAGATTCGCCGCCATCTGGCAAATGACCTCAAACCGCTTTTGTTGGTTGAATTAGATCTTCCCACAAGTTGATAGGGGCGAAATTCCGCCTCCACGGCAGGTGCTCTTCAGCCATGACAAGACTATTTATGCCTGCACTATTCCAACAAGTTTCAAAAATGGCCTGTTCTTACTCTGAGAAATGAAGAAATATCTTTCAATAAAGTTCATACACCAGCATCTGATATCCAATACATGGACTGATTGTTCTGGTAGATTACATACATGGGGACACACAGTGGGACAGGACTCTACTTGATAGATAAGCTCTGGCTAACTACAGGTTCCTTGCTAGTTGAACCGATGCCACGGAACACCTTTGCACTGAAAAAATCCTTACTAGATTTCCCCTTGGAAGTCCATCGTTTCTTAAACTGGTTCTTTATGGAGGAACCCATAGGCAAGCTTCTCCTCAACCTGTCCTTCAAATTACCAGAGGTTTCGATATCACCGTGATGATGATTTCCTTCTAACTCCATTCTTCTCCTCCTCACGGATCTTAGTGCCATTTGGAGAGGTTCAGAGACAAACGGGGAACAATCTCCTTCTCTCACCATCTTCAAGCACAGCGGGCAAGGAGGGTCATGAACCTGGGTCTTCGGAGTCATCTGCTCCAAGCACTCGGCATGGAACACATGGCTGCAAGGCAACACCCCGGCAATCGGCATGTCACCGCCTCTCACCATTCGATGCGAGCTCCATGGAGACTTCTGCCATAACAACTTCCCACAAACTCCACACTTCTGATCTCCCGTGCTTCTCTGAGATGACCTCAGAGTCTCAGCATCTTCTATGTCAAACCTTTCTCCATCAAACCCCATATCGAAACTACTAGCACTGCTCCACCTGAAGCCTTCTCTTCGAGAGCTTGCATTGGGATCCGGTGATCTGTCCAGCTCCCGGAGCTCTGAGATGGTTTTATGAAACCTGTGGTCTGTGCTAGAACTGTTGTCTTGCCATAGTGATGGTGAGATCCGGTCCTCACCAGGTGTCAACCTCCCGAAACTGCTGACATCGGTATCGCCAAAGTCTGACACGGGGTTCCGGAAAACTAGTGGATATACAGCTTTAGGCATGAAAGAGCGGTGGCGTGCAGAGAAGGGCTGCTTGCTAGTAGACTCCCAATGGCAATGACCCGACTCAGAAAGTGAGAATGGGGAACCAAAACTGGGGGATGCTGCTGCAGCTACATATCGCCTCTGCAATAATAACAATAACATAAGTACACATAACTTGTTGACTAGAACCGAGTTCGAAAGCAAAAGTCACCTCAGTCGAATGTGGAAACCGGGTCTCGGATCTTGACCCTGATAATTAGGAGTGGGTCAGTGATGAAATAACAATTTAATCGCAGCAGTGCAAAAGCAGCTAGGACCACATTCAAACAGATAAAAAATTGCAAAAAAGTACCCAGATGTATTCATTTTTTGCAACTTGTTGTAGTCCTTTTCTTTGATTATTGCAAAAAAAAAAAAGTACTCTGAACTTGTCTTTTGTTGTAATTTAATAAAAATCACTATATTATCCTAAAAAATTATATTTTTAAAATATTAAGTAAAAAAATCCAATTTTCCATATCCCTTAATTTTCTTCCTCTTTGTACTGTACAAAGAGTAACAAATTTGTAGGATATGAAATTTTGGATTTTTGTTGTTTTTTAATTATTATTTGTGTGTGGACGAGGAGTGGAGGTCATAGATGTTTGGCAGTGTAAAATTATCCTCAGAGCCGATACTATTAAAACTTAGTCTAGCGAGTGCTACCAAATGAAAATTAGAGTAAAACTGTGTTCCCTACCTTGATACAAATAGAAACCCTAAGCAATTAACAGAATGAAAAGGAAACTCATACCATAAGGACTGATGAACGAAACACTAACTTAAATTATAGTATTGCAATTATATAGATATTGTGCAGTCACTTTCAGTATGAATTTTACTAAAAAAAATAAAGTTAACTAATTGCCCTTTCAAAAATATAACAATTATCATTAACGTCATGTACAACAGGTAGAGTGTTTTACATTTTCTAGAAATATAATTTATGTGGGGAAAGTCAACGAAACAAAAAGCAAGTGACAGCAGAAAACATTTTTCAATATGCACTAAATTAGGATAAAGAAGTCAACAACATGTTTAAATTCTTATCCACTGCAAACTTTAAAAAAAATGTTAATGTAACACAGAATATAAATTCAGTCCTAGAAGCATGACCATTAAGAGGAGAAAATCAAGTAGTGAATACCTCCCAAAGACGAGGTAGCAAACTTGCCATGATTAAACTTTTGCACAGGGGATGTCCACCGTGGTACCAGGTAGTTATGTGCTGGGCTATCAGGATAAGAAAGCACACCATCGGACACAGAATGGTGGTGATTGGCATATCTATCACTGCCCACCCTGCTTCTGCTTCTGCTTCCTTTGCTGAGAGAAGATAATGATGAACTATGTGGAGGAGCACCACTATGCCTTATCCCATCTGATTCTGATTGTAACCTACAATCCCATATCCTTGACGGGGGAGGTGAAAAACTAGAGTTTATCCGCCAATGTGGCTCCCCGTTATCTATGGAATACTCTCTTCCTCCAGAAGGTGATTTGTCTCCATGTGGCCCACCGGCCACACAACAGAGTGCACCCGTGTTAGCTATTTTATATTGGCTACAGTATATATATCTCGGAGCCTAGCGAGAACCTTTCATGTAAGAAAGAACCTTCACATGTATAACCTTACAAGCCAAGTAGAACAGGATAGCATCAGTAACGATGAGCACCCAAGCCAACTCTAGTCAAAGCCAACCGGGAACATTTGAAAGGAGATATCACTGGGTAGAAGGGAGATATCACACTCCCATATTGCCAGAAAATATATGCCGGACCTCTTATTCAGACAAGAGGTGGTTTTACAACTTCATAGCCAGGTCTATCCTACTTTCCGAACTTTCAGCTCTGTATTACGCCTATCTATTGCACTTTATTTGAAATTAACCAGGCAGTTCACCTGCTGAATATGGAAGAGAAGAAAAAGAATTAAGCCTAATAGAATTTGAGAAAATAATAGAAGAGAACATATTTAAATCAAGCAATTTAAATAAATGAAATGGCGTAAAAAGGAAGAGATGGCAAATGAAAGCCCAAGGTGTGTGTGTGTGTGTGTGTGTGTGAGTGAGAGAGAGAGAGAGAGATGTATCATATGAAGGCCCTCTACGCCTTTTTTTTGTTATCTTCTATATTTTTTATAATTTTCTGAAGCGAAATTACAATGAAGGATTTGTTTGCCGGACTGCTATGGCTAGTGATTATGCAAATTATATTGGTATTCAAACTGCTGATGACTAGTACAAATATATATTGCCAAAAACAAGACAAGCGTCATTTGGTTGAATGAAAACGAGTTTCTTATAAAAATTGAGGAGAACCTGCCAGGTTCAGCTTTATACAATCCTCTAGATATCATTTTGGAAATAAAACATCCTTGAAGGTTATCTAAAATAACCGCCAACTTACATCTATTATCAGTAGCCTGGATTTTTACTCAACAAATAGTTCACCCTTGACCATCTCCTTAT
This sequence comes from Erodium maritimum, assembly GCA_963921825.1. Taxonomy (NCBI): domain Eukaryota; kingdom Viridiplantae; phylum Streptophyta; class Magnoliopsida; order Geraniales; family Geraniaceae; genus Erodium; species Erodium maritimum. The sequence continues at coordinate 79,289,906 of OY997590.1, forward strand.
CTTATATATTTGAGGATGGAGACGAAAGACAACAAAACTAAGGGTTATTTGATGAAGATGAAAGATGGTGTACATTATGAAGTGACAAGTTCCTAGGATGATGGTGCAAAATGACAGTGTAAGTGTGGTTGAGATCTATCTATCTATCCAGTGATGAGGACCCAAAACTATGATGAGTACGATATAGTACTTTCTTATTTGTATTTATCTTTCTCCATCCTCAAAATTTAGTATTCACTTTATTTCAGCCCCTCTTCCTAACATATTCTAACTTGGATCCTTCCTAAGCGTCAAGTCTCAAGGTGAGAAGTAAATATGATGGAAATACAATTATCACAAAAGAAGAAAAACTCATCAAACCCATCGACCTTATTTAGTCACGATCTAAATCCAGACAGCACAACGAGATTAATGTGCTAAGGCATTTCAAACTTAGTCTAGAGGTCTAGAATCTACCATAATCTGTCTCCTCTGAGTCGAGGTATTAGGAGACTGGCTAGTTGCTCCTTAATCTTGAGTAGCTGATGCAACACGCTACAAGTTTTTACCTAAACCTATGATCACATATTTTCTCTTCACATAACTATTTTAGTGGGCAAACTAGCAAACAAGACATAATTAAATCATGTCTAATTACCCCGCGGTTAAAAATCACTAAAAATCTAGATATAACCAATTCAATGTTTTTGTATAGACACATACATTATCATTTTGGCCTCTCTCAAATATAAACACTAGAAATCAGCCAAGGAACATAGTTAACCAGACAAGAAAAAATGGGGACTCTAAAAATTACATTTATCTATGACAATGTCCAAAATAGAAAAAGGAACATTAAGTATCCACTATATTCACTTAAATTTGCAGTATCTAGAAATTGGCAGTAGATTTTAAAATTTCAGTTCACCTCCAAAACTGTCCACAATCTTCATCATATAACAAACAAAAGATAGTTTGACGACAATTTCTTCTTCAAACCTTAAATATACCAGTCTCAGAGAAGAATAGACGAAACGATGTGGAAGTGTGCACTTTACTGGTGGTTACATAGTTAGTGAAAAGAAGGCTGAAAGACCTTGTGAACTATCATACTCCACAGCTCAACCAAGTTTATGGACCGAAATTAATAAGCACGCGAAAAATAAAGGTTAGCATGCTTTTTCCAATGCATCATAGGAATCATCATCATCTTCATGGGGGCATAAAAGGGAGATACGTGGGTTATGATACACAGCACATCATCATGAAATCTTCCCACCATAAACAAATTGGCAAAGGTGAGTAGGTAACAACAGAGAAGGGATCTTCAAGGTTTATTTGTTTCTTCCTCCTAAAACATCAAAATCAGAGAAAATGCAACAGCACACCATGAAGCTGAAAAATCAACCTCAATCAACCAAACCAACAAAACAACAAATACCCAGAAAAGCCTACACCCATCAGAAATTAATAATCATACAAAACAACCCACAAGAGGACATCAACAAAAATGGAAGATTTGCATAAGAGGCAAAAAAACAGAAACAACCCAGCATAGGAAAAACCGAAAGCAATCATCCGGCGCTAAAACAAAGAAAAACGATGTCCGATCAGGCAAAGAAACGAAGAATAATGAAGAAGAAAAATACCTTTTTTAGGGTTGGTGACAGAAAGGAAATGGTGGAGGGGAATGTAACCCTAGCGAAAACGAGGACGGTGGTGGTGGGATCTTTGCTATTTTGGATGTAAAGGAAAAGTAATATGCTTTGGGGAAGAAAATGTTGTGGTGAGTGTGGGACAAAGAGCGATAGAGACAGGTAGAGAAAAGACAGTGAAATGTATGAATTCTGATAACGATTTGAGCATTTTGGGTGGGAACCAAACTATATAGTGGGATTTTATCCATTTATTATATAAAATCATTAAATAACTCGGTTTTTGAAATAAAACAAAAATTATTTTTCAATCTAAAGTTGCTTTTTAAGAACATTCACAATGCCACTGTGGACTATTGGAGGAGAATGGTTGCAGGTGAGCATTAAAATATTATTTATTTATCTCCCCGTTAGCTTACAGTATGTGACAAACACCAGCAATCCATAATAGGCGATTTTAACTTTTTTTTTGTAAATATGTAATATTAATAAAAAAATTAATTAATAAGAAAAAGTATATTTAGAATTAAAAGATAGTTTTAATAAGTTAAATTAAAATCTTACTTTTTAGAAATTAATTAATGAAAAAAACTACAAATTTTTTTAAAAAATGAATAAAAATAAACAAAAATAAAATTTAAATTTGATTTTTTTAATATAAATGAAAAGGATTTAAAAATAAATTAATGGCAAAACAACAAATGCATATTCTTAAGTTCTCATGTTTCTCTGATACCTACCCTCGTACTTTTTTGTATCCAATACCTACCCTAATGTTTCCTTTTATGACAAATAACCCATGCCGTCAAATTTTCCATCCATTTTCTGTTAAACTTTTCTAAAATCCCAAAATGTCGTTAGAACAAATCATTTTTATTCAAAAAAATCATTTTTACTTTAGAACAAATAATTTTATTTTACAAAAAAAACTATTTTTATTTTATAAAAACACTTTTGTTTTTTTAAATCATTTTTATTTTAAATTTTAAATATTCTAAAATGCAATACTTATTTTTAAAATTCGGTTTTTATTTAAAAAATGAATTTTTAATAAAAAAAATTATAAAAATAAAAATTGATTTTAAAATAAAACTGATTTTTAAAATAAAAGCATATTTTTATAATAAAAACTGATTTTTTTTAAGAAATATTTTTTAAAAAAATAAAAACTGATTTTCCTAAAAAAGAATTTTTTAAAAAATATAAACTTAATTTTTAAAAATAAATTTGATTTTTTACAATAAAATTTTGATTTTTTAAAATAAAATTTATTTTTTATAAATAAAAACCGAATTTTCAAACTAATTGTTTTTATGATTATGGTTTTCAAATTTTATTTTACTAAAATAAAATTTATTTTTTAAAATAAAAACAATTTCGTTCTAAAATAAAAAAAATTGAGAATTTAAAAAAATTGATCACGAGTTTTTAATTATTTTAGAAAATATATAAAAATAAAATAAAAGAGATATAAGAAATTTTTAATTTAGTCAAAATGGAATTTTTGTAAATAACTAATGGTGTTTTCGTAATTATTTGAAAGATAGGGTTGTAATATTGAAATATAGTTGAGGATATTTTCGTCATTTAACAAAAAAAACTAACGGAGTTGGACGAAAAGAGCTATTTGTCATAAAAGGAAACATCGAGATAGGTATTGGATACAAAAAACATGAGGGTAGATATAAGAGAAACATGACAACTTAATAATATATATTTGTCGTTTTCCCTAAATTAATAAAAAAAAATATATAAGAAATTTTGAATTTAATCATAATGACATTTTTGTAAATATTTAATAGTATTTTCGTAATTATTTAAAAGATACGATTGTAATATTGAAAGACATTCGAGGGAATTTTTGTTATTTACCAAAAATAAGACTATTAGGGCATCCACAGTGCTACCGCCGGTTACTGTCGGAGAGTGGTCAGCGGGGAACATTAAAATAATGGTTTTTAATGTCCAATCAGCTTACCGCCTGCGCAAACAGCCAGCATCCTGCAGTGGCAATTTTTTGCCGGCGGGGAGCCGCCAGTAGTAAGAAAAAAATTATTCTTTTTTATTGAAAATTAAGACGAAAATAGCACACACAAGCTCGAAAGTAACAGAATCAGGATCGTTACACAGCCAACTAAGCATGTTCATGATTTACAGTACGTGAACGTATTGGAGGAATTTCGGTTGGTCTTTAACGATCTCCCAGAGCGAGAACTTCGTGAAGGTTTGGCCGTGCCGGCCTAAATACTCGTCCGCCGCTACAGATCGAAGAAATTTTTTGGTCTGCCCCGGAAGGCGAGTATGAACTGCTGCATGGTAACATAATTCATAACGGTGCATTTTCTTGGATGTCTGCTGCCAATGGTCACTGCACTGCTTATGTGTGCACGGCGGGGCGTCGACCGGTGCATTTTGGACATAATTTGCGAACACTTCCGGTCAATACCTATTATTCAGCCCCATACGTGCATCTTGTAGCCAACATAACACCAGAACCATCTCTTCTTCATGCACCAGGGGTAGGTTGCTGCGCCGACCATTTGAACTTCGAAAAAAAAGAATAAAGTTAGGAAGGGGATAGAAGGAAAGAAGCTCGGGAGCAAGAGAGGTGTGTTTGCTTTTTCCAGCGCCGTGTTTGCTTCTGTCGCCGCTAAATGGGCCTGCTGAACACTCTCAACAAGCTCCTTCTTGGATGTTGCAGGGCCTTTACCTCGAAGCTTCGCTGCTTTGGCAGCTTTCTGACCCATAGGCCGCTGGTACGCCGTTCGACAGTCTGAAGTCTACTTCGGCTCGTTTCTGACCAGCCTCCACCAGCATTTCCAAGTGAATGAAGCTTTTTCATTCTTCTCGTATATTTCCTCGGCCATTGTCGTTACTTCATCATCGGAACGGCCCCTCATGTGGTCCCTCATCATCCGTGGTAAATCCCATGGAAGTTCGTCACTCTCGGATTGACTCCCGCCCAGTGGTCTTTACACTACTTCAGTAACCTTGTAGGATCATCCGGCCCACGCATAGAAGCAATTTCGTCGGCGATGACCCCCCAATACTTCATATTATGCTTCACATTCTCGTGAATTGAATCGTAGGAATGGTGCATCCAAGCACGAACTAGACGCTCGTCCTCATCGGCGCTCCACATATTTCGCCTTCCTTTAGGTTTAGGTGGAACCGTGGCGACGACCTCGGTGACCGTTGGAGATGCCTCGGTTGTCGGTCCTGGTGAATTTCCGAGAGGGAACAATTGTTGCGTTGTCGGGTCAAACTTGTCGTCGGCCAACGAGGTGAACATATAGCCCCATTCGTTGAGATCGAACGACATTGCAAAACGAAAATATTTGACTCTTTGAGTATGAATAGTAGAGAGGTAGGGAAGAAGATGTGGATGAAAAATGTAAATAGAGGGTTGGTATTTATAGAGGTAAAAAGCAAAAAAAAAAATCAATTTTGGGCATGCCAGCGAGCTCCACGTGGCGCCCGCGTGCCCTCACCCAATGGTCGGTGCGGGCATCGAGGAGGGCCAGCTCACCCCACCAGCGAGAAGTGTTGGCGAGGACCTCAACGGCTCTATTTCCCGCCAGCTCCACGCCTGCTCCTCGTCGGCGATTACTCCCCGCCAGTTCTCAGCTCACCTCTATGGATGCCCTTAGAGTTGGACGATAAAGAATTTATTACAAAAAGAAACATCTCGGAATAGATATTAGATACAAAAGAACATAATGGTAGATATCATATAAAAATGACAAATTCAGTGTATGTATTTATCTTTTACCCATAAATTAATGAAATCACACCTTTATCAGCAAAAAAACATAAACAAATTTAAAATAGCTGAAGGGGGCAAGCTCACGGCCATATAGGTGTAGCCGTGAGCTGAAGCACATTTGGAAGCCCTAATCCGGAAATGGTGCGAGCGACGAAGAAGAAGAAGGATGATGCTAGTTCAGTCACCAATCCGGAGACCACAGAGCGCACGAGGCTCAAAAAGCTTGCCTTCTCCAACGGAATAATCTCCGACACTCCCTCCGATCAGCGCCTGGACCGCTCTCTCGCTCCTTCAAAGACGGTGCAGAAGCACCATGGCAAAGACATTCTCAAGAAGTCCAATCGGAAGAATCGCTTCCTTTTCTCATTCCCCGGCCTCCTCGCTCCCGCCGCCGGAGGCAAGATCGGCGAGCTAAAGGATCTCGGATCCAAAAACCCAATCCTGTACCTCGATTTTCCTCAGGTTCTAATTCAATCATATTGTGAAATTTCGCAAAAAAGTGAAATTGGAATTAATGTTGTTGTTGTGTCACTGTTTCATATTTTAGGGTCGGATGAAGTTGTTTGGCACCATTGTGTATCCTCAGAACAGGTACTTGACTCTGCAATTTTCTAGAGGTGGGAAGAATGTCATGTGCGAAGATTATTTTGATAACATGGTTAGTGTTCAGCATCAGTTGCTCTTAATTTCTTGTTATGATCATGATTTTATTGTCATTATTGTTTGACATTCAACCTAGGATTGTACATATACGCTCCTTAGTATGACTAATACAAGTTATGGTACATTGGTAATGGAAACTTGTTCCAAGTGCCTCATTGTCTTCTTGTCAGGAATACTGTTTTGATAATGCACCTTACCAATCTAATATTCGTGTCAGGAATTCTGATTTGTAGATCCTTTAGCCTGTGGGGTTGAGACTTGAGAAGATGCAGCTTCTTATTTTCCTCAATAATCCTTGTGATTTTTGAGTGATTACATTTTATTTGTTTTCAGCTCATGTCTGACGTCATTTCCAATTTCATCTTTTGGGGCATGGTAGTTGTTACTTCTATGTTGTTTGAAGTATCCTACTTGATATTCTGGAGTTTGTGATACGTTGGTATACTAGTTGAGCACTCAGTTGAACAACTTGGGCTTTTTTTAGGTTGAAGTAGAGTTTGACATAAAATTGAGTTGACCAACGTACAGTGCAAATATGCATGCAAGGGAGAGTTTTTGAAGTATCCAACAACTTATAAAGCTTGAGAGTGCTTAATAAACTAGTTGGGCTATCCCCTTAGTAGCTAAAGTTCTAGGTTGTGGTAAAACTTAACGTACATCTAACAGTTTATGATATTCCCAGATTGTTTTTTCTGAGGCATGGTGGATTGGAAGTAAGGATGATAATCCAGAAGAAGCACGACTTGATCTTCCAGAGGAACTGATTAAGGTTAGTTTTCCGATATCAGTTTTTAGGCTGTTGGAATGTATATATTAGTATTACCTATTTGTTTTGACAGAATTAGAAACCATTGTCCTTAATGACCCATCCTCAATTATTTTTCTGTTTGGTTTTTGTTTCAGGAACCAACAGTTGATTATGATTTTAAAGGCGGTGCGGGTGGAGCATTTATAGATAAACAAGGTCTCAATGAGACGCCAATTAAATCTACTGCACGGCCATTTAAGGCTGAGCTTGAAGACGATACATCTGATAGCGAACCCGATTTAAAGGATTTAAACCAGACGACACCAGTTCGACAGTCAGCGAGAACTGCTGGAAAAAAAATCAGGTATTTTCCTGTTCTGTTGCTGCAAGAATATTTCCTATTATCAAATGTGATGTGCATCTTTTCTTTCCTATAAGCACACTTGTAGATGCCATAATTGATATGCGAGACATAGAAAACAGATAGTGATATTGAGTCTATATTTTTTAATGGGATAATTGTCCAAAACTACCCTAAAGTTTCATCCACAAACGAGAGTTTCGTCCACGCTGTGTGGCTACCCTGAAGTTTTGTCCACAACTTTTTTAGTTTTGACGTAATAGGGATGTTCATAATGATGGTCTGGGGCCTCTGGGCAGTGCTTCCCGGATTGAATAGAAGCGTGGACAAAACTTCAATGCACCCACAAAAGCGTGTGCAAAATTTCAATGCACCCACAAAAGCGTGGACAAAACTTCAAGGTAGCCACACAGCGTGGACAAAACTTTGTACATCAACTCATTCGTGGACGAAACTTTAGGGTAGTTTTGGACAATTATCCCTTTTTTAATTATTTCCACAGGAAAATATTAATACAATGTCTCGTGCGAAAACTTTTCCCTTCAGTACAAATAAATATTCCTTAGGATTCTTGAGGCTTGATTTAATGATAATGATTGGGAGCATAATGACATTTTCACTTCTGTTTAGGGGTCACAATACTAATTAAGTATACCTTAGGTACTTTTTATTATTTTCTATGAAAATTCACCACTCTTTTCCAACTTTTATTTCGATAGCATAGGAATAATCCAAGCAAACATTGGAAAGCATGGAATATTATTTCTCTGATATCAATGGAGCCTAAGACATTGCTAGTTGGAAGTGAAGGAAAGGTAATGTAAGCTAGAATACCTCTAGCATAATGTTCGGTCTGCAGGCATCATGCTTCACACATGTTGCAATATCAGATGGCTTGAAAATGATTTCCTCTTCATTATTAGTCAAGATGCAAATAGATTTTTTTATATAGACATACGAGCTCAGGTCGATGCAGTCTTGGGAGAGTAATTCATAGGTAATTTGAAATTTGAACTAAATTTGCGAAACTGAAAAATAAATTTAACCCACTGGCTGCTGATATAGGACATGTATCTTTGACATTTACTTCATGGCAAGAGCTAGCAGTTTCGGTATTCTATAAATGTGCAAAATAGTATGGAGGGTTATATGCATTTCAGCCTTGAAAACTTAAATAGACCAACCATTGCCACTACATTTCCAGAATTTTGGTACTTTAATGGTACGGGCATTGTGTCATATATAGTTTATCACTTTCATGGTAGGAGTTAAACTTATGATTGATTACCCCTGTCAAGCATTTTCAAGAATAGAATAATTTATTAGTCACTTGTTTAGTTGTCTATCTTGTAGTTGGTTTGCACACATGCTCATCTTGTGGGTGGATTGTCTTGGATAGTTGCACCCTTTGATAACATCTTTGGAACCCTGAGTCTTTATTAGTTAGAAGTTATATTTTTAGCAACACAGCCTTTGTTATTCTCAATGAAGTTTTAAGATCTTCATCCATGTAGTAAAGATTTGCAGTAAAAAAGCTTCTTTGTAAATGCCCTTATGTAAACCTTACTCTTCTGCATAGCTGTGGTGCTACACCTGTATATAATATATGTGCATCTCATTGGGCAGCCATAACGTTTTGTTAATGATTTTTTTTTTGTTAATGGCACATTCAAGAATATGTGATTCATGAACACATTTTTAAAGTTTGAATTTATGTTCTTTCAAATGATTAAAAATTGTGACACCAGATATTGATTAGCATTTGGATCTACAAACTTTGTTAGTCTTATGTTGTCTGTCACATTTCCTGGTAAGTTGTACTATTCTTTTGATCATCTAGTTATTAAGTTTGGATGCATTCTCAATTCCTTAACTGTTTTTTTTACCGCCTAGTTATTACGTTCGGATACATTCTCAATTCCTTAACTGCTCTTTTGATCATCTAGCTATTAAGTTTGGATGCATTCTCAATTCCAGGATGTAATTGCCTTTGATCTTTTTACTGATTCAGTTTTGCAGAATCTTCTTCTGGGGGTGATTCTGTTGGAAGTGATGCGGACATACACGATATAGAAGAGGAGGAGGAAGAAGAAAAGGTTGACCTGGACCATAAATCTGCAACCATTACCGCTGGAAATATCCTTATCTGAAATATTCTTAGTGTTACAGTTTTTGTTTTAACAGCTTTGCATGCCAATATGCATGACTTTGGAGTTTTTGCCTCCTCCTCAGCAACTGGGTTAGTGTTGTAGGACGGCAGGAAAAAAATAGTACCAGTTGGTTTCCTTAATTGGTAGAAACAGAGTAATTATTCTGACTATGGCATTGACGACAAGGAGGGGAGCCATGTAGAGTCTCAGGTGATCTCTGTGCTAGAAAAGAAACCTAAGTCTAACGCAAAATCCAGCAGTCATCAGAGTTCACTTGTTCAATCTACTATCTCTACATTGTTTAAAAAAGTTGAAGAAAAGGTATGTATGATAACTCTGAATATATTTGAACAATCGATAAACCTTAACTGAAGTTTCTGATTATAGCTATGTTAATATTGGGATGCAATCATAATCAGAAAGAAGCTTATTGAAGTTAAACATGTGTGCTTGTACTTATCGAAGTTACACAAATTACCAGTGGCTTGCCTTTGTTCAATATGTGTAAAACCCAGTGTTCTAAAAATCCCGACCAGGCCCAGCCTAGGCACCATTTCTTTGTTGGCCGACCCGATTAACTCCCGATTAATCCCCGTTTAGTCCCCGATTAATCCCCAAAAGGCCCTAGCCGCCCGACTAGCGCCTAGCGATTTTTAGAACGTTGGTAAAACCTTTGGCTTATCTTTTTTAAATAAGTGTTCTACGTTGATCCTATGACTTTGGTAAGATACCTAGAGATTTTTCAAGTCCAACCAAAACGACATCAATAGTTTGTCTTTTTTTTTTCCTGTTAGTATCCCTGGATACATGTTGATCCCATGATTTACCTTTGTAGGAATTGTTGAGTCTGTGTTTTGCTCTTTGCATGCCACTTTTTCCTGAAATACATGTTCATTACCATTATGATTTTCTTGTTGGGATGTAATGCTATACTTTATTGAATGGACAAACTCACATTATAAATTTCACCAAAAGAACCATAGTTTACTCACATTTTGTTTTACTTACAGAAGGTAACAAGAACTCCAGGGAAAACCCCATTGTCTAAAGGTTGAATTTCTCAAATGCATTTCCTGCTATAAAACAGTTTACGTTGCAATTAGAATATAAAATACAATCAGTACATTTGATGATTTTATTTTCCAGTTCCTGATGGAAAATCACGGCAAACAAGTGTGAAAAGGAAGATTGATCAGGTGAGCAATGTTCATTTCGGTTCTCTTTTTTTCCCTACCCTTTAAACACTGTTACCATGGTTTGGCTTGATTTGCTCTTTGGCAATTACTTGAGGTTAACTTAGGGCTGCATTCTGATCAAGTTGAATTTTTCACTTTTGCAGACAGAAGGGTCTCGGAAAAAGAATAAAATAATTGCAGAAAAAAGAATTGGTTAGTCTTTTCTCTCTTCTTTGTCATAACATAAGAAGCCATTTCTGCCTCTGAATCGGTTATCTATACACACATACATACATGTTCAGTAAACGACTAACTAGAAGAAGAAGGAGATAGGACGGCCAGTTTGTTCTTGGGAAACAGTGGAACTGACAATGATGAAGAGAGGATGTATTGTGGAAATGGAGCTCTAATGGCAAGCCAAATCATGTTAGTGTTAACAGATGATATCTTGTAAAACTCTATGATTTTGGGGTGAAGAGTGAAGCTTGAAGACATGCTTCAGCTGATACTTTAGAGGACAAGATGCTAGATAATCTGACCTTAGTGTTTGTGAGGATGACATGTTTTGAGGGTTTGAATAGGATACACTTCAAGTTTTGGTGGTGTTTGATTTGTTTTGAAGATTTTTGAGGAAGTATATATTTTTTCCGTAGGATTTCATCCTAATAGGGTAGGATTATTAGTCATTTTGTGTTCTCATGAATTATTCTGAAGGCTGGCACTTGAAATGGTGACGACTTTTTTCTTGGGTCTGTCTGCATGTATGTCAATTAGGCAAGTTCATATTTGGAATGTAGATAGGAAATGATGACTGATACTGTGAGTTTGTGGCATGCACTGACTTTTATCATTCCATCTAAATTTAGTATGTGGGGTTAAATATCTTTGCACTTGTTAGGGTGTACTTTTCAATTCATGGCGGTGATTCATTTTAAAATCCTCTATGCATCATTTTTCTTTTCTTTGCAAGTTCACCTTATCATTAACTTTATTTGAATTGTAGGGAAAGGAGAGAAGAAAGAAACTGAGGTATGATTATGTATATTTTAGGTTATGACATGTTTTCTTCTTTCTCTCTTCTAAAGTTCTTAGGAAGTAGGGTGCTCAAAGAGATTAGGTTCCTAGATTCTAGTTAATCAAAAGGAACTCGTCTCTTTCAATAATAACCTTGCTTCTTTCTCTCTTTCCTTTGGCAGGGGCCACATAATTGCTTCACTCTTATCTTCTTATCACTTTATTTTCTTAGTTGGTTTTATTATTCTGTATCAAGAGTACAAAATACACTTCACACAAAGCATTAACTAGTTCCTTCCTTTTTATATATCATTATGGAAAACTCGTTTCCTAGCTTTCACGCACCCTCCTCTGCCGTTTGAAGTTCGTTATAAGGTCTTACTGTATGTAGTTTAGAAACCAACAACACTATAAGTCCAGTTCTTACGAGTGACTGACATTGTTGTCAACCTTGTGTTAGACTGAAGAAGATGATATAGAAGAATTCTCAAGCCAATCAAGGGTATGTTTACTGATTCTTACCCAAGCTATGTTTCTAGTTGCTTTATGCTTGAACAATGAAAATTTGACTTTCTTATAATCAGTTAACCCTTCCCATTTTAAGAAAAAATGTAATAGTAAACATTTCCTTGCTTACACTTTATACACTCCATCTAGCCCAAATTCAAGCTTACTATTTGACTTCTAGGTTGGATTGGCTCATTATCATAGTTTGTTTCGGGCTTGTGGTCCGTTTATGTATCCTCCCCGTTCATATATTTTTGCTCCACATGTAAGAGCTAGGGATGGCAAGGGGGTGGGTTTGGTGATCTCCGACCCTGCTTTGGTCCTCAGCCCCCGCGTCCTGTCCTAGCCACGTTCCCATTCCGATTGGGGACGGGGAATCCCCGAACCCACCTCGAGAAAAAAATGCAGAAACAGTTCTGTTGAGAACTCATAAATGCATCAGACTTATAGTAGTGTATATCTCCTTACAGGGTGGGGTATGCATCAGACTTATAGTAGTGCATATCTCCTTACAGGGTGGGGTATGCTAGCCCAGCCCCAAAATACTATATCCCTGCCTGACCTGCCCCATACCCGAATAATACCCCTCCCGTTCAATCCCCATCAAATCAGGGGTATCGGGTCCCCACCGAGATTGGGGTGTTTTGCCATCCCTAGCGAAACCTGATCGTGAGGGAGGGTGTTCAAGTGTCCCGTAGTGGAAGAATGTGGATTTAGTGGCCACTTGATAAACATCTTAACGCTTCCGCTCATCAACTTCAGCATTTGGGTTGGAACAGGCTTTAACACTGATGTATATTGATATTGGACACCCACTGAGACATGGTTTTAAGACATGGGTTGGATCAGGCTTTATTGCTTTATTATTGTGTATTATATAGCAATAATTACTCAAGTAGTCTCTTAACTATGAAAATAACTAATTTAGTCGGATAAAAGTTATGCCATTAAGTTGCTCCGGAAATATTTAACAATGATTTCATGATCTGAAAATTTCTTTTGTTGCATTTTACGTTACTTAGGATGCAAGTGAAAGTGATGAAGATTGGGTTGCTTGAGGGTGGCTATGCCTAAGTGGTATGGAAACACACAGATTAGTCAATTTGTTGTCTTATTCTTATTGCTTTGCGTATTTATATCATACAATTGACTCTAGCCACGGTCTGATTTGTCTAAATGCAGGAGCTCAAATTGTTGTCACAGAAGGAATAAGGAAAAAAAATAGTGGTGTTATATCGTCCAGCAACAAGAAAAATAGTTGAACCTGTAATGTAAGGCCTTACGGAGGTAGTTTTTATGCAGGCAGAAATGCTATGACACATCCTGTGTGTATGCTTAGTGGTTGGATCCAGTTTAGTAGTAGAGATAGTGAAGAGGAAAAGAAAATTTGAGAAATGAAATCATGTAATGCCTGATAAATTTAAAGCCGACGTGCATACACGTAATTTCAGTACGTAGACAGGATCATGGCAATGGAAAGGGTAGAGGGTAGTGTGGTTTAGTCAGAATTGCTTGTGCAAATTGTACTGTAGCTATGCATCTTTGAATCCAGGCAAATTGTACTCTAGCTTGTGCAAAAAATGATGACCTTAATTCTATGCCAACACAGTGTCCAGAAATGAAACATTTGTTGATAATTTCTTGTTATTTATATGGTTGAATATAAAACTACGGCTGATACTCAATGGTGGTGATTAGGGTCTCAGCAGAGTGCCTACGATGGTCATTTCTATTAAGAGCACCACCAATGGTCGTGATAGGGGGAGGCTAAAGAGGAGTGGTCGAAAATTTTGAGGAGAGAGTGTTGATGGTTGTGGAATCCTACCATGGTTGGAGTAGTCGGTTAAAAGCATTTTGGAGGAGAGAATGCTATTTGCCCTTGCTACACCAAAACAACTATTCCTTAGCCCACTTATTGTACAAGATAGTTGTAGGAGGCATTCGTTTGGAGAAGAGAGTGTCAAACAACTCTTCCATATATGTTATTACCGTGGGAGATGTTTTAAGTAGGTGATTAGATGGTACTCAACCGTTTCCAATCTCGGCATAAAAGTCATGTTACAAATTACAATTAGTCTGACATTTTCTTCATCTGACCATAAGATAATATTGTGTTGTACAACCATTGCCATATATCTGCGTATATAGTCTCGACGGAAGAAAATATGTGCTTATCTAAACAAACATCTAGAGTTCGGCTCAACCCTCTTAGACAACAAGTTTGGCAAGTAATTCAAATTAAGAGCATCTCTAGTTTATGGACTGATAGTTGGCTGATTAAAATAGAAATAAGAGGGAGAAAATAAAACTAATTACAAAATAATCTTATCAGTCAACGACGCATTCCGTTGACGATAAGTTCACCAACGGCGCGATCTGCTGGCTAATACAATATGGTGAAGAAAAGGCTTGTTTTGTTGCTTTCAGTCGTGTGACTGGATTTTTTTATTTCAGTCGGTTGATAGGATTTTTTTAATATATTCATTATTTTCATCAGCCAACAATCTTGTTAAAGACTGGAGATGTTATAAGGGACAATGATTTGGTTTTGGGTGTAGATTGACTCGGATAGTTAGACCTATCATTTTTTTTTTTGTATCATAATAATGGGGCTATTACTGTAAACTTATAGAAACTTGGATTAATTGTCAAAAAGTATACTACAGTTTTGTCCATAAACGAAAGTATGCATAAATTTTTGTCCACGCTTTGTGGGTGCACTAAAATTTTGCCTACGCTTTGTGGGTGTACTAAAGTGTTCTCCACCGATTTTTTTAGAAAAACGTAACAGGAATGTTTAGAATGAATGATCTGGGCAGTTCTTCGCAGATCGAATAGATTTGTGGGCAATACATAATGCATTTTAAAGTTGTGTATGCAATTCATGATGCATTCTATAGTTGTGTGGGCAATACGTTTTTTGAAAAAAAATCGATAGGCAAGACTTCAGTACACCCACAAAACGTGAACAAAACTTCAGTACACCCATAAAGTATGGACAAATATTTATACATATTTTCGCTTATAAACAAAACTTCAGTATACTCTTTAACAACTAACCCTAAAATATGCATAAAACCACTCTAGTTGCTTCTTGTCATCTCATTGATATTAATGAGTTCCTCAAAAAAAAAAAACAAAGAGGGGCAAAATGTATTTTTACTGGTGTATAACTCATCCATGACAAAAAATTAACTAATCAATGTATAACTAATTATTTTGAATCTTTTTTTTACGAGTGTATAACTCATCCATGACAAAAAATTAATGTTATATATTTGTAATATAGATATAATTAAAATTAATAATAATATATTATATTATTGGTCATAGATAATAAGATGAAAATATGAATTTTATTAAACACTCATATTTTATATTTATAAAATGAATTTTATTAAACACTAACATTATTTTGTTTTGTTTTAGGGTTTTGGGAGGATAAATTAAACGTGCAATGCAATTATTAATTATATTCTTGTGTTAAGATTATTTATAATTTATAATTTTTTTATCAATATATTTTTAATTTTATATAACGTTTAATATTTTAATAAAATATTTATTTAAATCAGCAAAATATCAATTCAGCATCCCGTCAACATCCACTCACAATACGGTTCCCTATCCGGTTTGTACCACTGTAGAGCACAACTTATTTGAAGGATTGTAAACCTTAATTTTATACAGTCAGCATACGATTTGATCATTCGGTTTGATTATCTGGTTTGACTCACTGTAAATGCTCTAATGGACTAACCTATCATAATCTAACGCATATGTATATAGTGATCAAGGTCAATAATTTGATCAACCGAGCTCCATAGCAAGAATCACTAAACATTGTGGCTTCATTGGACAAGGACAGTCCTCAATCAAAAAAACCATGAAGCATTACCGTATAAGAGCATCTACAATGATCAATGCAGGAAAACGTTACAGTAAGAGTTTGAAGAGAGAGAAATTAATAAAATAATAAGATTTAAGGAGAAAGAGTTGCTAGTTCCTAATTACCATTTTTTAAGGGTATGTTCACTTAACGGGTCTTGACGGTTCGAATGGGTTTTGTTAGTTTTTAATAATTACCGATAATCTGCTACTTTGATTTCAGAAAAAAAATAAATAGGAATATAAAGCCAGAACAGATCATAATACAACGAGTTTTTTTTTTTTTGAAACGACAGAGTTGGATTAAGGTTTTCCCATTTGTATCTTTGTTTCATGGGTATATCGTAGATACTACAATAAAACTAAAGCAGATCAGTGGACTCAAGATTAAGTAAAAGTTGCTTTCAAGCAATCCATCCACACACACATACAGGTGGAGAGTAGCCTGGACACATGGGGAAAGCAATTACCACAAATACATATTTTCAAAGTAAAGCTTCACAAAAAGGATACCCCAAGAAAACGCCAACACAAAATAGACTCAACCTTATCATCATCCTTTCCAACAACAAGTCACATTCTGCATATCCTTTCTATCCAAAAAACTTCATCTCAGATCAATCCATGGTGGTCCTCACACTACACTTCATGGAGGGCTTTCATCTTGTCCACACTAAGATATTCTTGAAACTTCTATTCGACTAACTAACGACAACGACAAGTAAATTTGGACAAGGCTCAAAGTGACGCCCCTTAAGGCTCGTAAAAGGCAACATAACGATATCCAAGTTGAAGTGTTTAGTGTTGGTTTGTATCCATTACATACATGACATTCTATTTGCAACAGCATCAACAAATAGGAAAACAAAAACTGCCCATTGATAATAAAGGGGGCTCATCTTCCATCGATCAATGGAGTGATGAGCTAGTTTACAATCAAAAGAGGGCTTAAAGCTTAGCTCCAATGTAGAAAAACAAAACAACTTAGCTCTTCACAGAAGTACGTAACCTGTGATAATACAGGCCAGGCCAGGACCCAAAAAAATAAATCCTACAGCCTGTAACTCTGTGGGGATTGATTTCACATTTTACTAGTTACATTCTTAATATTTATAGAGATATTACATTTAGGAAGGAAGATCATTAGGTGGAACTGTACACAATTGAAAGGCAAGAGAGCGGATGACATATATAAAAAACTGACCGCGGTTTCCTCCTCATCATCTTCCAGCCATGACCAAGGGTTTCTCATCGGTGTCTTCTGCAGACGTTAACGCTTCAGCACGCCGTGGAAGGGGCAGATCGGAATTAGTCGGTATTGCTTCTGCTAACACCACCTCTTCAGCAGGTTGTGCAGGCTCTGGCTCAGCTGGTTTCGGTGTGTAGGTGAAGGACAGATCCTTGTTGCCCGCAAGAGCCAGTAGCTCTTTCTCTTCCAGCCCTTTTGCTGGCCCAAGGCTGCACCGATCCGGTGTGTGCTTAGCCAATGCATCTCTGAATTTCTTGATCTGTAGCATCAAAACAATACACAACCAAAGTTATTACAAAAGAATTCCAGTTCTACAAAGAGCATGTTAAAGTACAAATCACCTTACATACTATGTCTTGGGGGAAATTCCAATTTACTACCTGAACTATGAACTAGTACACAACCAAAGCTATACCAAAAGAGCATGTTAATGAACAAATCACCTTACAAACTATGTTTTAAGGTCATACAAAGATAACGAAAGAATTAAACTAAGAACTGGAAATCAAGGCTCAACCATCATCAAATAGTATCATACAAGGAAAGAAGCCATGAAAACATTTATATGCATATAGGTTCGCAGATGATTAACAAACTAACCGTGGCATTAGTGCAGCTAAAGCTGCAGAGACGACCGGCAGCACCTCTGTAGAACCTGAAGAAAGGCAGCACATGAACATTGAGGCTGTAGCACATGG
The DNA here is from genome assembly GCA_963921825.1 of Erodium maritimum. Taxonomy (NCBI): domain Eukaryota; kingdom Viridiplantae; phylum Streptophyta; class Magnoliopsida; order Geraniales; family Geraniaceae; genus Erodium; species Erodium maritimum. The sequence continues at coordinate 79,307,759 of OY997590.1, forward strand.
ATTTGTGCTCCTCGTAATTCACCTGAAGGAACTGCACATCTGGGTTCTGCTCTGCCAATTGACATATCTGCTCGAATCATACACAAACATGATCAGAGATCAATCCAAAATCATATAATCAACGAAAAATCGACTCAAAACTCGTGTAGTATAGTACCTTGGGGTGAAGAGCCTTGCAGCCACCACAGCCAGGAGAGAAGAAATCAACAATCACCAGCTTATCCCCAGCGTTGAGGAGGGTATCCACCAGCTCTTCTGCACTTGCCACCTCTCTCATGTTTGGCTGCACACCCTTCTCCCACCATTTCTGCTGCTTCCCGATCCTCAGATTCATCTGCTGTAAACACAAAACAGACCATCAAAAATCAAATCTTTACGAGACCCAACACAGACCCAAAACGGTGTTTTTGTTCTGGATCACTGACCTGGGCACTGATTGAAGCGAGAGACGAAAAGTTCCGTTTTCTGGGGGAACCTCCGGATTTCTCAACGCCCAATTTCTTCCCGTAGAAGCTGCTCCGCAGAGACAGAGACGAAGATCTGGGAGCCAGAGGCCTCATCTGGACCACCCTCCTTCCATAGCAGCTCCTGGGAGACGAAGACTGCTGATTGCGCTGGTGGAACGAAGCCGAGAACAGATTCGATTTGCCCAATACCATCATCTCAGCCATGATTCACCACAACAACAATTAACAACAGCAAATCCAAATCCAAATAAAAAATATTCTCCGAAGAAGCACAGATTAAGCAGCTCTCACTACACGATTTTCCCTCCCCTCTTGTACTCTCTCTCTAGATTTCTCAAAACAACACCCACAACAAAAAAATTAACGATCTGAAATCTCTTTGTAAAAAATAAAAAAGCGATTTTCCCCTTTCTCCCCTCTTTTTTTCTTCCTCGCGATTCGATCGATCAAATCCAGAACCCAGAAAAATTAAAGGAATTGGAAGAAAACCCTTTAGAGATTGAAGAGATTCTTATAATACGGGGTGTTGAATTTGATCTCTCTCCGAATGGGAGGGAAGTGGGGAAGAAAAAGGGGATGGAGTGAAGAGAACATCTGGTTCGTGGACGTTTTGGGCCGTTGGATCGCTTGGTCGACGGTCGATGGGCTTTGCGGATCGGACGGTGGGGATTTGAAGTTGGGTGTTTGTGGACCGGAAAAGGGCACTGGATAAGGTTGCTTTTGGCTCCTTTATCTTTCGAATATGGAGCCGATCTTTATGGTGAACTGGCGGTGCACGTGAACTATGGACTCGCGGACACGTGGAGCAATTTCCACTCATCGGACAATTTTGTGGGTATGCTTTTGGATAAAAGTTAAACTAAATTATGGTTGCTTTTTTGCCAACTCATTGCTGTGTGTGCTCTTTTCCTTTCTCTCTTCTCAAATTTTGATCTATTATTGGATTAGATTTGATTCATTAAATGTAACTTCAACTGTGTTTTTTTTCTACCATAAATAAGATTTATATTATTTTATGAAAAAAATTTCAGAGTAAAATAAGATACATTAAAATAACCATGATTTTTTTTGAACTGACATTATAGATAAAAAGTGTTTATAAGTAGATAAACTACCAAACATCAAGCTAGAAAAATTGAAAACATAATCCTAACAATAGAGCACCTCAACACAACAGAGCTCAAGACACCGAACTGTTTCGCTTCAGAGGGGAGTGTTGCGGTAGCGTCTCTCGACATCGATACAACAAATCTAGACTGGAAGCTTGGGTAGAGCAAACCCATTTCCGGAATGGTATTGTGGTGGACTGAATACTCCCCCAGGTTGCCAATGTGCGTCATCCGCCTTAAGGTGATAAAAGTAGGGTTCCAAAACGTGGGATTGCTGACTTCCGAGAAGATAGGGAAGTACCATACGAGATCTTGGTGGAACCTTTGCCACCTTACGTCCAGTGGGGCGGTGATACAGGCCGACCCCCACTGGACCTCTTCGTACTCATTTTACGAGGCGAGGGTGCTTGTATCCCCCACCGCTGCATATGAAATGTCACTTGATTGTAAAGAACCTTTTCATTCCGTATTCCTCCTCCTAATTGGATCTTCTTGATGTCGTCCCAAGGTTAGGCCCAAAAAGTCTTTTAGGGTCGAGATAGGCCCATAATTACACCAAAGCCACTAGCTTACTAGATCTGGGCTGGTCGGGTCGGGTCACCCGGCCATACAGGCTTCATAGTCGGATCCTGGACCCTACCCGGATCCTCATTCACCCGTCGCCTCTATTTGGTAGCCGACCTCGGTGCCGGACACATGGATCTTGGCTCCCCGACCTCGTCCTCTACCGGCGGTTGGTCCTTCCCATGCCCAAGTGTCCACCTTGTCTCATCTCCGATAGTGCTCAACCGGTTGTCCATCCCCCCTTGAGAGCACCCACATTCCATTGCCGTTTTCGGTGATGATGAGGTCTGGTTGCGTACAACCTACTCGTTATACCTTGTGGCTTCTCTAGGAGAATACCTTGAAGCCGTCTGCCTCCCCACAACCGAGATTGTGGGGGGGGGGGATTTCATTCCATCGTCGGAGCAAGAAACACACGTCCTCTCCCCGCCATCTCTGCAACACCTTCGATCACCGGAGACTTTGAGCGGGGACGCGCTGACTTTGCGTGTGGAGGTGAGAGGGGTTGTCCCATATGGAGAACTCTCAACGGTCGTGTCTCTGGTCCCTCCATCATGATCTCATGGCTAATAGGGAGAGAAATTATGTCGCCGTTACTGTCATGTGTCCACATAAACCCTAAAGGAGAAGGGTTATGCCCTCTGAGAGCCATCCTAAAATGACCAGGATTTAAGTTAAAGCAGTATATAAGAAAATATAAATGAAACAATCGAGGGTATAAACAAGTTATGACCTATTTTCTAACTTGATGACAAATTTTCTACCGATATTAAATAAACTACCAAATGTACGGTTTAGCGTGCAACTATTTTCTTCTCGACTAAGTTTCGTAATTGTCTGAATGCACCCGAGAGATAAAAGTTGAGGAGAGCGACTCACCTTATCCAATCGGGAAAGGGGAAAGACGTTCCTCCTCTCACGCGTCCCGTGTCCTTGTGGGGGTTTCACTCAATCTCCAAGATCTATGTTTATTGCCTCCCGACTTTGCCCATGATGGGGGTAGCAACGAAACCCAAAAGGAGGTGGGAGAGACCCCGCGAGGGTAAGGGATAGATGTGGAGGGGCATCTCGAGAAAGGGATAGTCGGTGAAGGGCATCTTGAAGCACGACGATAGATCGATGGAATCCTACCATGGATGTTATAAGTAACATCATTTGAGAGGTTGAAAGATAAAAGGAAGAAGAATGAGAAAAGCCATTATCGAGACGAGGAGGAGTAGGGGTTTCCTCTATTTCTCTTAACAAAGCTTTTTTTTCTTATGTACCTTGTTTTTTATGGGTATCATACTTTAACTATGTTTTAATGTCAAAAGTATCATCCATTGTCTCGTATTTTTTTTAAATGTAAGAGTGGCATTTTATAGATAAATTCCTGAAATCAATGCCCGATAAACAATCACACAGTGAAATCTAAACATGAAGCCCGGACATCGTAGGGCTAAAAACAAATGAAACCCGCCAAAGGAATCAACAAATTGTCTCCAAGATGTAGTTGCGGCAGCGACCGGGACTATCAATACAACATTTGGGGACTGACAAAACAGTTTTAGCCTACCCAGAACCTAAGAAGTGGTTGTGCACAAACTTTGAACGTCCTCACTAGATATGTAATCTTTGAGTGCTTGTTCCAACGTTCGTTCGAGTTCCGTTCGTTGGCACAAACCTCTCTTCTGGCATCGGAATTGTTCGCCATTTCGAACAAAAAAAATAGAGAATATAAGATTTGAAAGTTTGGAAGAGTTGGTAATGGAAAGTGTGATTCTTTTGACGCTAAACATCTGAATTCATATTAAATTTAGGTCAATTTAGCAATTAATTTTGTGTTCTTCAAAATAAAACTTATTTTTCAAGAGTCAACAAATAGTCAAATGACAACTAATCGTTGGCGTAGGCGGATAGTATCGTTGGTAACGTAACCGACATACCTATATATCAGTATCTATCCGCCACCAATCCGTCGACTATCCGCCAACTATTTGCCGCCGTTTCGTCTTTACCAACACCAATTCACCAACAAATTATTTGCGATTGAAGATACTCTAAGAAAAACTTAAGAGCATAATATTCGCATGTTTTAGGTCTATTGGTCCGCGTTAGGTCTCAAGGGTTTCTGGTTCCGCTGTCATTATTGTCGTGTGGAGGAAGGTATCGGCGAGTCCGATTCAGGGGTGGTTCTCGACGTCGGATTGTGGTGTAGCAGGCCTAGTTCTCGATGAAGGGAGCAGTGGTGCGTTTGCTGATTGGGGTTGATCGGATCCTCACTGCGATCTGAAGCGTTTTCGATGGACGAGCTGCAAGAATGGTTGAAGGGTGTGGTGATTGATAGTGATGAGGTGTTGAATTTGGAGGACGGGAAGTATAAGATAGGGTTGGCGGTGAAGGTGTTCACGGGGAGGAAATACAAGGACGACATATTCCGTACGGTGATGAAGAATGCTTGGAATACCCGAGACGCCTTGACACAAACCCTAGCACCAGATGTAACATGGTTCTTCTTCAAGACAGAGAGAGATGGAAGGAAGGTATTGGAGATGGAACCCTGACACTTTAACAAGGCCCTAATGACAATGGAGAAATTCTCCCCGCAGGTGAAGGTCGAAGAACTGAGGTTTGACAGCACTTCTCTCTGGGTACAGGCATCGAACCTCCCGTTCAATGCTCTGACAGGGGTTGTAGCGGAAGTGATTGGAAATAAGGTGGGTAAGTATGTTGAAGCTGAGTTGAATGATGAGGGTAGAGCACCTGAGGACTTTTTGAGAATAAGAGTTCGATGGGATTTGGGGAGACATTGAGGAACACGGCTAGAATTACCTTGGGTCGGAATGCTGCACCAACCATTGTAAGACTGTAGTACGAAAGATTATCTGAGTTCTGTTATAAATGTGGCCGGTTAGGCCACACGGAGAAGGACTGCGAGGTTGAACCTGACAAGCCAAGGGTAGAGGGCCAGTTCGGACCCCATATGCGTGCTGATGCGCCTAATCCGATGGGTGGTTCAAGGAATGGAGTGGGGACCGGACTCGAGAGGTATCTACTATGCTGAAAGGAGAGTCAAACCGGATTGTGCCAATGATAGTAGAGCAGGGGAAGCGACTGGACATAATGAGGTATGATGGGGGGGAGGAGTGAGGAGGGGAGGTGGAACCAGAGAGAGGGTATTCGGGTGGGGGAAGATGTGGATACGCAACATCTAGAAGGAAGGTTGCAGAGTAATAAAAAGAAGCATAGTGGGGAGGTGTCTTTATCGAGTGCAATGAATATTTTAAAGGACTCTCTAAATGTGGAAACAAAGAAGGCCACACAGGAAAAGAGTATGGAGGTGGAGAACAGGACACAGACAAAACTTAAAGTCTGTACGATTGTCAAAAGAGTGGTGGTGAGTGATGAGAAGGAGCCTGCAGAGGGAGCTGGGGGTTCTGGTCAGACCTTGGGAAAAAGGAAAGTGGTGGACAATTTTTTTCGATTTGAATGTGGAGCCTGGTACTATAATTCCTGCTCCCCAGGAGGATGCGACAACGGAAATGGCGAGGGTTGCGAAGCAACCCCGCCAGTCACAATGAATGCCATAGCTTGGAACTATCGAGGGCTTGGGAACCCTGGGGCAGAACAGTTCCTTATTGAGTACATTACTCAGAAGAAGCCCGACTTTGTTTTCTTGAGTGAGACGAAGGTAGAAGACAAAGTGATCCAAAGAATAAGGCGCAGTGTGAACTTTGAAGGCGCCATTGCTGTGAACCCGAGGGGAGCTAGTGGGGGGGGGGTCGCAATGTTATGGCGGAGTAAGGACGATGGAGTGTTGAGAACGTTTGGGAAAGACTACAAAGACATGTCTTTTACAACAGGTGATAATATTATGATTCGTGTGACGGGGGTGTATGGTGATCCGTGTAGGGATATGCGGTATAAAAACTGGGACCTTCTCCGGCCATTGGCTAGTAGGAATGAAGGATGGCCTTGGCTGGTTTTTGGAGATTTAAATAACTTGTTGGGGCGGGAGATCAGAGGGGCGGGTTACCTTACCCGACACAATTGATTATAGGTTTTAGGGAGGCGGTGGAGGATTGTGGGTTGAGAGACCTGAAGATAGAGAGGTACAGATTCACGTGGGAAAAAGGACGACATAGACCGGACGGATGGAATCCCAATTGGACCGGGCACTGGTGAACAGGGAGTGGATGACGGTGTTCCCTGATACGAGGTTGATGCATGGTGGACTATCAACGTTTGACCATGCCCCAATTATAGTTCAAGGGGCGAAGGAGGTCATCACTAAGAGAGCGATAACGTTCAGGTTCGAACAGTGTTGGGTTCGGGAGGAGGACTGCGCCAAAGTCATCCAAGAAATATGGAATAATTGTTCGAATTTGTCAATTTTTGATCGAAATGTGAAAGTGGCAGAGGCCTTGGCGGACTGGGCGAAAAAGAGACACATGGGGCTGAAGAGAGAGCTCAAGGAGGTGCAGAGTCAGCTGCACTGGGCACTGAGACAACAAGGGGAAGCACAGGGCAAACGGATTCAGTGCTTACGTAGCAGAATGAATGAGTTGTTGGCAAGGAAAAATTTGGTGTGGAAACAAAGAGCCAAACAACTTTGGCTTAAAGAAGGTGATCTGAATTCGAAACATTTCCACGCTAAGGCGTCGTCTAGACGAAGAAGAAAAGCCATAAGGAAACTCAGGAAGGGGAATGGAGAATGGGCAACGTGGGAGGCAGGGTTGAAGGAGGAGATTACTGAGCATTTTAATAACCTGTTTGCTGCGGATGAAGGGGGGGACTTAGTGAGCCACCTAATACCGAGAAGTATTACGGAAGAGGATAATTTGAAACTGCTTATACCGGTTGCAAGAAGTGAAGTACGGGCGGCAGTTTTCAGTATGGAGCCTTTAAGGTCGCCCGGACCGGACGACTTCAATCCAGGGTATTATCAGAGGTACTGGGGCATCGTGAGGGAGGGGGTCACAAAAATGATGCAAGAAGCTTTTTGAGATAAGAGGCTCCCGAATCATCTGATCAATGAAACGAATCTTGTATTAATTCCAAAAACCCAACGCCCAGAGCGAATAGGTGAGTTTAGACCTATTGCTCTATGCAACGTGCTATACAAGGTCATCACGAAAATAATGGTGAACAGATTGAAACGGGTACTCCACAAGGTTATCTCTAACTCCCAAAGTGCTTTCTTGTCAGGCAGATTGATCACTGATAACGTGATAATATCGGGGGAGACGCTTCACTATCTTCGGAATCGGAAGCAAGGGACCTCGAGACTAATGGAGATGAAGCTTGACATGAGTAAAGCTTACGACCGTATAGAATGGAATTACCTGGAGCGGGTCCTGACGTGCATGGGGTTTCATCGAAGTTGGATCGGCTTCATGATGTTGTGTGTCCGGTCGGCCGAGCTATGGGTGGATGTGGAGGGACGAAGGTTGGGTCCGTTGGTGATGGAACGGGGTATTCGGAAGGGGGACCCATTATCTCCCTACCTGTTTACTATTTGTGCAGAGGGTTTCTCGAGATTAATACGCCAAGGAGAAGAGGCGGGTCAGATCAGTGGATGCAGAATGGCGAGAGCTGCTCCGGCAATTTCCCACCTATTCTTTGTTGATGACAGCTTCTTGTTCTCGAAAGCAAATGTAGGTGGGGCGAATGCCTGGAGGGGAATGCTGAAGGACTATGAGAGGGCGTCGGGCCAGAAATTAAACCTGGATAAATCATCGGTGATGTTTAACCAGAACACTCCTCCAAATGTGCGAAGGGAAGTAGGACATATCCTGGTAATGCGCGAGGTCGAGGACTCAAGATTGTACCTAGGTTTACCTTCAACAATCAGCCGCAGTAAGTATGCGAGTTTTACTTTTATAAGTGATAGAATTGTGAAGAGATTGCAGGGATGGGATGAGCTACTCTTAAGTAAGGCGGGGAAAGAAGTGTTGTTGAAAGCAGTCATTCAGGCTCTTCCGACCTACACTATGGGGGTCTATAAATTTCCTGCAAGGTTAATACTGGATATTGAGGTGATTATGAACAGGTATTGGTGGAGCCATGATGTGAAGAACGGGTCAGGAATAAACTGGAAGCGTTGGAGGAAGTTGTGCGAGCACAGGTTGGTGGGCGGATTGGGGTTTAAATTCCTGGAGGACTTTAACACAACACTTTTGGCCAAACAAGAGTGGAAACTAGTGCAGAGGCCACATAGTTTGGTAGCGAATGTGTTAAAGGCCAAATACTATCATGACTGCGACTATATAGATGCAAAGGAGGGACAATGAAGTAGCTACATCTGGAGAAGCATCATGTCTGGTCTGAAAATTGTTAAAGAAGGTATACGGAGGCGAATTGGAAATGGGCAAACAACCTTGGTCACGGGACACCCGTGGATGCCGTTGGATAAGGGATGGATGAACCCCGTGATCGGTATCGACGTGAACCTGCCGGTGTCGCAGTTGATGGTATCGGGGACGAACCGGTGGGATCAGGCAAAGGTCGTGGGATGCTTCGACCCAGACACGGCAGCGACGGTCCTCTCTATACCCCTTTCTCGGTTCCCTGGAGAGGATGGGTGGTATTGGTGGGGATCGAGACACTGTGACTTCGAGGTGAGGGACGTTTACAGAGACATGCAGAAGCAGCAGGGTAGATGGGCGGAAGCCCCAGTGGTAGCTTTTTGGAAAGCTTTTTAGAAAATAAGTGTCCCACCGAAGGTAAAGCATATGGCCTGGAGAGTTTTGACAGGTTCTCTGCCCACAAATGTAAATTTGAGGGAGAGACATGTTCCTGTAGAGACAGCTTGTGGAGCCTGTGGGGCTCCTGAAACTGAGGCCCATATTTTATTTGAGTGTGGGGGGAATGGGGAAGTGTGGTCAAAGTTGAATGTAGTGCCCCCGTGGGAAATCGAGCCCCTCATGGAATGAATGCACACGGTTATACTAAGAAAGGAGGAGGGGTCGGCTGAACTTACACTGCTCACGTGGTGGGAGTTATGGCGCCTCAAGAATCTACGTGTGTGGAAAAACCAAAGAAGACCTCCGATTGACGCTTGGCATGGAGCGAAATCACTTCTACGGGATTGGAATGAGGCTCACAGTGGGAGTTCGGAGGTATCACCTGACGAACCTCGATTAGCGAAGTGGACAAGGCCGGGGCAAGGGGAGTTTAAAATAAATGTGGATGGGGCTATTTTAAGGACGACGTTGGCGGGTGGAGGAATGATTCTCAGGGGGTCGGAGGGTACCCTTCAGGCAGCGAGGTGTATGCTTTATGAGGACTGTGCATATCCGGAGCTAGCAGAATTATTGACTATTAGAGAGGCCCTGATATGGGTTCAGGAGAATAACTGGGGAACATGCATTGTGGAATCCGATTGTCTGTCGGCAGTACAGGGCATAAATGGAGACTCGGAGCTGATATCCCCGCGCGGGCTCCTCATCCAAGACTGCAAGTCTATTCTTGAGACATTGGTTGAAGTCAATGTACAATTTGCTAGACGTTCGGCGAACAAAGTGGCTCACCTTCTAGCTAGGAATGCGTTGGTATGACATGATTTTGATTGGAACTCTGTTACTGTTCCGGATGTAATTGTTTCTGCCCTATTGGGGGATCTGAATTTTTTTTTTGAGAGAAACGATAATATTATAAATTGAAAAGCATTCTGGTGCCTGCGAAAGCAGGAGTCACCATACATAATAACAAACCTATCAAAACATGAAAGACAAATGCAGAAAAGTAAATTTTGCTCTTAGGTATAATGGTGGTCGGGGGTGTGGGACTGCGGTAGCATCCTGGGATACCGATACAGTATACTCCAACCATAAGAAACTGATCGAGCATATCAGAGGATAAACGTGCAGTGGTGGACCGATTACTCCCCCGGTATGTCAGCGTGCGTCGTCCTCCCTTGACTGATAATGGTAGGGCTCCTGAACGCGGGATTGCTGACTCCCAATTGGTAGAGAAGTAACTCATCAACTGTTGGCGGAACCAATGCCACCTATGTGCCAGGGAGAAGGTACAGTCGACCAAACCCTCCCTGGGCCCTCTAGCACTCATTCCTGGAGGCGAGGGTGCTTGAAGCCCCCCGCCGCTACATGTGACTCCCCAACCGACGCCATCAACCCTCAGCCCAGGCCCAACTGCTCCTCAAGCCAGCCCACCGAAGCCCTAGCGTCCTCCCACGCCGCCGGACCCTTGCCCTCGCTTCTCCTCCACGAAACGGCTTCCGGCGTCTCCTCCAGCGTGACAGCCGAGTCCGAGGACACCACGATCGGGGATTCTTCCTCCCCCGTGGCCAACGGCAGCAAAGGCGAGAGTTTCTCTTCCCCACCACCGCTAGCCAGTGTTCTCCTGCACGAGCTCCTCCCCAGACGCATCGGCCTTGGTCCAGTCGCCGGAGTTCAGCGAAGACACCCCGGTCCCGATTGGAGTCCCCCCTGCAACCCATCCTTCCTCCTCCGTACGTTGGGCCGAGAAACGCATCAGGGATGCGTTTTCGTCCCTCTCCATCGCAATGCCATCGGAGATCACGAGCCCGGCGTCCACAGTCGCTTCCACCGCCTCCGTCCTCGACCCCGAGGCGTACTCCGTTACTTGGTCTCCTTGCTCCGACAGACGCAGTCCCTGAGACAGCCCGCCGCCGAAGACATCCTCCCCGCCCTCCATCTCTTGCGATAAGGTCATGGAAACACGAGAAGATTTTCTACAAAGCTCAAACCCTAACCCTAGCAGAGGAAAAGGAGAGTTGCGGCCATGGAAAGGGAAAGGGGAAAACTGTTTAATATTTGGGGGATCTGAATTAATACAAGCCATGCACAATTTACTCAAAAAAAAAAGAAGAAAAAAAAAACCTTAAGAGGCAAACATTCGAGTCCGACTTCTGGAGGGCTATATTCCCCCCACTCCTGATGCTCTGGAAGGGTCACAAACAGAATTATTTGAAGGCCAGATTTTTTTAGTTTTGAGAATTGACATGTCGGCAATAATACACATACACACACCTGTGGAATCCTCAATGGTTTAATTTATTTATTTATTTTCCGAATTTTCATATATACCTTCGGCCCAAAACTGAAAATGGGCCTTTCATAATGTTCAAAGCCCATTTATCCAAAGCAAATGCAACCCTAGCAGTACCGTTCAGTGGACATAGGCCCTCATCTCTGCCACTCTCTCTGAAGTCGACCACCACAGTTGAGCTGAGTTCACATTCCATCCCATTCCCAGGTTGGTGGAGGCAGCAGCTGACTTGGCTGCTCCTCCATAGAAGCTCCACACTTAAGCTCCTTCCATTGATCAGCCATGGTTACTCGCCACCCATTTCAGCTCAAACCCATCTCAAGCTTCAACACCACTTCCAGGCTGCTCCATCACCGCCACTGCAATGTTCATCTTCTTCACTGTCACACACCCCACAACCCCATTTCCACCACCCCCTCCAATCGACCTCCAATACCCATTACTAGCTGCACAAGCCACAACAATCTGAACCTTCCCATCTCCTCAAAACATGATTTTGATGGTGATACAAATGAACCCACAATTACAAATCATCAGAATGGTGAAGAAAGGAACTTCTGGGGCGCTGTGACATTGATCATCGGCACCGCCGTGGGGCCCGGAATGCTAGGATTGCCGGCGGCGACGATCCGGTCCGGGCCACTACCATCCACCATCGCCATCCTCCTCTCATGGGTCTATGTTGTGTCCTCAATCATCCTTGTTGCAGAGCTCACTTTTGTAGTCATGGAGGAGGATGGGGTTGCAGAGGTGAGCTTCACAGGGCTGGCCAATAAGGCCTTTGGAACCAAGTTTGGTGCTTTTGTAGCTCTTGTCTATGCTTCATTGAGTTTCTCTTTGTTGGTGGCTTGTGTTTCTGGAATTGGTTCCTTAATGTCTCAGTGGTTTCCTTTGATGAATCCTGTTTTAGCCCATGCTTTGTTCCCTTTTGCTGTTGGTACTGTCATTGTGTTCTTCCCCTTCAAAGCCATTGATGCTGCCAATAGACTCTTGTGCTTACTCATGCTAATCTCCATATCTGGACTTGTTGTCATTGGTCTATCTGTGACTAGAACCAAATTGTTGAGCTCATTTGGCCATGCCTCTTGGGGTCTTCCCTTGATTTTGCCTGCCATACCTGTTACTGTCCTAACATTGGGGTTCCATGTGATCACTCCTTTCATTTGTAGGATTGCTGGGGACTTGTCTGAGGCTAGAAAAGCAATTCTCTTTGGCGGCGCCGTTCCTTTGATCATGGTTTTGTCTTGGAATATGATTGTTTTGGGGCTCTCCGGGACTAAGACACCCTCCTCATCATCGAAAGACCCTATATCACTCTTGCTTTCTGTCAATCCATCTGTTTTATCTGCAGTTCAAGGCTTTGCCTTCTCTGCTTTGGCAACTAGCTTAATAGGTTACACTGTGAGCTTCCCAAAACAGCTCATTGACACCTTGGTATTGATCTTTGGCAAAACCAAATCCAAGGAGCAAAATGGAATTGGAAGAGTGGGGTGTGTGACATTTCAGAATGAACATGGTCTTGGAAATGCAGGAAAGCTTAACTTCAATGCCCCAGACTCAGAGGTTGAAGTGAGATCAAGAATGGCTCCATTTGATTCAGTGAAGACCTTTGTGACAGTGCTCATACTTGGTGTCCCGGTGTACCTAGCATCGTTCTTTCCATCTACTTTCTCGAGAGCCCTCGATTTTGCTGGGGTTTATGCAAACTGCTTTCTCTTTGGCATCCTTCCACCACTAATGGCTTATGTATATCGATGCAGAAACAAGCTCAGGTACTCCCAACCATCCCACTCTAAGCTACTTACTATGTTTTGATACTATTTGGATTGTCAAATCTAATCTTTTAGTCAGTTGTACACTTCCATTAGTGGTTTGTTGCCCACTTGGGTTGGTCGGGTGGTCAGAGCGCTCTCTCACTCTTGAGGTTTGAGTTTCGAATTCCGGTGGATACATCTGCTTGGGAGCAGGGTGTAGGTGGAGGCTAGAATAAGAATTAGACTAGACTAGACTAAGATTTCCCCGCTTTTTGTTGATATAAAAAAATGGTTAGTCAGGGGTTTGAGCATTGGCTTATGAGAAAATGATATTGTTTATGCAGATCATCCGTCTTGCCAGGAGGAGATGGCACACTCCTGGTACTACTCACTGTTGCTGTCATCTTGGCAATTTGGCATTGAATAGGTATGGAGCTCTTTCAGCATGCCTAGGTTAGTACCGGACTTTGCAATCTGTAGCTGAGATATGCCAGTTTTGTTATACACATCTTGTTGTACTCATTGTGCTATTTCTACTTTGTTTGTAGAGATTTAGAATTAATGTGCTGATAAGTGTTACTACATGAATAATATTTTTTATGATCAGTGAGAATACATTAATGTACTCCTTCATGCTCGATTCCAAACTAAATCTGTTTTATTTTAAACAAGTTCTGTATTACTGGAACAGTATTCTTTATTAGGAGCAGTTACACAGAATACAAATCATTTTCTCAAGGATTGATCACTTTACTTAAATTTACATCTTTTTCGTTTTATCCTACCCACTTAAAAAGAATTATTTATTATACTCTAAGATGTTTTTTTTTCACTTTACCATACCTAACTATGATTAGTTGCCGTTCAAAAAATATTGGAAAAGAGTAAAGTAAAAAAATATCGCAAGATATTGTAAATGATTTTGTTATTAGATAAAGTAAAGTGAAAAAAGTGTAAAGTTAGATAAGATAATGTGTAATTTGTTATGAATATATGTGATATTTGTTGGATGACTATTTCATTACACGTAAGATTCTAGATTGGAGTTACAAGACTTTTGAGTTTTGTAACTCCCTCATTTATGTATAGATTAATGTAGGTCATTAAGGTTATATCTTCATGTTATGAGCCTATAAATAGAGACTATTGTAAAGTGTAAAATAATGATGAATACAATGATCTATTTCTACTCTCTCCATATTCTCTTGTTCTCTCTAATTTTGTTCTTCCATTCTCTTATACTATCTCTAGTATTGTTCTTACTTTCACAACATAATTTTTCTTCTTTGCAACATGATATGCAGTATAAGAACAACGAAATGCAAGGTACAACCGACAACATGGCTAGTAGAGACATCCTACGAGGCCCAACTTGCCACTGAAGCGTCCGTACGATAAGAGCGTCTTCAATGGGGTTAACAAGGTTAGATGAATCGAGGTAGGTGGGCGAATCTCTTGAGCGTAGTAGTCTGGGAGATGATTTCATTGTCCGGACGAATCGCTCAGCACTAGGCGAAAGCCCAATGACTATAAGTACTCTCTGCCAGTGGCCGAGCGCCACATGTCCACAGTTCTGAAAAAATCACTATTCATCCAACCTATTGACCCGACCTTTTCATTTTCTCTCATGTGAAACACCAATTACTCGTTTGGGCGAAACGATGATAGGTAGACGGATCCCTCAAACACAATAACATGTAAACGACGCCCTCAAACACAGTAACCTGGGCAATAGTTTTTCGTCCGGACTACAAGCACAGTCACCGGCACCAATCCAAGGCAAATAACCTTGGGATCCCCACTTGTGGGTTTCATAGGTTCAAATCTATAACACCAAGAGACTGAACCAGGCACAGGAAATAACAAAATAAGGATGAGCCAATAGTTGTACATGGAATGAAATATGTTGAAATGCGCACATATAAATAGTTAGATACAAAAATTAAGGGGTTAATTACTTTCGGTACTCCTTATGTATTAGTAACATTCCTTTAATATTTTGATGTATTGGTAATGCTCTCGATAAAATTTTGGTCAAGTTTATTTCATTTTGATGATATGTGACCAATTCATAAGGAGTATTAAATATTCCGTTATAAATACATGAGGGGTATTAAATGATCTATGTCAATTCATAAAGGGTACTAAATGACAATTACCAAAACAGATGGACTGTTATCGAATGTCACAAAACGCACACATACAAAAGACATGTTACCAATAGAAAATGGACCTAAAAGGTAATTAACCCAAAATTAAGCATACTACAACTCAACCGAACTCATATAAAACATCTTAACGAATTCAGACTACTTTTGTAAGGAAAAAAAATCATAACCATTAATGATTTCATTTGTCTCGCTCGATAACGATAAAAAAGTTAATCGTTTTAAAATAATTATGTTTTTTTTACAAACAATTTATTGAAAATATACTATGTGATGGAAAAATAAAGCGATCCATTATTAAAGATGAATCTTTAAAAGAAAGATTCATGAAATAGTTAGGAAATGACCTTTTCATGTGAGCTTTTGAAAACTTTTTTTTTTCTTTTTCAAATAGCTTTTGCCAATCTTATACTCTTTGAGTGACTTTGTTAACTTAAAAAAAGCATTTAAGCAACAAATCTGTGGGAGTGGACATCAATAATATACCCGAATCGCCAATCTCTGGTCAAGCCCAATGGGCTTGTGCGGTTGGGGTTTGGACAAGCCCATTAAAATGAGGATGACGTCATGACAGGTAAGCAACAGCGACACTGGTGCAACTGTTGGGAAACAGGTTGGTCTCCACTCTCCACCTCCCTCCCTTGTTTTCATGCAACAAATCAGGCTTTTTTTTTGTTACTTTTCTTATGATAAAAAATATTTGGTTATGAATTTGGGGACACAACACATTCCTCGAGTATAAACTAAACATATTCATCAATAATAATTTGGCTAATCAATTGTTATCTAAAAGAAAGACGTGAAAAACATTCTGCAGAGGGGAAAAAATCGTAGCCGTCACGGTTCCGCCCTCTCTTTTTTATTGTTGTCTCCGCCGTCTACTACTAGCCACCATGATTGCTTTCATCGATGTTATCGTTGATCCACCTCTCCCGGACCATCATCCTCTCAGCGAAGATGCCTTCAGATGATCCCCATTTTTCTGGTGAAAACCAGGTACGAATCTCAAAACAATATAGACGGTGGATTTGGGATCCGGGAGGAGGGGCGATAGGTTGAGGTCTGTCTCCACGGCACCCAAAGTCGGGCATCTCGACGCTGAACAGACCTTTGTGGGTCGACTCGATGATGATCAATCTGCTTCTGCGAGAAGTATCGGTGAAGTCACATCGGGAGCACCGGGCGCATGCTCCGTTCTTCGTATCACAATTAAACATCCCGGCGATTCAATATGATGGGTTATCGATACCAGAACACCCCATAACGAAAGTTACGGGTTTCCGAAGAACTGGCATCGCAGACTCTATAGGTTATTGTGTTCGCTTTTGTGTCTATTTGTTGTTCTATATAGTCTGCAATGCAAAACAGATTACCAAAACGGTTTCAAGTTCACCGGAATCCCTTCGAGGGTCTCGAACATATACTGAAATTGGGGTCAGGGACCCAATGATTCAATGTCATGATTCTTAAAATATCTATATTCACGTTTGGAAAACACATATTCATCAATGGGTAATAAAAATTACAATTAGCCTATTTTGTATTCACTAATTGATCAAATAAGGATCTCTATTTTGTCAACGGGTGGTTATGATTTTAAATCTCATAAATACAATTGCATTAAAATTTACAAAGACATTTCATGGCTTTTATAATTTTGTCTGATCAGTGTCGGTCAATCCATCCATAAGGCAGGTGAAACAAGGGCTTTAAAGCATCCGAATAAAAGAAATGGTCTCTAACATATCTTTGACCTATAAATTTCTACAAGTGGTAAGCCTATATTTGATTCTAAAGCTTATTTGAAATCCAAATTTTGAAAATGATAATTCTCATGATAGTCTTCTTACGAAAAGGTAAATTCTTCATGATATTATGCTCAAGACTACAATGAAATTGAGATAGTTTTGTTGTATCTCAAAAAGCAAATTAAGTTTTACAAAAAAAAAAGTTGTATCAAAATTGTGAATTGAATCTCCTCGACTAGGAGTATTCATATTATGGAAGCGATAAGGGATGTCCGGATAACGATATGGAATGGGGTGGTATTACTAGGAGAACACCGGCCGGTTGTTGTGTGTGTGTGGGGGGGGGGGGGGGGGGTGGGTGGGTTAGGTGGGGGAACGCCATGGGACGCCCATAATGCAGATCCATACCAACAATCTCGAACCCCTTGTTATAATTACCTTAGTAGGAGAAACAAGTGTAGCACGAGTAGTATGGAGTGTTCAAAAGCATCCGGGGTGGGTTAGGTGGGGGAACGTCATGAGACGCCCATAATGCAGATCCATACCAACAATCTCGAAACCCTTGTTATAATTACCTTAGTAGGAGAAACAAGTGTAGCACGAGTAGTATGGAGTGTTCAAAAACATCCGGGGTGGGTTAGGTGGAGGAACGTCATGGGACGCCCATAATGCAGATCCATACCAACAATCTCGAAACCCTTGTTATAATTACCTTAGTAGGAGAAACAAGTGTAGCACGAGTAGTATGGAGTGTTCAAAAACATCCGAGGATCCACTCCACCTACTCATATGCCCGATCCGCTATAAGTGGATGGATAATGGATCATATTTATGCTATTCCGCTACATTATGGGTAGATTGAAGATAATGGTATCGCGATGATCTGTTTACCGTCCATAACCATACCCAATATTACTACTACTTAATCTTATCATCACCCTCATAATTGATCAACCTCGAACAACCTTATTTTGTCATGAAATCAGAAAATAAAACCAGATGTAGTACTCTTTTAATGAAATCCAGTAAATGTTCATTTATTGTGGATGGCATGGGTGTCCATGGGTTGGGCACTGACCCCATATATAACAAAAATTTCAAACCAACCCGGAGTGAATGGGTCCAAAAATTTGAAACCGTTCCCGGCCCCAGACCCAAAATAGTACAAGAATTTGGCCCGTCCAAATTATATGCTGTTTTACCAGTTTGCATCGACCCATTCGATTTTCTTATAATAATAAATTCAAAAGACTCAACACATTAACACAATATACTTTTAAATATCTTTTTCATTGACCAAAAAACCATTTAAAAAGAGATCAAAGAATGTTTACAAGCTCTCTATTTGGTCACTTCTTAACGATGAAAAGTCGTCCTACCATCTTGAAATTTCAAGTTCAAGATTCAAGTCATGTGTTTTTCATTGACCGGGTGGGTTGAGTTACATGTGGGTTTTGATCCTTGAACCCGGGCTCAGACCCATTTACTCCGGATTGAGGTTTTGGAGATCCGGTACTGCCCCAATAACCCATGAGGAGAGACCCAATGTGGCTAGTTAGGCAGAAATGATCGGATTTATTGGGTTCCAGATCAATTTCAAACACCCTTAGTGATGGGTTGTGGATCACTGGAATCCAAATTCGTACATATACGGATGGATGGAAATATCCTTCCAACCGACTAATATCTGCTTATAAACATCCCTATGTGTAGCTTTTTTTATCAACAATAGTAATAATAGGTACTGGTTTTGAAAAAACCAGCCCAAGGGACAATACCCTCAAGAAATACGGGACAAAGCAATTCATAACAAAGATGCTAGAATTCTCAGAGGAAGAAACAAACAGAAGATGATCTAAAATCCTGATTTATCAAACATTAAGAACAAAAACTAGAAATTACAACTTAAGAGGTCATATCCTTAAATTTCCCCACCATTTTTTTTTTGGATAAGCTCGAAAAAATTTATTAGAAAAAAGTTTGATCCAAGTAGGATCAAACCAAAGGCAACCATTACAGGAGAGCTCTCAGAAGGAGTTGTGGGAACACTTCCCGAAACAAAAACGTAACACACAATCACCCATCAGTGACCCACTCTTCGTCCTCTGAAGTCAGGGTCGGATCGTCAAAAGCTTTGGCTGCATGAGCCAGTTGAGTAGCTTGAGTTCGTTGTAAAATCTGCTTCCCAATGTCTACAGGATTTACAAGTCTCTCCCGACTCCTAGAATGAGCTGGTTTGATATGAGCGGTATAGTAATCCCCGAAGAACTTGGGAGGTTGACTTTGACGACTCGAAATTCTAGAGGGATGCTTCGAGAGTCGACCTTTGTTCAAAGGGTTAGGATTCGGAGGTTTGAGGAGAACCTCCTTCCACGGACTACTTTGTTGAACCCCGATCGGATCTTCATTTTCCACCTGATAAGACACAATAGTTCGTGTCTCGGGTCCCGATCCCGACCCATTTGATACTGGCCCCAATTCTTGGACTATTGGAAACTTAG